>JBBPDC010000129.1:29705978-29716152 GCA_037974485.1 Hemigrammopetersius urotaenia
ACACACACACACACACACACATACACACACATACACACACACACACACACACAGACAAAGACACACACACACACATACACACACACACACACATACACACACATAGACAAAGACACACACACACATGCACACACACACACACACACACAGACAAAGACACACACACACACACACATAGAGGGAACATTGGAAGACAGTTTGAGGTTTGTATGATTTATTATTAAAATGAGATTTTAACATTTTTTTCTTAGTTCCTGGGATTGCATTCACTCTGTTGAATCATTCTCATCACCATGGCAGAACACTAACGACAGCATAAATACATCCAGACCTCTGCAACAGTCTTGTATGCGTTTTTGCACGACAACACAATGAACAGACACGTCACTGCCTCTCTCTCCGCTGCAGTTCTACTCTCCTTCTGACAAAGGTAAATATTAACTTAATACTCTAACAAAACGCAAAACATTTGTACATCATTTACATATTGGTAATTATAAAGCTTACAAAGCCTCACCAGCAGCAATCTGAGCCATTCTCTCCATCTGAAGGCCAGTCAGAGCACTTGCGCATTGTTTGGGAGTGTGTGTGTGTGTGTGTGTGTGTATAATCAAGGTCACGTCTAGAGCAATGATATTCACCTGGATTCCCTCCGTCCTCCAAACACAGTGAAGTGTTTTCTCCGTTTTAACATCCGCTCAACTCCAGATCAGCTTCTAGATGAGTTTTTTGGTTGAATCAGGTTGGTTAGAGAAGGAGTAAGCCACTAAAATGCTCACAGTTGGGGGGGATTCCAGGATGAGGGATGCTCTCAGATTCTACATTCTTTCACCTCTTTCCCAGCACTGTGCTAATGTTCTCAGCAAATAGGCAATTCGACAACAAAAAAGCGTGAAGAACAATAAAAACATGCAATCAGAGGATGTGCATGAAAGCACGGGACTACTCTGTTATCATAACGGCACAGATGAATGAATATTCAACGCGCGTGGACGCACGAGCGTGTCACTTTTATGCGTTTGGCGACTGGCGTTCCCACAAAGCAGTGACCGCTGCACGTGCCTGACCCTGACCGACCTGTAATAATGTGCTCCAGGCTGTTATGAACATTGAGAAACTGAAGAAATATCATGATTAAGTGCTTATATGAAGCAGTCGTAAAAGTGATAGCTCACCCCTCCTGTCAGGCCCAAACAACACACCAGTCCACACGACATACGCACGGTCAGAAGCTGCAAAACTGTGTATCCATGATCAGATATGATCTGTGTATCAACTGCTCCTCAACTCTCTGCATGTGTGTACCACAGTTTAATCTAAACCAATGCAACCACTGTGATAAGAAACACTGTTGGCTAAGGCTGCGCTTAAATCTGAATCTTTAAACTTGACTTGTTGAACTGGCTGCTTAGCAACCCTGCTCTGTCTCAGCATTAAAATTAGCTTAGATATTCACAGACTGGGACTAATGTTCTTCACTGAGCATCAGGGGTTGATACAGACATACAGGTGACTCCAGGGGAAGGGAGGTGTTTGACTGCGCTGCATGTAAAAGCTAGTGCAGTATTTCTTCAACTCGACCGTTGCCATCCTGCCTAATTCCATGCTATGAGCCAATTAAATTCAAGATGTACAGTACTATGCAAAATCACAGACCATCGTTTCCTTTATTTTTTATTTTCAGGACACTTTGACTTTTTTTGCTTCTTGTAAAAACAGAATTTGTTGAATTTTTCTGATCCTCACCAACACATTCAGTGATGCTATACAAGTTCTAGTGCAAATTCTCTTGATTTTTGTTTGTCGCTCAGTAAAGGCTTCGTGAACATCCACACTTGCCCTCTGTTCAGTTGTCCTCTCAGTGTGGAGCATGGAAGGAAACACTTGTTCCACAACAGAAGCAAAAGTGGACTTTGAAAGATGCATTGCTTTGGTGGTCAGTTTTGGAGGTTTATGAGGTCCTGCACGATCGTTAGATCTGGATTAATCATATTTTTGAAAATTCCCTCTTTTGTCGCCTGCTTTTTGACTCATTAACTCATTAGAGATTTCTCATTAAGCCATTTTAGAAAACAAAATGTGCATGGCAGCTGAGGTGTGTGTGGGTAGCTACTGTGTGCGAGTGTTCATGCCTGAAGAGGAGCAGATGTCAGAGCTTTGGGACCAACTTGTAACTAGTTTACATTTACGGCATTTATCAGACGCTTTTATCCAAAGCGACTTTCATTCCTTACCTACAGGGGGCAGTCTCTCCCTGGAGCAACTTAGGGTTAAGGGTCTTGCTCAGGGACCCAGTGGTGGTGGTGCTGAAGGTAGGATTCGAACCCATTTTGGTTGGGAGGCAAGTGTCCTACCCACTGAGCTACCTCCACCCAGGAAGAATGGAGTTCTAGTACTTAATCAAATACCGATAGATTAGATAATATGGTCATTTTAGCAGTTTCTTGCTGTCTTCTGACATTAACAAAGATAATACTTGCCAGTTTTGACTGAGAAATTGATAAACTCAATAAAGGGTGTCCTCTGACCTTTGTGCAGTACTGTAAGGATCTGGCCTGAATCTACGCGTGCAGACGCAATTTCTGAGAATACTGCTGTTTCATATAAAATCAGAAGAACCTGGAAAACCAAAACCAACATATGAAGAAAAGATCCCACTCAAGTAAAAAAAAACCGCGTACTGGACACACAGAAACACACGTATGCACATGTGAACGCTCAAACTAACGTGTAACACAACCACACACGCCCAAATCCTTCCTTGATACAGTTTGTACAGAACAAATAAACCTTCATATGCCACTGTAATCACTTCAAGCTCTCTAACTGTTGGCAATGAGAGCCATTTGTGCTTTCTACCCTGTGCACAGCACAACTGTTATTTATGTGCATTTAGTTTATAATACGTTTAACCCCGTCAGCAAGCTATCACTCACTCTACAGCGGCCTTTATTGCTGACAGATACCACTTTAGTTACGGTAATCCCAATCAATACTGCACAATAAAGGTAGGACCTTGTACCTGTAACATCACTACTTGGGTCATTCAGCTCAATGTCTAACAGTTTCGAAACACACATGTGATGCTGAGGTCATGTAAAGCAATGCTCCATGTCAAGGCAGTCAGATATACATCCAGCAGAAATGTGTAACTGACAAATATAAACTCTTCTTTTGGACCCAGGCATCCAGGAGAGGTGAGACTCTTGTTCTTTATCCCTCTAAAATGATCTATTTCAGTACGGAGAGAGGAGCGATCGAGACACCTCTTGTTTCTACAACCAAGGTAAAACATTTCTATACAAAACAAACATGAGAAAAAAAAAATAATAAAGTAGATTTTTTTTTCTTTCCCAACGTTTACAATAGAAAACTCAAGTGCAATTAAAGTTCCAAATATTAGTAACAAAACATAAATGTAACTCTATAGTAACCCTCTGTTACTGGCAGGTAGTCTTCTCGTTTCCTTGAAATCTATTTTTCACGCTCATGTTCGCGGCCGGTCCATGTTCGGAACAGGGATATGAAGCGACTCCGTTCTCCGCGTTGAAATGGTTTCGGGCAAAAAAAACAAAAACAAAAAAAATTCTTTAAGTGCACCAGTCATTCCAAAAAAAAGCAACCTTGTGCACGTCGGGGGCATGGAATATTTTCTTTCTTTCTTTTTTTTCTCCAAAAATAAAAATATATATCCATGTGTGTGTGGACGTACACCTGCATAGCATTGGCTTGCACATGCTTACTAACACACATACATATATACATGCACACGTACATACATATACAAATATATAGATATTAAACATCCAGGGAGTGGGTCTCTGTAAGTTGTAGCACATATAAATATTTAAAAGCATCAAAAAAAACCAACAAAAGCAAAAAAAAAACCAAAAAAAACCAAAAAAAAACACTAGGAGAGAAAGAAAAGCACAGAAAGGAAAACAGAGAAAGGACGTGGAAAAGAGACTCCGGCAGGTGAGAGGCAGGAGAAAGGCCAGACCTCCTCTTTCTACGCCAGCGGTGCATCCTGGGACCTAGCTAGCAGGCTGAGACATCTCAGAGGGAGAGGAACAGAGAGGAAAACGGAGAAGTAGAAGAGGAAAGAAGCTTAGAGGAGAAAGATGAGAGGAGCAGAAGGCGGGTTTGGGAAAGGAGGAGGGTGTTTATTTATACGGCCGTAGAAACCTGGAAACTTTGGAGCGTAGCAGCTTAATAAAGGAACGTGGGAACATCTCTTTAGACTCTTGAACCGTGTACTTGAAATAGTTATGAGGGTGAGCCAGGACGTCGAAAAGAGCCTTAATCAGCTTCTTGTCCTAGAAAAGAGGAAAAGAAAACCACTTTTGCAGCTGTTCTGATTCCACAGTTAAGCCAAGACTAAACCCGGAGCAGCTCTCCTGACATCCCAGGCCTCTGTGAGTCCTAACTGATCATCTTCAACCGTAAACATAAAGAATAATATTGCATATACTCCACACTCTGGGATTTTCTGCATTTGCATGTTACTCCCTTAACATTTACATGATGTGGATCATCAGACAACTTTTAGACATTTAATGAGCTATTAAGTGCTGAAACAGTAACGAGTTCAAGTTAAAGGACAGTCTAGAGTTTGACTCTAAATCACCAACAACCAGTTAATAGGAGTCAGGCCTGCACTGTTACAGATTCATCTTAGAAAGGTTTTACTTGATACTTTTTCTTTTACATTTGTATTTCCCTCAACAGCTGTCCAGAGTTTAGCAAGAATAGAAATCTTGTTTAAAACAGGTAAGTGATAAAACCCTGTAGTGTACAAAAAATCTGTGTGATAACCTTTGGCCCATATTTCAGCATATATTTTCTAATTAGGTTTGACAACTTCTGCCTGCAGCTATTAATATGTTTTGTGTCTTCTATAGTGAGTTAGGTTCAAATTTGGTGAGATATAAAGTATTTAATTTTATTGGATTGGGTTTAGCGAATGACTGCACTGACATCAAAGACATCAAAGATATAAAGTCAGCTCTCACTTTTAAGATCTCCTGGTGATTCTCTGACGCGTAGAGTCGCCCGTCTCGTACGATGTCCTCTATGAGCTGCTGGTAATCCTCTGTAACACAACATATTGCGCATGACGGAGAGCTTGCCAGCATTCTGATGAAAACACAAAGCACTAATTTTAGAACGTTGACTGTCTGATGAGACGAGAAGTCTGACCATCGTAGGTGACGTAGGGCACTTGAAAGCCCTTTCCACTGTTGCCCTCGTTGGACTTGAACTGGATCCAGAGCTTTCGAGAGCGCGACGTGAAGGCGATTGGCCGTTCATAGGTCTGACACGTCTCGTAGGTTGTTATTGATGTGGGCTGAGCTAATGAAGAAATGTTACAGGAGGGTGAGATGGATTGTGACTGGCTTACTTTACCAAATAACTAACAACTGAAAACAACTAAACGTCATGTGTGATAAACCTACAGCTCTTCCTCATGACCAACACATCTCCACACTCATCCTCAATGGGGAGGAAGATCTCCGGCACCACGATGAGGATGCGCCTCTTGTTGGGGGGGTTGATAGTCCAGACACAGTCCACGTTAGACGGATAGTCACCAGGGTAGTTGGGGGATTCGATATACCCCGTAAAGTCCCCCAGCTCACCACCACACATTTGGTCTAGAGTGGATAATCAAGTCACTTAAATACAGAAAACATTTAAACACAAACCACACACACATTCAAACTATATCTATATCTCTCTGTCTGTCTTAGACTGGTAATTAATATTACTATTACTATTATAACTTATTGGTATCTGGCGTTTATGATGGATGCAAACCTGAGTAATAGTACTTAGTGAAGTAATAAACAACATTGCCTTACTCTTGCAGTGGGACACGTTTGTGGCTCCATCGAAGTCCGTGGTGGTGTTTCCGGGACAGGTGATGCAGTAGTTCTGCCCAAACTCAGACTGGTATGTGCCGGCAGGACAACGGATACAACGATGAGTGCTGGAGTTGTAATAGTGTCCTGAGGCACAGTGCACTGCACACAGAGAGAGAGAGAGAGACAGAGAGAAAGACATAAAGAGAAACAAACAAAGAGAGAGAGAGAGAGAGAGAGAGAGAGAGGGAGAGAGAGAATGTGTGTGTGTGAGTGAGACAGAGAGATTCATAAAGAGAAACAAACAAACGGAGAGAGAGAGAGAGAGAGAGAGAGAGAGAGATAGAGAGAGGGGGGGGAGATAGAGAGAGAGAGAGAGAGACAGATAGAGACACAGAGAGAGAGAGAGAGATAGAGACAGAGAGTGAGAGAGAGAGAGAGAGCGAGGGAGGGAGAGACAGAGAGAGTGAAAGAGAGAGAGAGAGTGAGAGACAGAGAGAGATGGACAGAGAGAGACAGAGAGAGAGAGAGAGAGAGACAGTGAGAGACAGAGAGAGAGAGAGAGACAGGCATACAAACGGACCGAAGGAAAAGGAAAGACAGTGGAAAAAACCTGAAACCTGTTTGGTAGTACGTGGTTTAGGTTTTGGGTGTGTTACCTTTGGCTTCACAGTCTCTGAAAGAGGTGCTTCCAGTGTGTTTGGTCATCAGTCCTCCTCCGCAGGGAAAGCAGAGCACACGGGCGGGCTCCGGCTGAAAGGTGCCCAGTGGGCACAGCTGACACGGCCGGAAGCCGTCAGTAGAAAAGTGACCAGCGGGGCACTGACCTACAGCCAAAAATACAGCAAAGCTCACCAGTTTTCCTGTGTGTCATTACACATCAGTGAACCTAAAGCCCACAAGGGGGTGCCAGTAGTAGACAAATTGGGTCAATTTCAAATAATGCCACCTGCCCCAAGCTCAAAGCTGTTTCCCTCCCTCTGGCACTCCCTGGAGAGTACCAAAATAACCTTCCCCTGACTGGGAGAAGCCTCCACTTTAAATAATATGAATATGGGTTTTCTTATTGATTCTGCATTTCAATGTCATTGATTGAATTCGAGGATGGGCTGGGGGTCAGGGATGCAGCTGCATTAATCAGTCCCTATAATCAATGTTTGAGATTACCATTACAAAGCCATTCATTGATTTGTCAGTTGTGTTTCCAGATGTGCACACACACCTCCACACTCAGAGATGTTCTTGGCCCCTGCGATGTCTTGGGACTCGGTACTGGGGCAGGGCTCACAGGACAGCTGGCCTTCCATGTCCTGATAGGTTCCTGGAGGGCACTGCACACACTGCTCCTGCTCTCCACTGTAGAAGGTCCCAACACCACAACTGACTGGGAGACACACAGAGTCCTTACAATTCCAAACCACTGTTTGTGGCAACAGTATCTTGTGTATATAGTATAGGGACCAGAGCATTTTATATTTATAGTATAGAGTCCACAGCATTTTGTGTATATAGTACAAAACTTGTGCATACAGTGTAGTGACCGCAGAATTTAGTCTATATTGTATAGTGACCATAGCATTTTGTGTAGATAGACAGACAGACAGACAGACAGACAGACAGACAGACAGACAGATAGATAGACAGACAGACAGAGAGATAGAGAGATAGATAGACAGACAGACAGACAGACGGTCAGACAGACAGACAGACAGATAGAGAGATAGATAGACAGACAAACAGGCAGACAGACGGTCAGACAGACAGACAGACAGACAGACAGACAGACAGATAGATAGATAGATTTTTACGTAAATTCTTTAAAAAAAAAAACATGTTGGAATGGAAATATTGTTTTTAATTTTTTTTCTGCATAGACTAGTCAGTGTCTGGAGTGTTTATTACCAGCAAATCCAAAGCAGAAAAACATTAACACTATAAAGGCTAAGTTTTTACTCACTTATCGCATGTGATATCGCCATAGCAACACTCAGCAACATTATCGCATATCGCATGTTTTCCTGATATCGTGCAGCCCTAATACTACAGTGACCACAGCATTCTGTGCATCATATAATGTAAATAGTACAGAGTAATTCCTGGAGAGCTTTATTTTATTGATTATGCTTATGTCATATATAATATTGTTCTTGCCATTGTGTCTCTGTGTATCTATGCAGTCATAGCACCAGACATTTACTCTCGTATCAATAAAGTTTTCTGATACTGATGCTGATTCTGACACACACACAAGCTCTGTACATCAGTCCTTCCAAACCTTCAGTAACAAACAAAGGCCCACAGATAAGAATTTGTTTATTTGAGTACCTACCACACTTGCCGTCAGTGAGGACCTGCCCCGTGCTGCAGGCCTCGACAACCTCTGTCTGTCTTGCGGTGCGATGGGCCACCTCGTATGCCGTCCCCGAGAACTGAATATAGAATTGCTGCTTGTTGATGGACTTCCTCAGGGTTCGTAGTTTGTTCTGCAGTCTTTGCTTTGTCTTTTCCCGTACGCAGTCCACATTACACGAGTCTACGTACGAAAATCACAGCTTCATATTTCATATTCAAGACGGACGAACCAGATGGCTGACAAGCAGTAATGCTGAACACACAGACACACACAAATACACACACACCTGAGGCCTCTTCCTCCTTCATCTCCATCTCGAACTCAGCAGTAATGTGTGAGACCTCTTTAGAAGGAGACTTCCGCCCACGCCGGCGATTTTTAAAGGGCTCGCACTTCAGATTCACAAACGTCACCTGGCAGTCCTCCGTGCAGGGGAACTGACCTCCTGAGAGGAGAAGAGTGGAGTGGAGAAGTGTAGAGAGGCCATTAGAAGGGGTCTGTAATTCAATTCAGTTCAATTTTATGTACTAACTGCTTTTTACAATTTAGATTTACGGTATTTAGCAGATGCTCTTATCGAGAACTAATCCAGAAGTAGTTCACAGCTGTTCTTCAAACCAGAAGAGCTACCCTTCACTATGGTTTCCATGCAGTAACCATAGTTTTACTATGGTTCCCTGGTACATTTATGGTATTTATCAGATGCTTTTATCCAAAGCGACTTCCATTCCCTACCTACAGGGGGCAGTCTCTCCCTGGAGCTACTCGGGGTTAAGGGTCTTGCTCAGGGACCCAGTGGTGGTGTGCTGAAGGTAGGATTCGAACCCATGACCTCTTGGTCTGGAGGCAAGTGTCCTACCCACTGAGCTACCTCCATAGGTTTATCCATAGCACTTCATGGTAGCTGTGGTACTACCATAGTTTACATATACATATACCACTTCATAGTAAAACTATGGTTAATTTTCTTAAGGCTATTCAACCAAGTTACTGCCAGCCAAGTTACACCCCTAAACTGATCCTGTCAAAGAAAAGTCAGAGGTTAAAGCATTAGTAAGGAAAACATGCAGTTGAGAGGGTAAGTGCCCAAAGGTGTTTTATTTTTGTTTTTTTAACAATATATGTATATATATTTTGCAATCGATGTCCTCACAAAGCAGCTTTGCAGAATCCGTATCGGAGTCACTAGTGAGCCTAAGGCGACAGAGGTGTGGAAAAACACTGGAGGAAGAAACTGTGGGAGGAACCAGGGGCAGCTGGTGACCTAGGGAGTTGTCCCCAGGCCACCAGTTCAAATCTCAGAACACCAGTGGCACCATTGAGGTTCCTTTGAGAAAAACCCCATCCCCATAGCCTGCTCCCCAGGCTCCATTGTCAGGAGCCCACTACTTCACTAAGGTGAATGGGATAAATGCAGAGAACGGTTCCACACTGTGTACTGTGGTGCATTCATGTGTGGCCACTTTACTTT
Organism: Hemigrammopetersius urotaenia; assembly: GCA_037974485.1. Lineage (NCBI taxonomy): Eukaryota > Metazoa > Chordata > Actinopteri > Characiformes > Alestidae > Hemigrammopetersius > Hemigrammopetersius urotaenia. The sequence goes on from JBBPDC010000129.1 coordinate 29,715,664, forward strand.
ACACTTCAGACTCATCCTCCTCTGGTCCACCAAGAAAAAGAGAGTCTTTAACTAGCTATAGGAGTCCTTAGTGCACAGATGTAATCCCTGCTGAACAGCTGAAAGTCTATGACCAACAGAGTAAGAGTAAGAGTCTTTAAGATGAGTAGTCTGAGAGCCTCTACTCCCTTTAAGATCCTAATCCAGTCCTGAAAACCGGAATCACCACGGTTGTCTCACCTTGCAGGTTGTGTCTGGCCACGTCCCGGTGCTTCTCTTTACTGCGGGGTCTCAGGTGGCACTTGGCGTCCTTGATCTTAATCCGCGCCTTCTGCTTAATGGGCTGGGCCTGAGTCTCTGACAGACAGGAGAGAGGAGGAGCTTGTGGGTTCATTCACTTTTCAACATGTCAGATTACCATTCAATTTACATGTACATTTACGGCATTTAGCTGACGCTCTTATCCAGAGCGACGTACATCAGTGCTTAAGAAGTCCACGACTGTTTCTT
>JBBPDC010000129.1:29738642-29749989 GCA_037974485.1 Hemigrammopetersius urotaenia
GAGAGGGAGAGGGAGAGGGAGAGGGAGAGGGAGAGGGAGAGGGAGAGGGAGAGGGAGAGGGAGAGGGAGAGAGAGAGGGAGAGGGAGAGGGAGAGGGAGAGGGAGAGAGAGAGAGAGAGAGAGGGAGAGGGAGAGAGAGAGAGAGAGAGGGAGGAAGAAACACCGTCTTCCTGTTACATGATCTCGTAAGTCGCTCGGATGCAGCACACTTTGATATAATTTCATTTGTATTGATCCGGTTTATCTCAGTTTGATGAAATTTTATTTTAATAGATTTGTTTTCGTTTGATTTATTATGGTCTGATCTTACCTGATGGACAAATGTTCTATTTCAAGCTACTTATGACAAACCTACCTAATTATATTATCATGATCACCAGTATTGAACGGATTCAACTACAGTTTGAGAGTAGAGACATATTATAGAGCCTACAAGCATGACAGGCCTTAAAACTACCCTGGACACAAACATGCAACTCACCAACATCAGTTTATTTCTCCATGCCTGTGTTCCTTTAGTTCTTTAATCAAGCCTCAAACTAAAAATTAAAGGGGGAACGCTTAACTTTTCTGCACAATTACATCTTTGAGATGTCAACAAAGTCATTCAGAGTGTTCTGGCTTGAAACGATTCATTGCAGAGAACGTTAAGAGCTTGGGTTTCTCTACAGTGGTGGTGAATGGAACCAGGTCTCCACAGCCTAATGAGGTACGCACAACATAAATAAACACATAGAATCTACTAATTGAAATTGCCAGTGAAACTACATGTGTCTACTGAGCTTTAAATGTAATGTTGAAAGGAAAGTAGTGGCAAATCTTTAAAAAAATCACTTTTCTTTGGGATGTATTTTGCCGTGCAATAACCCCCCATACCTTGGTGTCATCTCACTAAATGTGTTTTAGGTCAAAATCTCCTAAAAACCATCGTAAAAGTTTGTCTCAGGCAGCATTTTCATGATCACATTTCTGCAAAGAGGTCTATCACTACCACTGTGTACGATCTTGACTCAAGATTCTCTTGAATGGCACACTTCAAATGACTTTATTTACACTTTAACCATGTAATCAAGCATATATCGTAGTTCAGACCTGTTTGGTTTTCTCACTCAGGGGGAGTTTTATAATAGCAAAAGTGTGCAGATATGAAAATAAGTCAGTACTAGGTCACCAATGCTCTTCACCAAGTGAGCAGTCTAAATTGATATGCTTCTATGTAAGTAGCATCTTCATATATTGTATTTGCAAGCAGGTATTGATTAAGAAAGGACCAGAGTTCATGGCCTAAGGCTGAGAAAGTTCTATTAAACACTTTATTCATGGAAAGACAAGGCAGAAGAGAAAGGTACCTGAGTGTGAAAGGAATTAGGACCACAGTGTTGCAAATAGTAGTGAAACGTTCTTGGATATTGCAATGGAAATCACACAAGAACTGTCCTAAGCAATTGAAAAAGCTTCATTACTGGTGCTCTAAAAGGGAACGGAGAATGGTTGGGAGTGGGCTTGAGAAAGTTTAGAGGGAACCTTGTCATGTTTCGAAGACCTTTTCTCTCACTTTGTCACAGAAACACCAGAAACAACCAGAAAGTCTCAAGGATGGTGTGTGTGTGGTGGGAGTGTGTGTGTGGGTGGGGGGGGAGCAACTCAAAACAAATAAAAGGACAGAAAGAAAATAAGGGGTAGAGAGGGGAAAAAAGCACAAGCGCCATGGCAACACATAGAAAGAGGAAGAAAGGAGTTACCCATAAGTAGACGCCGTTTCACCCGCTTGTCCACATCAGCTACTGACGTGGTATTGAACTCAGAGCTCTCAATTGCAGCCTCATCTTTCTCTAAAACACAAGTGACAGAGGACAAACAGGGAGCAGTAGGTTAATTAGAAGCCCAATGTCCATCGCCCCGCACAGACAGCCCTGCCACAGACCGCCTGGCCTCGGGCACCCGGCTCGCAGACCTCTGAAGAGCAGGCTAGACTGATCCCAAGTCAGTTTGTCCTGGACAGACTGACCAGTCACAGGCTGACCTGCTCACAGTCGCCCCCGGCTCGGACGCCCAGACTCAGACTGCCTGATTCTCTTGGCGCACAAACCAAAGCCAAGAAGCAAAAAGCTGTGAAAAAGCGCCAATAAACCCTGTTAGAGTGTTAATAAAACAAATAGATGAATCAAACTCTCCCAAAAAAAAAAAATCCAAAAAAAAATCAGTCTTTAGGATTATGACGAACAATGAAAGAGGACATACAGGAGAAATGAATTAGACTGAGGAGGGGGCTTTGGGGAAAGGGAGGGGAGTCTCTGGGATTGATATTTGACCTTGTTGCCGTTGCAGTCTTCCATATCAAACGGCCACTCATTTACCGCAGTGACAGAGAGGAGAAGTAGAGGAGGAGAAAGAGCGAAGGAGGGAGCGAGGAATGATACACATGTCAGAGACAAACGGCATGATCGGAGGATGATGAAAGAGGACAGCATGTCAGGAAGGGGTCGGGGAGTTCAGGATACACCATAGTGGACGCCTCTTAAACAAGTGGGAAAGAGTGATGGGGGGGGGGTTGGGGTGGCATGGAGGAAAACAATGGGAAATACTGTCTCATGGTTGGGGGGCCATGAGAAGAATCTGTAGGAGGTTGAAGGAGGTGGAAGGGCATGCAGAGAGAAGAGCTGGAGAGATGGATGACAGAAAGTCTGGGGGCAGCGCTGGTTGCCTGTTTGTCTATGGAACACATCACAACTTTGACAATCAAGTCAATGCAGGAAACTAGGTTCCGAGCAAAAGGGGGGTGGCATGTGTGGGTTACTGTAGGCGAATAATGAACATGCAGATGCACCAGAAGAGTACCGGTGGTGGTGTTGGCGGTAGGGGGTCAGTTCATAAGATGGGCCAATCAACACAACAAAGGGTGTGGGGCTCACTTTAAGGCACTGCGGGGAGGGGGCTGGGTCCTGAAAGTCTGTTCAGCTTCCAGTCTGGTGCTGCGCATTATAAATGGAAGTGTACTGGAAGTGCAGTGTGGACTAACCCAACCCTGGTCCTGGATACACACCGCCCTGGACATTTTAGCCCTTTCCTAGCTTGAACACATTCACTGCAACTCAGTCTGAGCTGATGTGTTGGATCAGGTGTGCTGGGAGCAGGAAAAACACGTAAATGTGCAGTAGGCAGTAGGCCTTCAGGGCCTGGGAGGGGAAACCCTGCACTGACCATGTGTGTGTATTTGTGCTTACAGACCGTGGGCATATACCAGAAAATGGAGCACAATAGCTCCAAGACTGAGTTTTGTCTCTTAACAGGTCCTACCAATGGACACCACCAATCAGGGGGGTCGTAGAAAGCACAAAATAACAGAAAAAAGAAAAAAAAACAGGAATACGAAATAATAATTAAAATACTACCTCTACAATGAATAGGATGCACTACTGTAAAGAGCTCAGTGGTTACTATTAATGTTTATACCAATACAGAAGGGAAGACATGACAAAATAAAGAAGGAGACAGAAGGTATTTACACAAATATTCATGCAGGCGAATGACAGCTTGTGTTGTTAGAGAGGTAGCAGACATACGAGCAAGTTAAGAGTGAGGAGGGGGGTGGGGTGGGGTGGGGGGGAGTGAGGGAAGATACAGAGGCAGGGATAGAGAACATGCAACTGGAATGACAACGGAACATGGAGAGGGAGTGGCAGATGAGGAGGTGGAGTCGAGGCCGTTTTTGGGTCGTGGAGCCACAGAGGATGCAGTGTGACAGGACTGATACATGCTTGTTGTAAAGGTCAGGAATCAGGACAGGCCATTGGCTAGCGGCAGGGGTGGAGCTCATTTGATTGGTTGGTCATGGGGACGATTCTTTTCTGTTTGATTTGGAGTCGATGGTGTTGGTGGGGTGGGGGAGGGGGGTTGCTACGTCGATGCAGGCTGCAATTGAGATGTATGCTCGTCAACGTTTATTTATTTATTTATTTATTTTCTTATTCCCTTTACTTTCTTCCTTTTGCTTCGTTCGGTCTGAATCATCCTCTAAATTGCAGACAAGACAGGCAATCAGTAACTTTCACCAGAGCGGCAGGAGGAAGAGGAAGTGCAGGGAGCCTGTGAGAAACACAACTAACAGGAGGGAGTGTCTAGAGAAGCGCTAAACACAGGGAGAGACCAGACCCACACAGCACAGCTATGCACACAGACCACGACGAGGGTCCAGAGAGACAGACAGACAGGCAGAGGTAGAGGGAGAAAGACAGTAAGAGGGAGATAGAGATGAGGGGAGGGGGGAAGGGTCAGCCTCTACACTCCTCTTCTGGTCTCTGCGGCTGTTTGCTTCGCTCCGGGGAAGCTGCAAATAAAACTGCAATGAGTAGGACAGCAGGCACGGGACAGAGGAGTCTCCACTGGGCTCTGCATGGCCAGACAGAGGCATCATTCCAGTGTAGGGTAACCAGCAGGTTTGATAACACACACACACACACACACACACACACACACACACACACACACACACACATATTCAAGAGTTTATTGCTTTCGGGAAGAGTTTGTGATGTTTGTTTGTTTGTGCTAGAATCAAGGAACATTGTAATGACATTAAAAAAACTCAAAACACAGAAAACAACGGAAAGACAGAAATCATGCAAAAGATTAGCTGTCCATTCTCCCCTCCTATGGAGCAAATATGGAGCAAACAGCAGCATTAAATCAAAGGTAACCCGGTAAAGGTCGTTCTTGCACAAAGTAGCAGCCTAAGTCTTGTCCCTGAGTGCGTTTGGCCTGACTACGGGGATTTTCTCTGGTCCCAGAGTGGTGCGACATACATGGTAAGGGATATGTAACGTATAGTGACTAAATGTTCTCTCCGCCTGAGAACATGTTGATCCTGCGAGGCCAGCGCCGCATGACTGATGACCCTTCACAACAATGCCGACGTGTCCAAAAAACACCCCGGGGCACCGGGCTAAGTCGCAGGCCCGTGTGAGCCTGGCTAAACAAGTCTGCCAGCTATTGAGTACATTATTCCAGACAGTCCACATCACAACAACCTAACAGGCGGCCGTTTAAGACCCAAGGCTGCTGCTAACAGAAGAGGCCTAATCCTTCTCGTCCTGTCGTCTCTCTCTCTCTGGAGCGGTTTGCACTCGCACCAGCCCAAGTGGTGATAAATAGTCGTATTAAATGTTAAACTCAGGGTGTAAAAGCTGACACAGGCGCAGGGAGGAACTTTGGATGGACGTGTCGGGATGTAGCTGGCCTCCGATTTTGCAATGTTCTCGACGAGGAGACAGTAGAGACTCGAGGGAGCGACTAACTCTATGCTGAGTAAGAAGTGGGGGCACAACTGTTCGGCACAAAACCTTCTGCAGGGGTCCTTCAGCCTCTCCTCTGGCACAGGGATGGAGGGATATGGGAAAATGAAAAGCCTTCGCCCTCCAAACCAAACATGGCGTGGAGACAAGCTAAGAAAAATAAGCATAAAATAAAACTAAACTTACCTGCAGAAGTCCATTTGTTTTCTGAAATTCCCCAAAAATGAGACACACAAAAAGAAAACCTTTTCCTCTTCTCTGTTTTTTTTTTGTTTCTGAGGTATCGCCCGCAAATATGGCTGTACCCACACGGCGTATAAAGTTTTCCCGTTTCGGTGAATGTGGCAGTGTTCCACGGGCCGGCTGGCTGCCTTTCCGCCATTATGGAGATGATGAATGTGTTTTGCGCTCAAGGCTTTCAGTGATGAAGTTTCCATCACGCAGCACATCTTCCTCAACCCAGCGCGCACACACACACACACACACCTCCTTTCAGCCTGACACCCAACTCCATCTTTCCGTTTCTCCCTCTCTCCGCCTCAGGCCTGAGCAAAGGCTCGAGCAACACCACTATAATATCCTCGTTTCCTCCTCTAGCCTCTGGCGATACGTATACACATCAAACACATCCCATATATCTAATATGTACATGTACTGCTGCACACATTAACACACACAGTAAATGCTGTGCAAAAGTCTTGAGACACCCTGCAGAACCATCTGGAAAGCGTTTTCAGTAGCGATTCCAGTGCAGTGCCAGTGTAGTCAAAGCACCTCAATAACAGGATGGAACTCTATAAGTCATGGATTTCCCCCCCAAAGCCCAGATCTAAACGCTTCCTGAAAACACTTAAAGAAATTATGAAAAAGCTTCTTTAAGAAAAGGCTGTGAACGGAGGTCAGACCAAATACTGACATTAAAGCTCATTAGAATTAAAGAAACTTCTTTGTGTTTTATACTCATTTTCAACAAAAATATTAAGAAATGAGGGGTGGTTCAAGACTTTTGCATAAACACACACACACACACACACACACTCACACACACATCTAAATATCTATCTATCTATCTATACATTTATAAATACGTATGTACATAGAAAAATATATATTTATACATTTACATATAATGTGTGTGTCTGTGTACAAAACAGAGTGGGTGAGAAGAAAAAAACAAGATGAATGACTAAATCAGCTGTGTGTCTCTAGTCTGGGTGCCATAACTAATGGGCTGCTCCATTCTTATATTAGCTTCTAGCTGCTAAGGCAAGAACGAGCCATTATGTTCTCCTGAACAGTCTTAGTGTGGTTCCCAGGTTAGAGTTAGAGGCTCCCAGCTGTGAGGCCTCTTGCCACGCTCTGGCCTCTTCTGCCCCTCACTCAGTCGTAACACTCCTCTGCCTGCCTGCCTGCCATACGGACAGTGCAGCTGACTCACAAAAACTCAGGCTGATGAACGACCTTCACTGTTTATTGAAACTCATAGCTGGGGTACGGCTCATAGCTCTCTCTCTCTCGTATCTCTCTCTCTCTCTCTCTCTCTCTCACACACACACACACACATTGTGTAAACATCATGAACCTGAGCCAGTGTGTAGTGTGAGGTGTTTGCTGACTCCCACTGCTCACAGCTACACACATGACACGGCAGTTTCCCAGCCCAAATGAGTGTGTGTGTGAGTGTGTGCGTGCGAGTGTGAGGCTTACCAATGCAGGTCTTGCTGTCGGAGTGCAGGGCATATTTCTGGTGACAGCCACACACCGGTCCCACATCAGTGTCATCGCAAGTGTGCTGGCAACCGCCATTCCCATAGTTACACGTCACTGGCAATGCACAACGACTGTGAGGGGGGCTTAAAGCACCGGGCAGAAACATACATTCTCAACAACACACTCACACATTCCTATTCTCTCTCAGTGCCTCTTATTCTGATGGGACTCTCTAGGTTATAATTAGAGGTGGGAGAAAAAATCGATATATCGCAATATTGCCAGGCACAATATTATATTGATGTAGCACGATGTGTCAACATTTATTTATGTCCTAATATAACGCTAGGACTGCATGACTTGGAGGGCCCATATCATCACATTTCTAGAATTAATTAAAATGCCTGAAATATGTAAATATGGTTAAAGTTTCAAAATGAACTCCTCCATTTCTAATTCAGTCTACAGCAGTTCAGCCCAAAGTATTCATGCCCAAGTTCTATGGAGTATTTTAGCACCATGCTGCCTTTTAAATTAAATTAGTAGCAATACAGGACAGAAAAAGAGATGATTTACATACATCAGTCTTAAAGGTATAGGCACAAAAATAGCCGGTTTTGTTCTAGGGGACCAACGTAAGTTGGAAAATGTGACTTATGATTAGTTATGAATTACATTTTGGCACACAGTTGCACACAAACAACCCGGGACCTTCAATATGGGTCCTTCAGTATGGGTCCCTCAGAGAATCAGTGCCTGTAACGACCACAAAAGCTGTGATTGGTTAGAGGCTCATTTGCATATTGCAGCCCTCTGCGATATCTGTATTGCCGAGACTGATAACATGATAACGATGACCAGACAACACACTGTGCAGCCCTCTTTAACGTCTGCATTTTATAATTAAAAATATACTTATTTTACTTTATTTTGGTACACACTTGCACACTAATAACATTTCTACTGAAGTCCTCGTGAAAGTACAAGACCTCGCTCTTCTCTTGTGGGAAATGGTAAAAAAAATTTAAGTGTTTTAATTTTCTTATGGCTTACCAGGCATTGTAATAATGTATGGGAAAAATAAATTGTAGCAAAACACACAATCCAATCACGATAAAAAAAAAAAATTACAGTAGTTTTGGCCCAAATATCGCGATAATATCGTTTTATCGTGCCAGTGGCGATCCCCACCCCTAATTATAACAGACAGTAAATGCAATATACGGTATTATATATGTATAATGGTGTATAAATGTAACGATAAACCATGTAAAGTGTTCACAAAGCATAAGAAAGTCCTGCATCCTGCTTGGGCCGAGGCTGATTCTGTTCTGCTAGAAAAGAGCAAAAGCTGCGTGACTAAAGCCCCCCGAGAGGATTCTGCTCTGGTCTCCCGAGCGTCTTTTCCACCGACAGCATCAAACCGCCGTGTGCAGTGTCACAACTCAAACATTAATTTATTTTATGTGTCAAATAAATTGTCCAGGAATAAACTAATAGCAAACGCTTCCCAAAACATTTGCAGCTCAGAATATACCCTTGATCCTCTTTAATCCAAGGATGTTAAAAAGTTTCGCAATATTTCACTCTTGAAACTCCTGTGGAACATGGTGTGTTGCCAAACTAAGTGTAACTAATAAAAAGCCGATTCCCGCTCTCTCCCCCAGACCGCTGTCTAGCGCGAGGGTTCAGGTGGGAGTCTGAGTGTTCGTGCAAGGCGCGCTGCTCCATAATCTCTTTCACTTTACGTCTAACTCTAATCACATTTCCCTTTTACATTCAAAACAGCTGAGCTTCTTATATTCCTCTACAAGACTGCAAAGATCTTTTCACTTGACCCTAATTTATCCGACATTCCTGGATTTATTTATTGCTAATGATTCAAGTCTTATCATTTAAACCCTCTCAGTTTGGTCCTAAACCACCTCCATGCAAAGCGCCTCTAAGGGATGGAAGAAAAGAGCATTAAGTACAGTTCATACAACAATCACTAGAGAGGTGAATGCTACAACTAAGACAGTCTTTGACTAGAAATTGTATACAATTCTGCCCACATTCATTTACGCACTGAAAAATCGGGCCGAATGTTATAAGAGATCAAAGAGCCAACCTTGACCTGAAAGGTGCTTCGCTTTACTCTTACTGGAAGACCTACAAGTTGAGGTCAATCATGCTAACATTTACTGCATGAGCAGTCACTGTGCGTCAGAATGATGGAAAGATTTCGCATGATTTTACAAAGCTGGAATAAAATCACTCCCAGTGAATCATTCCAGTGAAGGGCATAAAGTATCTGTACTTCTTCTCACAGGCCTCTGGGCCGTATGTAGAAACGGGCTCTGACCTGAACGGTAGCTAAGGGGCAGAAATGCCACATTTGGTACCAGAATAAAGGAATAATGGTCATTTTGTCCATTAGGTTTCTACACAAAATGATAGATATGAGTCTGTTGATCTAAAGAGCTCTGGTTTAGAAGGACAGGCCCTGGCTGGACCTTGAGGAACAGACAGAGGAGTCAGGAGATGTGTGTGGTTTTGTTACGCTGGTGAAGCCGTACGTACATCTGCAGTCCTGCTGGTTCTCCGCCAGTTCGAAGCCGGGCCTGCACTCACACGACACGCCACCTTTAGGGGTCTCCCTGCAGATGTGAGCGCAGCCGTGATCCTTATTCATGCAGTTCATCCCATCTGCGGGGGGGGGGGTTGAGAGAAAAAAAGAGGGGGGGGGTGTTAATTTACAGCTGAATCTGTGCGTGTTCTCTACTACAAACAATCCTCCGGCAGGCTCCTGGAGATGGACGTTTGATTTTTATGAGAGGTGTAAATTAGCTTAATGTTTCTGCCACAGGGCCCTTTATACACACAGAAAGAACACTGACATTACCACTGACCCATGGATCTCACCGAGGGAAAAAACCTCTCCCTGAATAACGCGTCCAAAGACTCAGAACCCTTTGTGTCTGCCCAGCCGCTCGTCTCTTTTCTTCTCTCGCTCCTTTTTCTTCTCTGAAAGTTTATTCTCCCTCCTCTGCTGCGCTTTAAGGTTACCAGCTCTTCTACAATGAGGCACTACTAAAACTTCAGCAACCCGGAGAGAACTCTTAACAGAAGAGGATTAACGACACACAATGATTCATTTACACATTAATGATTTTTTTTTTTAAATGTACATTTTCATTTATATTGAGGTTTATCAGATTTAAGAAATTGCCTGTTATATTATTATATAGAGAAATAAAACTATACGTGAGCTGTTACTCTTTTCAGAGCTCTTTAAAGCTATAATTGCAGCATTTATAGAGTATTTTGGAATTAAGTTCTACGTAAAAGGTAAAACTGCGGTAATATACATTAATTGAGCGAAACAGGGTGATTCAGACCTCAGACTAGGGCATATTGAGCCCCTGCGATATAATATTGGCAACACAGATGTCATGACAGATCATTTTTATTATATTATTTATTTATTATTATAGTCATGTTACCATTACCATGTGCTACGACTTGTTTATGGCATGATATGTTATGTAAAAGAGTTTGAACCCTTATCAAAATATCTAATTATATATTTTTTCCAATTACCAATCCTACAATGTAATTGTAATTCGCTGTAAAATTACAGTAAATGTAATTTTCTCTAAACTCAGCTTCTTTTGCCAAGAAGGCCATGTGTAGTGTAAGGTTCCAGATTCCCTGCCTATGAGCTCTGTGCAATTTGGTTAATTTGGTTATTTTGGAACAATAATGCAGCATACAATTAAAACTTCAGTTCCTGTGATAAAAAATTGCACCCTTGAATTGTGATTTGCACACTCAAACCCATGTAAAATGGTGCTAAATTGGTCATCTAACACAATCTCTCCCCTCAGCTGGATAAGTGCTCTCCTTAAACTGAAAATGTGGACATGAAAGGGCTACATAAGTGAGGTGAAGGGGTGAAGACAGAGAGAGGTACTTGTGCGTCTCTAATGAGGCTCCCGGTCATCCTAAAGCTCCGGCCATGGACAGACAATGAGCTGAGAATGTGTGTACATAAAAGCAGGTCTCTGTGGCAACGCTGCAACGTCCTGCATCCCTGTTCTCGGAGCTGAAACTCTTCAGAAGCACAGCTCTCAGGATGTGTGTGTGTGTGTGTGTGGGGGGGGGGGGGTTGCTTTTCTTATGGGCAGTGGTGAGGACGCCTTGATGTGCCTAATTATCATGCCTTCACCCTTCAGAGGGCCATTACGCACTTAGCAGACAAAGAGAAATGCCCTGCTTCACCCCATCAGTGTGTGTGTGTGCGTGTGTGTGTGTGTGTGTGTGTGTGTGTGTGTGTGTGTGTGTGTGTGTGTGTGTGTGTGTGT
>JBBPDC010000129.1:29866364-29886690 GCA_037974485.1 Hemigrammopetersius urotaenia
TCAGTAATGAGAGCTAGACTTATTATTCTTCATTTCAGTTCATAGTCTTGTTTCTATGTGTAAAGTGCGTATCTGCATAATTTAAAAATAGAATAATGACTATATATTTAGGGGGGCTTGGGATCATTTGGCGGGGCTTCAGAACTTCGGCAGAATTCAAATGAACCATTTTAATCTAGATTAATTCCAATATTACAGTGAGATTAATCTAGATTTAAAAAATGTATCTATGCAAACCACTAGTTCCACAACAGCGCCGCCCTGCTGGGTAACGTTCCACCACAGCGCCGCCCTGCTGGCCTTAACACTACATGTGTCCTGTGCTGTAAACGCCATAACCTGCTCTAAGCCTAGTCCTGACACAGCCCTGGTTCAGGGATGAGTTCAGGAGGTAAAGCCAGTCTGACAGTAAGGTGGACCTCCATCACTCGGTTAGTTCTGTCCATCACACAAGCGATCAGTGGGTCCAAGCAGAACGAGCCTAAATATCGAGAAGTTCAAGGACAGGCCAAACCAGGAACAGGGGAGAACATGTTTGGACTGATTTGTGTGAAATTGGATAAACAGGGTCTGTACATCGCTATGATCAGACATTCACACAGACAGGTACTGGTTCTGAATTCTGATTGGTCATTGGTGGACTCTGGGTCTGAGTGTGGAGTTCCAGTGTATTTTCTCTCACTGCTCTGATCTCAAGTCAGCTCAGATTTTCAGACCCATCAATTTCTCCTGAAGGGGGTTTTAGGAGAAACAGCTCAGACTCAGTCATCTCCAGATCAGAAGAGGTTTAGTTCCTCAGATGTTGCTCTGGTTCTCCTGTGTCTCCTGCAGCGGTGCGGACGGACTCCTATGAGATGTCCCTGGCGCTGATCCTGGGCGGGGCGTTTGTGGAGCAGGTGGGTCTGAAGAAGTGGACGGCCACTCACGAGGCTGCTAAGGTGGGCTGCAGCGACATCCTGATGCTACTCCTGCGGCACGGCGGGAAGGTGGCAGCCCGGGATGGACACGGGGTCACGCCCCTCAGCATCGCTGCCGAGTTCGGACACGCAGACGCTCTGGAAATCCTCATCGAACACGGTCAGTCCAGGACCCCCCAGACCTGACCGGCCAGGGGGTGCCCTCCACTGGAGCTGGAGATACAGATAGACAGATAGATAGACAGACATATGGATAGATAGGCAGGCATATATATAGAGAGATATGGATATAGACATATATATATAGATATGGATTTGTGTGAGTGTCCTCTAGCTCTCTCTGTATGTAATATTGTGATTGTATACAGTGAAAGTATTTCAGTGATGTTTTAGAGTCCAGTGGTCAGACTCCAGTGGTCAGACTCCAGTGGTCAGAGCCCAGTGGTCAGAGCCCAGTGGTCAGACTCCAGTGGTCAGAGCCCAGTGGTCAGAGCCCAGTGGTCAGAGCCCAGTGTCAGAGGAGCTGCAGGAGCAGAGCAGGGACAGCAGGAGCAGATTATTGATCCTGAGCTCAGTAAAGGGTCCTTGTGTTCATGATGCTGCTGTGTCCTGCTCTGTCCACTAGGGGGTGATGTTTCTGCACAGGCCACCAATGGAGACACAGTGCTATATGACGCTGCGGGGTCTGGAAACCTGGACTGCATCCACTTGCTCCTGGACCACGGGGCGAGTCCGAACGTGGCCAGCCTGGCCTTCCAGCTGCCCATCCACCGCGCCGCCTACGAGGGGCACTACCTGTGAGCCCACCTCCACCCCACCTCCACCTTCACATCCACCTTCACGCCCACCTTTAGGCCCACCTCCACCTTCAAGTTTACACTCACCCCCACCTTCAGGCCCACCATCACGCTCACCATCATGCCCACCTTCAGGCCCAGCTTCACACCTCATGGTATCGATTACCCAGTGTGAGAACACCTTTGGAAAATTTCACTCAAACTGTTTGATTGTTGTTGATAAATTGTGTAAAAATATAATTAAGGAACTTCATACCTGGTGCCTGGTCATCTCCGACCATTTATCCCGGTGTACCTTTGACTTGCCAGAGCCCTGAGGACACTGATCCCCATCACCACCAAGAGGGCCATCTGGCTGTCCGGGATGAGTCCGGTCCACTCGGCGGCAGACGGCGGTCAGGCCCACTGCCTGGAGCTGCTCATCGAGAAGGGCTTTGACGTCAACTGGCTCCTGGGCAGCCACATCTCCGACAACTACGGTGACATGAGGAGGAGCCCGCTGTACTTCACCGTGTCCAACGGAGACATCACCTGCGCCAGGATGCTGCTGGACGCCGGAGCCCAGCCTGACCTGGACCCGCTGCGCTGCCTCCTGGTGGCCGTCAGGGCCGGCCGCTACGAGCTGGTGCGGCTGCTCCTGGCCCATGGGGCCGACGTCAACTGCTTCTTCAGGGTGATCTGCAACTCCCGCTTCCCCACGGCCCTGCAGTACTGCCTGCAGGACGAGATGATGCTGCGCATGCTCCTCAACAACGGCTACCTCGCCGAGAGCTGCTTCCAGTGTGACCACGACACCGTGCCGACCTACGTCTGGGAGCGTGGCTACGTCCTGATGCAGCCAAACACCTCCACCAACAAGGTCCCGGTAGGTCCGGTTTGGTGTAACACCCTCAGGCTCTTGCTTGTCCGTCAGGGGAGACGACTGATAGTCATGGTCTTTGTCCAGTTCTGTGAGTTCGTCAGCGTATCCTGGTTGAAGCACCTGGTGGCCCGAGTGGTGAGGACGCTCCTGGACTACGTGCGCCACGTGCACATCTGCTCCAAACTGCAGAAGGTCCTGGAGAGGCAGAAGGAGTGGCCTGAGATCTGTGACATCCTCAGTGAGTACAACACATTCATAAACAGAGGGGGAGGAGTTATAGAGTCTGATGGGTGTTTGTGTGACAGGGGGAGGAGTTATAGAGTCTGATGGGTGTTTGTGTGACAGGGGGAGGAGTTATAGAGTCTGATGGGTGGGTGTGTGTGACAGGGGGAGGAGTTATAGAGTCTGATGGGTGGGTGTGTGACAGGGGGAGGAGTTATAGAGTCTGATGCGTGGGTGTGTGACTGGGGGAGGAGTTATAGAGTCTGATGGGTGGGTGTGTGACTGGGGGAGGAGTTATAGAGTCTGATGGGTGGGTGGGTGACAGGGGAGGAGTTATAGAGTCTAATAGGGAGAAATTGTTTTCTGATCCTTGGTTGAACCACAACCCTGGAGAAGGTGATTAGCGTCAAAGAACATCCGCAAGGAAAGGAAGTGTAGAAAAGCCGCTTCAGTCACACGTTTTATGCCATTTAACGTAATCTTAGCTTCAGACTTCAGAACCATCATAATCATTATAATGCTCCCTTCTTAGTCACAGGAAGAGGACTGAAGCGCTGCTGCGTCGTGTGCCTGGTCGCCTCAACGATAGCCACTGCCACGGGAATGGCCTGGAGCGGAGCTCCCCTCCAGTGACGGTCACCGTAACGGGTCACTTCAGCCCGCGGGAGCTGCTGCGCGGTCACTCCGGGCCCCAGGACAGCCCCGAGCAGCTGCGCCGTCGCGGGGTTCACCCCACCACCACTGCGCCCACTACTACCACCAACGGCACACTGAGCTCCAGCATCAGCCGCCATGAGTCTCTGCGCAGGGAGAGAGAGAGGGAGAGCCCCCCCATCCGCCAATCACCATCCGCTCTGCACTGCAGCCTCCCCGAGCAAAGGGCCCGCACACTCAACCCACACACCATCGCACAGGTCAGTGCACAGTCACACACACACAGATCATACACACGCTAAAGACTTTGCTGTGTTAGAATTCAGTTGTGGTCCTCGAGGGATTCTGGTCAAAATGTGTTCTTGATTACTTATGAATTCAAAATATTCAGTTAATTATGGAAATTAAACACAGACCATGAAACCCAAAGCTGTGCTATGATGGGGACACCACTTTACATATGGTGTCCTTTAGAGACTTCAGGCAGAAGCTTAATCAGTGTACATGTTGAAATGTTGTGAGGAACAGGCCTCTAGAGCAGGCCTTGGTCTAATGTAGCTGCATTGGTGATGGAAGAGGTGTGTGGTAAATGAACAAGCTGTTAGACTAGAAAGAAATATAAGGTTTTCATAAAAACCACTGCGTTACTATGTATTCATAACGCATTCACAGATTAGTGTGTGTATGTGTGTACCCATACAGGACATTGAGGAGACCATGAGCCTGGCCCTGAATGAGCTGCGTGAGCTGGAGCGGCAGAGTGGAAAGCCGGCTGCCCCGGACCTGGTGCTGGACACCCTGGAGCAGGTGAAGAGCAGCCCCTCGCTGCCCTCGGGCTCCACGCCGTCTACCCTGTCCAGTCCGAGCGACTCCCCGAGCCCACTGAGCCCCCACAGCCCCCTCCCCCCTCTGCCCCCACTGCCCGGACCCTCCTCACGGCGCTGCCCCAATGAGCCTCCAGCCTCTTTCCTGCCAGCCGCCTCACCACGCATGGGCGTGACGCTGCGGCCCCCGGCTCTGCGCCCCAAGCCCCCCATTCTCCCCAAAGCCAACCCTCCCCCCTCACAGCAGTCCCCTACCCCGCCCCAGAACTATCCCGCTGACAAGTCTGGCACCATGTGAGCCCGCCGCCCAACCGGGGGGGCTGAACCAGAGGATACAGGGTCCAGCTTGAGGATTGAATTAGTTAGAAGGTTAGACAGGGTGCTTCTGTTAATAAACGAATACAAGGTATGGCCGATAGCTAGCTTAAACGCAAGAGCGGTCAGATAGTTAGTCTACGATATTATAATCATTTAATGTGTTGTCAGGGTGACGTGTGCGTGTGCATATTCTCTAAAGTGACTAGGACTTTAACTGTGTCTGTGTGTAGATACATTTATAAGGAACACATTCAGAGACGGCGGAGAGAAAGAGAGAGAGAGAGAGAGACTGCTTGAAGAAGCTGTTCTGGGAGTCTGGCTATCGGAAATGTAGTTCTTTTAAGTCCTCCTTCGGTGCAATGTGTTTTCAGTGCTTTGATTTGTTAGGCCTTATTACCACAGAGGGACTTGTTCTCCCCGCCAAAAAAACAGGACCATTCTTAAGAAGTTGCTGCTGCTTTCTTTGATTTTCTTTTTTTTTTGTTTGTTTGAAATCGAGGACCTGAGTCGGTGCCTCATGGGGAAAAAGGGTTCTTCACATTATGAGATGTTAGGTGTCTTGATGGTGAATGTAGTTTTTAAGCCACACAGTGCACCTATAGCCTCCAAAAGAGGGACGAGGCGCTCAAAGAACACCGAATGTATTAAAGGAGCAGTAAGTAGTCCGTTTAAACATAGCGTAACATTATAGCGCTTTTGGTGTGCCGTTTTATATGTCGATGGCCCGGCCGTAGGGGAAATAAATGCCTTTCTTTCGTAGAGTGGTCAGTTTGGATCTGTGGAAAGCTTCGTATTGCAGCATTGTAACATAAGAATAAGCTACTTAGTGCTCCTTTAACTGAATGTTCCACATTTTTTTTTCACTCTTAATACCACACCGAGCCTTTATCACCAGATAAACCTCCCCTTTACCGTGGTACGTAAACCCGAGGCCTGATCGGACGCTGCAGGAAAAGGGCAGAGGCCAGACATTCTGAGGGCACTTATAGCTTTAACCAGATGTGAGGTGGCTGCAGAAATGGGGAAATGGGACAGAGCCCTGGGTCCTGGAGAAGAAGCGTGGGGCGCGTCGGACCCCGGGACAGCACCACCTCGGCCATCGGGCCATGCCCTCCCTCAGGTTGTCATGGTAACGCTTCCATTCTGCCTCTGCTGCTCTGCTAGAGGCCCAGTAGTGATCGCCATTCTGATTTTTTCAGCCTGTACTTCCAGTGTGTATGCCTGTACGTACGCGTGTGTGTGTGTGTGGCTCTCTTTTGGAACACACTTTAATAGTTCATGTTCAACGGGCCGTCCCGTGTGTCAGCATGCTTGTGCATTTGGTGTTTCCATGTCAGCAGTGCTGGGTTTTTAGGGCCCTGTGCTGAAGAAGCAATGGATTATTCATGGCTGCCACGAGAGAAGCAGAGTGAACTGAGCGAGAGAGTGCAGAGAATATGAACTGTGCAAAATTTTTCCAGACTGGAAGACAGTTTGTGTGTGAGTCTGTGTGTGTGAGTTTGTGTGTGATTTATCCGAGGTGTGTCTGAAGGTGAGGGATCACGTCAGCAGATGGAGGACCATGCATCTACCAAACAGCCATGTTTTCACTTTTTTATGCACAAACAAAACGATTGTTTATCACTTTTCAGATTGTTTCTCTCTCGTTTTTGTTCTTCTTTTCTACCTGCAATATTTTATACTTATTTATTGATTCTCCTTATAAGTGGGTTGTTATGTATGAATGTATGTTTGTTTCTTTTTGTTTCTTTTTTTAAGGATCCTTGTTTCTACTGGTGCTCTCTCGCGTGAAGGCGCGTGTGTGTTTGCTGCCGTTTCAAACTCCCCACCCGCTCTCTCTCACACCCCCACACACACACATACACGCACGCGTCGTGTGTTCACGCGAAAGTGCCTTTTCAGGACGTGTGTCGAGCGGAGGAGCCCGTTCTGTTAGGGCTGCGTGCTCCTGTCTTTCTCTGAAGCGTCGTTCCAAGAAAGATATGATATTGACTAGAGCTCTTTCCAAACATTTAACCATCTTTGAATGAATCGAATTATGTACATTTAACCCATTGTGATGTTGCACTTTTCATGTATAGGACTGTATTTGGCATGTAGCATAATATCATGTCCCAGTGCATTTTAAGAAGGTGTCAAGAACTGAATGTCTTTGAAATAAAATAAGTTCATATGTCCCACTATAGCGTCCAGCTCCTTTTCACACGGTGATCTGATGATGATGATGATGTGTCAATATTTCACAGTATGAATTACTGGCAGGCTACTGGACTCTAAAGATTAAAAATTAAATATTAAAACAGTGGGGCTCAGGCCAAGGTGGGAAATACACTAGCTTTCAAAAGTTTTAGCACCCTCTGAGATGTTATTCACTTAATATTTACTAAAAATACACTATTTCTGCTTTTAAAAAAATACATTTACAGTATGTTCATTATTTGAGTTCCTGTATTAAGCAGAAAATGCCATTTTCATTCATTACTTCTGACCTTCGAAAAGACACCAAATCTAATTCTAATGTGGATCACCAGACCAGCGTTAGATATTTAAGGAGCTATTAAGTGCTGAAACAGTAACGAGTACATTTAAAGTTAACGGACGGTCTAGAATTTGACTCTGCATCACCAACAACCAGTTAATAGGATGTCAGACCTGCACTGTTACAGATTTGTTCATTCAACAACTTTCCAGTATTTAGCAAGAATAAAAAATCTACACCTCATGATAAAAATGGGTAAGCTTTAAAAACCTATGGTCTGCAAAAGCTTTTAACTGGTAGTGTATGTGCCCTAGAGCTTGTCTGGGGATTCACTGAGAGTGGAATGATCAACACTGTTGAATCGTTTAGTATACACAGACCTCGACCAACACATTCAGCAGCCTGAATGCAGATTACACTGAACATAAGGTATAAGAGTGCAGGGCAGATTCTTCCTCTGAAGGCATCACTAGTGTTCTTTCTGTCCAAATCAATGGCAATTCTAATAACCGTATTAGCTTGTGGCTCCTCCGTTATTGTAAAATATTCTACTTTTATCCTTTCGAAAGCTCTTATAAGCAGAAAATCGTAATATTTTCAGAGAAGGTAGATTTTCAGCCCCTCTTGTGCTCCGTATCGAAAAATATACTGAGTTGACACCAAAATATCGGATCAAATCAGTCGACTCGGAATCGTTACTCCCTCCCCGCACACACATTCTTAATATTCAGTTTTGCAGAGTTTTATATTTTCTCTGCAAGTAGCTCTTCAGCTCTAATCACCAAGCCCTTGATGGATCGTCTGAAGAGCAGAGAAAACACAAATATCGCCAGCAGAGCCGGAGCTCAGAGAATCGCAGACGGATTCTCCGTCAATGTAAAGCATGTTCCTCCTCCGAAGCAGCAGCGCTGGTGTTAAAAATGCAAGAGGGACGACGATGAATTCAGACCTCACATGGGGCAAAAGCCGGGCGGGCACGTGAGTAAAGGCCGCACACGTGTGTGTGTGTGTGTGTGAGGAACATGCAGGATGTCAAATTTAACTCCCCCCACTGTGCATCCCCTTACACAGCAGAGTCGAGCCTGCTGAAGCAGATGTGACGCAGTATATTCAATATCAAACCCTCAGAAGAGCTGTGAGGGGCTACACTGGCAGTTAAAATGTGCTGAAAAATCAACGTTTGTTACAATAGTGCCTTATTCAGTACTGTGCAAATTGTTTAAAGCCATTCATCTCAGCATGTGATAAAATGGCTTTCTGCAACGTTAACATAAATATAAATACGAACAAGAAATCAGTAAAAAGATTCAAGATTTGTTTTGTTTGTAGAAGTAGTTGATATTGAGTTGATATCCTCGGTTCCTCCGGCCGTTGTTTGGATGGTGAAACTCCATCAGCGGCTCCTGATTTAATTTAATGAAGGACTGATCGAGTCGAACCAGGTTTCTGATGAAACTACAGTAATACTGGACTTCCACAGGAACTCACTGATATACTGAACACAGCATCACTGTTTACTGTATGATGCTATTAGTATTTATTCTTTTGTTTTATTTAGTAATATGAATGTAAAAACACTTCTCAACAAGGTTTTTAAATATTTTTGCACAGTATTATATAGTGCTAGGGTATGGTCCCCAGGTGAGGTGTCCCAATACATTCGACAGTCTTGGAGTCTGAAGTAACTCCAAACTGCTGACATGTAGGGAAGTCTCACACACAGCAGAAACTTTCATCACGTGATGCATCTTCTCACATTATGCACGTCGCGAATCACGTTATGTGGGCTTTTGAACGGAGAAAGCATTCATAACGTTTTGTTTTTTTTAACAAAGCGAATCATTTTTCCTGATTCCTGATTTCCGTTCCAGTAATTTAGCTCTGGATCGGACTGATACCGATACAGAATATCAGATCGGCGTATCTCTAGTATACGGGGCAGCTGGTAGCCTAGTGGTTAGGGTGTTCACCCTGCGATCAGAAAGTCGTGGGTTTGATTCCCAAGACCACTAGGCACCTCTGAGGTGGTACCTGGAGTAAGGTACCGTCCCACACACTGATCCCCGGGCACTGTGTTCCTGGCCGCCCCCTGCTTCACTTGGTGAATGGGTTAAATGCAGAGGTTGAATTTCAAGCTGTTCTATATCTCTATATACAGTATCTATCTATCTATTCTTCCCAACTACCGAACACTGGCAGCGTTGATTGTGTTACAATGTGTTATATTCGGTCCAACATGCATCATAAGATACACATTTTTTTTCAGTTTCTTTACAGAGAAATGATCAGCAAATTCCCAGCACTCTGCAATGTCTGAAAACCAGGTATAATTAATTCCTGCAACCATTTTCCAGCCCTTCTTTATCCCTTAAAAAAAACAGGCTATTTTAATTAATAAAATATTTTAGCGTAGTCACGAACATATACGGCACATTTAACAGTTAAGAGATATTTTTTAAGTATAATCTACTCATTAGAGTGGTACAAAAATCAGCAATGTTGATTTTTAATCATATTTGATCATACCTTTATTATATTACCATGTTTTTTTTTGTCCTGCAGAAAGCTTACCAGTCCCAATAACATTTCTGGAGCAAGTGTGGCACAGATTCCTGGCTGGAGGTTTAAAATCACAAAACAAATGATCACATAAATCAGCCGCATTGTTTTACTGAAGTGTAATGACATTTGGCTTAAGCTACGACACCACTTGAACAGCTGGATGTCATTTTAACTTCTGCTTACTGGTTTTAAAACAGTTTTAAAAGCCAAACCTGCAAGCATGAATACAATATATACATCTTATATACATCTCTCCTTTACTGAAGGTGTTAAATTTAAGCTCCTCCTGTAACAGTGCAACATTTAATTCAAGCCTTTTAAAGAACCTTTATTCTAGCAAATCTCTGCAGTACACAAAGAAAAATTCTAAAATCAAATGCTCAGCT
Organism: Hemigrammopetersius urotaenia; assembly: GCA_037974485.1. Classification (NCBI taxonomy): domain Eukaryota; kingdom Metazoa; phylum Chordata; class Actinopteri; order Characiformes; family Alestidae; genus Hemigrammopetersius; species Hemigrammopetersius urotaenia. Next base: position 29,876,386 of record JBBPDC010000129.1, read on the forward strand.
GTTAAAATGTTTTGTGTATGTCAAATTAAAAAACTGAAGCAAACTGCCTGGCTTTAAAGCAGCAGGACTCGCAAAATCACAGCAAACCTTGGAAGAAAAAGCCCCACATTTCAACGGTTAAAGTCCAGTAAAAATCCAACTTGAAAGGGTGTGGGTCCCTTTGGTCTGGTGATGATTGGTCGCATTTGTTCACAGTATGAAGTATTAGCACAGGTACTGGACCTCTAATGTTTCACAACAATTAAAAAAGAAATTCTTAAAACAGTTTCAGCAGCATTAAATCAACCGAGGGATCCCATTTTAGAACATTTCTGTTGGTGTAGGCCTGGACATACAAAATCAAATTAAACCCTTATGACAGGATTTTAATCACTACTCTCAACGTTTGCTTCTGTGATAGTTCAGTTTTGGCTAAGTGTACTGAACCCGGTCATCAGCACTCCTTACAGTTGCTACAGGCACAGGAGGTACAGTCATCTGGCACTAAACCAGCTAGATGTGGCCAGTTTAACCTCTGGAGCCTGGCTTGAGCAAACTGAAGGGTTTGGTGTTCCTCAGAGATGTAGAAATCTCCTGCAGAAAGGCCACCACGTGTGCGTCCTTCTCCGATTTCCTACCATCAAAGATCACCACTAGCGTGAAGTGGGGCTCAGGCCGCGTCAAGAAATAGGTGCTCTGGACTTTGTCGTCATAGAAGTGCATGACTTTGTCCAATGAGTTGAGCTCGGCTGCTCGGTCGCTCATGATCATGATGACGCTGGGCCAGTGGGTGAGTGGTCTCTCACCTCCAGGAAGCGACACCACAGCTGGAAACTGGTCCACTCCTTTGGGCGCCTCGCGGTACGAGTGCGGGTGGTGGTACCCGTGTCCCTGGAAACTCTCGGAGCCGCGGTTGTCAAAGACCAGCGAGACGTTGGAGGCGTCGTTCTTGCGGATGAAGGCCGATACCTTGCCGAAGTAGTCAGGCGAGGTGCGCGCAGTCAGGGCCTTCATCTCCGCGGGCAGCGCCTGCCGGCCCAGGGCTTCGTGGAAGTAGAAGGTGAACTTGGCCAGCAGCGCCCCCTGCAGGCGTTGCAGCCACAGGTAAAGGTGCGGCGGTTGCGCAGCCCGCTGCGACTGGCCACCAAACAGGTTCTTGCGGGTTTCGCGCTGCCGCTCGAATGCTTGGCCCCACACCTGGAGTTTGGAGTGCGCACCGTGCAGGTTGAGAAGTGAGGGCAGGAAGTGCCACTCCGAGATCTGGGCCTGGCAGCGCAGCAGCTGCGTTAGGACTTCAACTTCCACCTGGAAACTTCCCTCCAACCGGCTCAGTATTGGGTGGTGGAACCTGCAGTACAGAGAAACAGAAACTCCTTTTATTCTGTGCTGCCTACAGAACATGCACATCGCAGAGCCCAGTCCTGGTTCAGGAGCACCACTGTCCTGGGTGTTCTAGGTTTCACCTTTCTGAGGATGAACGGGTCTGTGCGGTGGGAAAACAGCATAACATGTATGGTGAACCAGGACCAGGATTGAGAAGAACCTTTATAGTAGTGTTTTAGCTGTGAGAGGTGTCTTTTTCAGTCTTTTACTGAGTTAGAATCAGAAACATAACAGAATGCACCAGTCCATATAAAACATAGAGCACTTGTTGCTCTTATTCATATTTTAATGAAATTAGAGAATACCTACAGTCATAGCAAAAAAGGGGTCTACAGTAAAGCCCTGTTCACAAGATTCTTTAAAAGAACTGTATCCTCCATGATGGAGGATGACAATTTAACCAGGCAAACCTTGAAATGGTTCTCTGTGTTGTCAATCTTGGCAGAAAGGAATTGGGGTTCTATACCATAGCCAAAAATGGTTCCATGACTGACAATAGCACAATCCTGTTGAGGCATGACAGAAGACCAAATAGTTGTACGTATGTTAAATGGCGTGGTTTTTGTGACATCACAAAAACAGAATACCGTTCAGGTATGGACTATCCTGAATAATTTATGTTTTTAAACTGTCACAATATCTATTGCATCAAACTTTTGAACATTTCACTTGGCCTGGATACGGGCCCCTTAAAACCGTGTTACCTTTTTGCATTTACTAAAGAACCTGTTCAGACAGTAACCTCTGAGATCAGTTATCTACAAATGCAGATCAAACTGCGTTGGGCGCCGTTTGTAAGCGTTCCAAATGGATCCAGTTGGAGCCGCGGTTAAACGGTTAGTCGTCACGCTCAGAACCGCTCACACCTACAGTGCAAATGAAGCTAAAATGGCCGTCATGGATCAGCACAAAATGGATGACGAGAAGTATGACGATGGCAACGGTTTTAGAGAGTGTCTATCCCAGGAAACACCATTCCTTTAGACGGAGTGGGCAAAATAGCATGAAAATCAAGTACAGCATCACCCTGAAATGTGTGCGATGGGTGCGAGAGGTCGAGGTTATGATGCTTCTCCAGGCTCATTAGTGCTGGAGACCAGAGTCATGAATGCTGCAAGCTTATAGCTCATTACATCACCTCTGTATTCTGCACCAGCGTGTGAATTTTTCACCCCTGACTGAACATTAATTACACGTCTTAGCAGGCAGCGCGAGAGAAAGTGAGAGAGCGGGCGAGAGCAAGCAAGGCGGCAAAGGAGAGAAGAGTGCCAGAAGTGGGGGGCAAAAACAGGGGCCGTAACAAAAAAAGGGTTTACGAAAGAAGAAACTAATCGCCATTGGAAAACACTTCTGTTGTCTCTTCCCTGCAGGTCATTGGGGGCTTAATTAAGAAGCCTATTTCAAGGTCACGGCTCCCCAAACAGCCTTAAACATCGAACTGGTCCCACACATGTGCCATCAAGCAGCCAAACCCACTGCTACCCAACGAACTGATCAGATAATGCCGCAAAGATCAAGTCTCTCTCCCTCTGTCTTCCTCCAGAGATTACTCGGGCCTGGCATCTTTCCTTGCCATCTCTCTCTGCGTATTTCTCCCGTGCCTCCCCCTCTATCTCTCCATCCATCGCTGCCTTGCTTCAGCAGGAGTGCAGAGTTCACCTTGAGCAGGCAGTGGGAGAGCTCAAAGCTGCAGGAGCCATTTGTCAGGTACTGAACTCACACACAGCTGTACTGCAATGCTCCTGGAAGATCTGCGCACACAGCACTTCTTCCAAACAGTCCTGCTACACATGTGGCCTTTTTGTGCACATTTTCAAGTGCGGGGTGCATTTATTGGCGCTTTTTAAAGGAGAATTCCACCAAAAAATGTCTACATAATTAAATAGCTAAGCTGTAAACAGCCATTCAAAGCGGTTTTGATGTGAAATGCTTTGTTCCAGGAGACATACCTAGACAATTGTTCACAGTGGCAGTGATAGGAACCAGACATCTAAAGCATTTATTGCCACTAAAAAGATACCCCATAAAGTTGCACGCAAATGTACAAACATCTTTCTGGTGACATTTCTGCGGTAACGATTCTATTCCCCGGACTGATGACCTATACATCGCTATACATTAACCCCCCCACTTTAGCACAGTTTCAGTCCATCACAGATGTTTTCTGAGAGCCAAACTAATAATTGTTCACTGAAACCCCCGCACTAACGCGGAAACTGCAGATATCCTCCGCATTTTTTCTGCTTTTGTGACGTCCGGGCCTCGTCCGCCACACCCCCTCGTCCTCGTGCTGGGTTGCTAAGCACCGTGCCCAAACAAACAAATAGCACAAGGATGAGGGGGGGTGTGGTGGACAAGCTTTTTTTCGTGGCAATTTATAATTTTTCATGCATTTTAGTGCTAAAGTATTACAAAAAAATATATAATTTGCTAATTTTGTACCAGAAATATTAACATAAATTCAGCTACATTTCCTTATAAAAACTATAAACGTTTTGGTATTGTGGAGAGAACCACAAAGCTCCTCTTGGGATGGTAAGATCTCTGTACTTTCCTTTCATTTTGTTCCTCTTAAAGCCCTGTATTTTTATTACAGTAAATTAAATGAATTTATTACTATACGTACTCTGCCTAGATCAAAGAAGTCACAGCGGAAGTTCAGTGTAAACTGTACAGTAGAAATATGCGTTTTACTATTCAAAGACACTGTTTTTCAGCTAAAAAGCTATACAGTGATGTGACCAGGCGAATACAATTAGCTGATCGAACAAATCTTTAGTTCTCAATTTGATTTTTACACGACATCACCCACCACTGATTCTGTGTTCTGGGTTTAATTTAATGCATTTTAAAAACACGATCATTTGATGCTTTTTGAACAGCTTAGAGTTACAACATGTGTTGCCAGTGCAGTACAGGAACAAAGGGGCGGACATCTCACAGCTAAACGCTACACTGTGGAAGTGAAAAGAAACCAGAGCAGGCTAGAGAGAGAAAGAATAGACAGACGGGGCCAAGTCAGAGAAAAGCCCACGCACGGTGACCCTGAGAGGAGAGGAGAGGAGAGAAAGGAGAGGAGAGAAAGGAGAGCAAGCGAGAAACACCCCCCAAGGGAGAAAGTGATGGATACTGCCAGCGAATAATACTGGGCTTCTGCACATCTCCCTTTACTCTCAGTCTTTTTCCAGGCAGACGCAGGCCACACTCACTCTCTTGATATAAAGTCACACATCACTGTCACTGCCCTGTCTGTATAAAAACTCTCCCCAGCAAATACTGCTGCACTACACACTAGGGTTTCCCAAACCTGGTCCTGGAGGAGCCCTTGCTATGCATATTTTAGTACTTCCCAAAACACCTGATCACTACTAATCACTACCTAATCAGTTAATTAACACGTCTCTCACAGGCAGAAGTTGGTGGGTGGTTGGGAAAATACCCGGTTGTGCAAGGCAGGGATCCTCCAGCCAATACCTGTTCCAGTGCTTTTCTGAAAGTCTGCATTGAGCTTAATGAGCACCATGTTTATCTATGGCCAGGAGTCCAAGGCCGCAAAAATGGCCTCATTTTTAAGAGGTTAGAGGGGAGTTAGAACTTCCAAATAAACCTGAAAGTCTAAGAATTCATATGCAGAATTATTTTATTAGAATTTTAAAAAGCTTCTCAAATATATTCTCTTGAGGAGTCTGTGCCAAGTAAGAACTGGATGTGATTGGATGTGGGAAGGGGTCGGTAATCACATTTATTTTTACTTTAGACATCCTATTGTCATACCGACATGTTTCACAGAATCTCACAGTCAACAACACAAAGAAATTCAGGATACAACAGACAAATTATGTTGTTTCACACGTCATAGTGCAGTAAACCCTATTAAACTAGACTAATTATGCTCTGTTTGTAATGAAACATGCAGTCAGTTCTATCAGTACTAACAATTTCCACAATATGCTTAGAAAAGCATATTAAAAACAACACATTAGGATGATAATTACTGTCATACTGCCTCTCTACTCTATTACGCCAGCTGGTGGTTAGGGAGTTGCCCCTGTTCTTGGAAGGTTGTGGGTCTGAATCCTTAGAATGCTAGTGGCACCACTGAGGTACCCTTTAGGTACCATCCCCACACACTGCTCCCCGGGCACTGTGTTCCTGGCTGCCCACTGCCTCACTTGGTGAATGCGTGAAATACAGAGAAAGAATTTCATACTGTTCACGCTGTGTGCTGTTCTGTGGTGTGTTCAACGTGCCTATAAGGGGCCACGTTACTATACTATGACCAGAGGGTGGCGCTAATGCACTTAAAAGCTGTTTGCCAAACAGTCTTCAAACAGTCAAAGATGACACGTTTCTCTTACGCACCAGTAAAATGTGTGAAAAGTGTGAATGTGTCTCTGTCGCTAGCTAGGGTGGGCAGGTGGGGGGTGATCTTTGATTAATAGTCCTCAGTGATTATAAGCTAGTATTTTTAGTGCCCATCCCTCCTTTGTACTGACCTGGAACTGTATTTCTGCAGGATGCTCTCCAGCGTGCTCACCAACTCCTCAGAGTTGACCGTTTTCTGGCTGCCAAGAGAATGCATCTTCTCATATAGGTCGGCGATCTCTATTCTGGCCTGCGTAAAGTGGCACAGCTGCTCAGACAGATGGGAGAGTAGCTCTTCCAGGTAAGGGCTGGAGCCCCCGGGAGGATGGCGGCCCATGGATACCACCTTCTTCAGTTCGTTGTGCAAGGATGTGTAAATGGTCCTGATGGAATCTTTTCTGCTGAAGAACGACTGCCCACCTGAACACAAAACCCACAGCACATAAATGCAAAGTAATCTGTATGAGCTCTCCCTTAGGAAGCACATTAGTACTATGATGAATGTCACCCAGGCTGCCAGCTCCACAGGAGGTGTGCTGATACAATGATGTTACAGTACATTTTAACTGTGGCTCTCTGGTGCCACCTGCTGTACAAAACTACACAATGCGTCATTATCAGGAACACTGTAATTGGTTAAAGGCTCATTTGCATATAGCAGTCTTTTGTGAAATTATTATCCTACATTTCTTTATTGCGATAATGATTTATACACATACGGAAGTATATGAATATATTTATTCTGCACCTTCAGTGTAACCTAAAGAGGGTGTATTCGAATACATTTTTTTCCTGAACTCCCTAAAATGTCCGTTTCATTATTTTCACGGTGTGCTCTCAGGCGATGGAGAAGAAAAGATATTTACCCAGTTTCTGTCCGAGGAAGGTCATGTTGTGGTAAGCTTTTTCAGCCGCTGCGAGGTGGGCCAGGGCGGCCAGCAGAGAGGCCCAGATGGCCCCGGCGCTCTTGCTGCTGTCCTTTTCCTTCTCCACGTAGTCCTTGGCCCGGTCGAAGGAGAACATGCCGAGCTGCGTAAAGAAGCTCTCCAGGATGGCCCGTTCCTTGGGCACGGGCCGCAGCTCCTCGTCTCGGGGCTCGGTCATGGTGCGGAGTGCCTGCCGGGCGGAGCGAGGGGGCGGCCGGCATCAGTCCGGAGGATCCGCCGCTGCAGCAGCCAACCGGCTACATTCACCACCACAACACACTCTACAGCCTTGACTGCACTCCCGGACACAGCTGAAACTGGGAGAACTGGCTAAAAGGGTCTAATTATGGCCATTCTGACCATATACAAACACAGCTAACACAAGTTCACCAGTCAGCCGCCATGAAGTCACTTTCACATCACAACAATACGGCAAGAGAGACGGGACACGCCTTAGAGCTGCACAATACGGACAAAATACAAGTACGTAAAGACCTCATTAAAGCTCTACAGAATGAATGAGCACAAATTCCCACAGAAACGCCATAATCTTGACGAAAGATTTTCAAGAAAAGAGAAAGCTGTTATAGCTGCAAAGGGGGAGCAACTCCACATTAAATTTGAATGCATTGTGTTAAAGTCCCTGTTGGTGGAATGGTCAGGCATCCCCATTCTTTTTTTTCCCCATATAGTGGAAGTATTGTGATTTTGCAGCTGTGATTGAGATGACCTTTTCACCTGGAGCTTTTCAGGAATTAAAAAGGCTTAAAGTCTGTAAATGTTGTTTCAAATGGCACATTTACTCCTCCCAATCTGTACAGTCTGCACAAACAATGTAAGCTACAAAAACAACCGGTTTTCAAATTCTAGTTTTTGTGAAGTCACAAAACCAACATTTAAATGCGTGAAACAACATTTAAATTTCTCCTTATTCTGGCTACAGCAGTTTAGTCTTACCTTATCATGCCCCAATTAACCTTTAATGCTTAAAAATCAAAATTGTTTGACTGCATAAAGACCTTTCATCAGAACACCCAGTAACTCACCAGGAACTGTGATTGGTCACCCTGTCAGAAAGACTGTGATTAGTTAGAGGCTCATTTCCATATTCCAGCCTTTTTGAGATCAGTATTGCAGAGACTGATATTATAATAAAGATTAGCTGATCATTTATTATGAAGCCCCAACACAGCCCAGAATTTTTTTCCAACCAATTTGACTCAAACTCTCCTTCATTCAGCCAGTATGGTCATTTTTAACCATGTTATGAAAAGGTGATTCATACATGTTTGCAAGATGACCCTGCCCGAATGGCAACCAGGGCGAGGACGTTTCCACCCACAGTCATCCTGATGGCCAGCAAAGACTTCTGTTTGTAATCGAAGCTCCTGATTTCAAGTTGTGATACTTTCTTGATGGTACAGTGAACCAGGACACCAGCCCTGCTGTCCCCGAAGGCCCGCCACGCTTTCTCCCTTTTAACACACCCACTTCTGCTCAGTTAGGGAGTGTTAACGTGCTGATTAGCTGGATCAGGTGTGCCGGGAGCAGAGAGAACACAATGTGAGGCCTACAGGCCCAGTTTCTTACATTAAACCTTGATTGTCTTATGCACATAACACAAGTTAAGCATTACAACGAAACAATGAAACGTGTTGGACAAGGATAAAACAAGTCATTCAGCACTTCTGTCCAACAGACATTTAAAGTGAAGCAATATAAAATATTTAAATATATGAGCTGGAAGAATAAATGTATACGTGGGGTTGGGTGTAGTGCAGTTACCAGTATTGCACATTAGACAAAGTGATGAATGTAAGTACTGGTTACTTCAGCCACAGAGACATAATTTCCCTCAAACAATCCAGCGACAGAGTAACACCTGCACACACTCTACAGTACTCTGACCCTTAAGACTGACTGCTGTGTGCACTTCACTTATCTCGAATCTGTACCGTGTACCTCTTCCATTTATCACTGTTTACACTAGGACTGTTTATACTGCTGCCTCCTGCACGTAAAACTGTTCACTACCACCAGTGCTAAGGCAAATATGAACAGGTAAAGTGCAGTTATTAATATTATGAATATCAATAATTATAGAACATTAAGTTTAATCATTATAAATTATACTAATATTTATATTCATATTCATACTATTATGATTAACAAAACAACTACAATAACCAGGTGCTGTTTTCTGGGTGCAGCTATAATAATAGTAATAATAATCATCATCATCATCATCATCATCATCATCATAGTAACAACATTAAAGTTATATAATTTGCTGATTCCTTATTGAGACCTGTCGTTTCCATAGCGACGCCTAAGTGTCGTGAAGCGCTATTGTTTACCCTGTTTTACGGCGGGAGGCCCTGTGTTGCCGGTAGACGGAGCCGGACCGAGAGAGATCCCGCCCCCCCCCCCCGAGCCCTGCTGCCCCCCTGCTGCTCGCCAGTCCAGTCAGAGCACTGAAGTTGGGACCGGCCCGCTCCTCTGGCCGCAATGGATCCTAACCGGATCATCCAGGCCCTGAAGGGGACCATCGACCCGAACCTGCGGCTGGCGGCGGAGACTGAGCTCAACCAGGTCAGAGTCTGTTTAAACCTCCAGACCTAGCCCAGCGGGGGAGCCCGGCCTCTCTACCCGAACTAAACTCTTCTCTCCTGGCCTGACCCAGGTTTACAGCCCGTTAGAGCCGGGTTACCCCCGGGTCCGGGGTCCTGCTGCCCGTTAGCAGGCTAGGCTAAGCTGTGGAGGAGCTCCACTAGAGAGGAGTAGAAACAGTCCTGAGCTTCTTCTCCTCCTTCTTCTGCTTATTTTCTTTCTACTCTTCCTTCTGCTTCTCATTCTCCTCCTTCTTCATATTATAGCAGCAATAGTGGACAGAGCAAAAGAAGAAAGTAGAAGCAGCATAACCAATAGAATCAATGCAACATGACAACTGTACAACACAAAAAGTACACAATACAAATAATACAGAAATATCAAGATGGACATTTGTGTGTATACAAATATATAAATATGTGTATTTATACAGCTATATGTATGTATGTACACATTGGATATATGTACATATACACAGGTACACATTGGAGTGTCCTCAGTTGTTCGGCTGCAGCAAGCATTGACAAAAACATTAATAATGCACCAGGCAAATTGTACACAGTAATATTTCACAACAAAAATTGTAATATCATGCTGCACCAGAAATATTGCACGGAAAATAAACGTCCACTTATTAGTCCGTGGTGTTGGATGTTTGTATGGTCAACTGTGATTAGGGGTCACCACAAGGAATCAACCATCTCCATCTCCTTCTGTCCTCTACATTGTCCTTTTTCAAACAAACTGCCTGCATGTCCTCCCTCACCACATCCATAAACCTCCTACTAGACCTTCCTATTCTCCCCTTCCCTGCAGCTCTATCCTCCTCTTCTCTTCCCTGCAGCTCCATCCTCAGCATCCCTCTCCCAACACACTCAGTCTCTCCCCAGCATCCCTCTCCCAACACACTCAGTCTCTCCTCAGCATCCTCCTCCCAAAACACTCAGTCTCTCCTCAACATCCTGCTCCCAACACACTCAGAATCTCTCCTCAGCATCCTCCTCCCAACACACTCAGTCTCTCCTCAGCATCCTCCTCCCAA
>JBBPDC010000129.1:29920588-29938074 GCA_037974485.1 Hemigrammopetersius urotaenia
TATATAATAGTATAAAATGTGTGTGTATATATGTATGTGTATATATGTGTGTGGAATATTTATACGTGTGTGTGTGTCATTATAGGAGAAATTCCCTGTCCAGCCCAGTTCAGACACACCTGTATCCCAGGCTCTGAGTGCCATAAGGGGGCAGGTGAGGGGTCTTTCTGGGCCCTTGGTGCTTTTAACCCTGGCTGCCACTGTGGCCTCCATCCTTCTCCTGAAAGCCCTGTTTTCCCGGACCCACACCGCCAAGGGCCCCAAGCCTAAACCTGCTCCGTCCGAACACAAGAGTAAGAAACCCAAAGAAGCCGCTGAAGCCTCTGAGAAAAGCCGAGCGGCTCCCAATCGAGGAGGGAAGAAGGACAGCTCAGAGGAGAGGAAGCCTGACTCTGACAAAAGCCCCCGCAAGAGGAAGTGAGCTCCGACTGCTGCGTTTCGCCATCCTCTTTCTCAGGAAAAGTGAGGCAGAAGGGAGGATTTATGTTTTTGTGTCTCTGTTATGTTCACATTGTGCCAACCCCTTCAATACATTCATTTAAAACACTCTCCATTATCAAAGTATTTTGTGGGCTGCTCGCCACAGACTGCAGCATCACACCCTTAAAGAACCACTACACGTTCCTTCAGGTTCCTTTTCTTCCTGAACCTTCTCCTGAGTGATCGAATGTCCCAGGACCCTTTGAATGATGGTGGAAAATGTTACATGTGTGATTAGTATTATTATTCTCTGTAATTATTCAGAGACTAGATGTCCTGTTAAGCCCATTTATCTGACCAGTTGCTGCAAAAAATGATCAGTTTGTTACTTTTGTAAAAGCACTTTTCCCATTTCTACTAGGCTCTTGTGTCCCTTAAATGAATGATGCTGAGATGTGCGATTGCATCCCACAGTGTAAACGGTTGACTGTTATAAAATGTCCTTTCATAATCCTGTCGTTTTTCTTGAGAATTTGAATGTCAGTCCTACCGGAATGAATCCACCTAAACCAAATCAGATGCTTAAGATGCTAACAGACTTTTTTGCTAACGGACTCAGATTAGGATGAACGAAACAGTTTTCAATATTTTTGTTTAGTTCTCATGTATATTACTTTATACCTACGATTTAAGCTGCTTATTTCATGGGAATTCTCATTTTCCCATTATTATTATTATTATTATTATTATTATTATTATTATGTCAGAGTCATGGTTCCCAACCTTTTTTCCTTGAAGCCCACCTTGCCCGTGTCCAAGACAAGCCAGGGCCCCCAAATCCCAGACGTTCAACAAGAATAGTGGTTGTAGGTTTTTCTTCTACTTTTCCACACACACACACACACACACGCACAAATGTTTCTCAGACTTTGGGATTTTATGAATTTAATGTGTAAAAATATAATTTTGGGAACCTCAGTACAGACAAAATTGTGTGCACCCCCTTAGTGGGGCCTGGACCCCAGGTTGGGAACCACTGTATTGGAGTATACTATGTGAACATTTTAAAAACTCTTTTAGTCCTGACCACATGGTCCACCTTTTAGAAACTAAGCTGGACGACCAGCTCATTTTGAATCCACACGTTTTGGGATCTCACAGAAACCATTGAATTTTCCTATGTCCACCTGTTTCAGCAGTTTAACCCCACCTGAAGTTTAAAAGGAGTATTTTTGCGGAAAGTAAGGTACACAACAGCCAATCAGGACAAAGCTTCTTTTTTTTGTTACACCCTGCCCCCACCCACCCCCCACCCCCCCCAACACACACACACACACACACACACGCGCGCGCACGAGGACCTTTTATTTGTAGTCACCCACTAGATGGCAGTATAAGATCAGATGGCCACAAAGCTCTCGCACTTTCAGTTTTACCATAATGTCTAAATATCTATTTCTCCATTTTTGTTAGTTCCATCATGAGCACCGCAATGTATATACTATGGTTTAGGTCCCACCATTTACAGTGATAATCAACTAGAGCTGTAAAACATGTTTGAGCATTAATGGCTGTTGCCCCAGTGCTCTGTAGCCTAGAAAATATGGGAAGTAACATCAGCAACAGCTAATCTTGGTCTCATCATGCGTCAGAGCGGCTGCTTTGCTTCGTCTTAAACGTACTGTTAGTGAAACTAAGCCTTCCCTGTCATTGTGTGATAAAACTAATTCTTCTTTTAGTACATTTCCTAAATAGGGATGGAGCACGCTCACTGATTTGTGGAAACTGGTGCTAAAGAAAGACGCCTGGCCTTTTTAAAGGTTATAGGAAAGTGGAATCACAAGACAGAAACAGATGCTGATGGAAACTGGATCTTATGGCCTTCTCTTTTTTTTTTTAACTGTCTGTGTTTGTTTTTATATCAGGCCACTTTTTTAACTATTTAGCTTAATTAGACTTCTGAGCCTCAATGTAGGCTACTTTTGTTGCTCAGTGAGTCGGTTTCCCAGATAGGGATTAAGCCTAGTCTTGGACTACCCTTTCCTTTTCTCTCTTCACAACACTATATAATCCAGGACTAGGCTTAATCCCTGTCCGGGAAGTCTGTTTCTGAATAGTCCCTCATTGCTCCCTCTTGAATGTGAGCCTGGCTCTGTGATTGAGTTGGTGATGGCTGCTCCCTGAATGGGCTCTAACTAAAACTACACATTGTAGACCGTCCTGATACCTCACCTGTCCATGGATTCAGTTCTCATCCTGATTCTTTAAGTAGTCTTTGATGGACCTCATCAGTCATTGCTTCATTTAGTCATTATGTTCAAAACTCAGTTCCTTATACTTTCATTATTATTGTCATAGTACTGTGTTGCCACCTGCTATCAGTCAGAAGAGGATTAATCTCGGTTTCTGAGTTTCTTCCTTTTTGGGATTTTATTCTGCTCGTTAGGGACTTGCTCTGGGATTTCTGTAAAGCTGCTATATTAGATCAGATTAGATCATCATCATCATATGTATGTGACCACAGGGTCGACCTTACAATGAAATGTGTTGGACAAGAATAACCACAAGTCACTCAGCATTTGTGCCCTACAGACACTTAGAGCAATATAAAGTGTTTCAATACATTTTAGGTACCTGTGTAAAGGGTGGGGGTGTAGTATAGACCCCAGTGTTTAACATTAGAAAACAAATGACAAGTACTAGTAATTAAGCAATTTAATTAATGAAGCATCTTCCTCCAGGAACAGAAATGTTTTCTGATACACTGGGGAAAGTGACAAACATATAGGGCTACATTTCAACCTGAATTCAGTTCGAATTGATTTCCTCATATAAATCAATCCAATTCAAATACAAGTAATACATGAAATACAGCAGCTGACTTATAAACATGTAGGTAGTGGAGTGTCAGTAAAGCCAATAACAGGTCAAAATATCAGAGATAAGTTTATGTGGCTTTTGTAGTGTTTTTCATGCTGATTGATATGACTGGAAAAAAAACTGGTTTAGAAAAGTTTTGTGGTTTCTGAGGATTACAATTTTTTGTTGTCCTAAAGTGATAATTTAGAGTAATAATAATATATAATACTGATAACAGAAAGTATTATTAACCACACTACTACTAATTATAATTATTGCTATTATTAATACATAATATGTATGTACTTAAAAAGAAGTCGGAACTAGAAGTAGGTTGTAAAATATCAATAAAATAATAAAAATAATACATCTGAATAATAATACATCTGAATAATAATACATCTGAAATATGAATTTTATTACTAATAGAAGTATGACTATTATTTTTATTAGCATTATAAAAATAATAATGTTGTTCAACAAAGTGTACGTAATTATCGATTTGGAATCGGTCCAGGAGTCTCGCCGTGTTTCTACCGGTATTTGAATCGTTTTAAAGACTCGGTATGTGCAGCTGAATCGAGCTTCCCATCACTATTAGACTTGTCCATCATTCTCTATACACACACACACACACACACACACAGCCTGACAGAGTGACTGACAGACAGACTGACAGTAGGAGCTTCGCCTCGAGGGGAGAGACTCTGAGGAGCTCGCGCTCTGGTGATCTTCAGCGCGCGCAAGTGGAATCATGCCTGCATTCCGGTGCGAGAGGAACAGAGGAACATAAAGAGCTCAGAGAAGTCCAGCCTGATCTCCCATGTTCCACATGAAGGAGGCGAAGGTAGGAGAACCGTGGAGCGCGAGAGCCTTGGCACTGGCACGTGCGCCCACTCACTTTTTTCTCATTTCGTTCACGCGCAAACGCTTAAACGCGCGCGCCCAGGTGACTTTAAGATGACTTTTCCTAAGCTATTCAGGACTAAACTAGTCAAACAAACAAGACAGAACTAAACTCTCCAGGACTGGAGCTCCCAGCCCCTCCAGCATCTACTAGCGCGAGGAGCTGAAGGTCACTGTGGTTTTCTTTCTACTGTTGTTTTTAGATCAGTAAGTAAAACTATTGCACATAATTAAACGATTTGATTAGGCACCCAGAGAGATTTCTTTCTTTAGTTCTTTCTTTAGTTATTTAATGCCACAAGCACAATGTATGTGGTGATTATGGCACTGTTCAGTAATATAATGATATTTCACATAAGACTTGTACCATGTAATACCCAAAGATAATGAAATATAGTTAAATGTTTTGGTTTAGCACCCAGTTGCTTATTTGTTTGTTTGTTTATAAGTTTATTCTACACCATTATCATAACATATGTGGTTATTAAGGCAGTTTTATTTAGTAATATAGTGATGTGTCACATGGTAAAGACTATTGCACACTATAATAGTGATTTAATTTTGGCACCCAAAGTTATTTATTTATGTATTTTTTGTTTGTTTGGCCTACATTGCATTCTCAATGTAAATTCCCGATTGAAAGAATTAGGCTCCATAACTTTATTTTTAACCTAAAACTTTAAGCTTGAAAATTAGAGATTTGAGCCAAAGCCAATCAATCCCTAACTAACAAAAAAATAGGGAAGGAACTGATAACAGAATGTAACCACAGGGGCCAAAAATAGAAGCGCAGACTGAGTAGATTATCTTCTTCACAAGTGCACCAAAGCTGAAATATTATAGTACAAAAAGCCTCCAGAATGTGCTGTTAGTTCTTATACTCAAAGTCACGCTATCTGCATACAAAACAAGGTCTTTCCGAGTGAGTTTGATGTTAAATGGATCACTGTAGAGAAACTGACTGGGTTTTTTTTTATGATGGTGGTGGTGGGATGATAGTGACCAGAGTGGTCAGAGCAAATGTGGCCATTCTGTTTACTATCCAAGAAGACCAGTGAGTCCACACGTGTCCTCTGAGTGTGTATATGTGATGCTGATACTGGAACAGCAGCCTGTTTGCATCTCTCCCATCTGCTGTGACTGTACTGGAAAAGTTAATTCCAGACCAAATCTTAAAATCACAATAAGACACTATCAAGATTCCGGCTGTGCATCTTTAACCATTTAATGTGAAAGCAGTGTCTGTCCTGGAGTGGTTGCTCAGATGTATTTACTTTGTTTAGCAGAATAGATGAGTTAAACCATTGAAGTGTGTCCTATAAATCAAATGTCCCTGTTTTAGAGGCATTGAATACTTTTCACGTCTGGTTTCTCTCACTACTGTTGTGAATCATTCTGACTCAGTTTCTCTAGAATGACACGGTTCATGTCAAACCTGCATTAGAATGACTAAGGATTGAATTTGGTGAAAGTGTTTGTTGAATTCTACTTCTTTTCGAAACCATTTTGCCTGATTTCTATTCATGAGTTTTCACTCGTTATTATTTGTGTGTAAATTATGTTTCTTTACATTTCGCCACAGATCGGTGGAAGTGCATGTGTGTTAGTCCTGCTGTTCTCTGGCCTTGTGACCTGTTCTGGTGCGTTTGGGAGCCCCTTGACTGATGATGTGGCCACTATTGACACACTGGTGCGTCTTTTCTTTCATCTTACTTCCAAGGGTGACTGGGTTTATCATTTAAAATGATTTTATAATTTTATTATATTACATTATTTTACATTACATTAAGAATAACTGTCCAAGTGTGGTTTATTTTATATTTACATTACATTAAAATGAACATTACAGTCCAAATGTTGCTTATTTTACATTGACATTACACTATATTACATTTCATTAAGATTAACAGTCCAAGTGCAGCTTATTTTACATTAACATTACATTATATTGCATTTAATTAAGATTAACAGTCCAAGTGTGGTTTATTTTATATTAACATAACATTTTATTACAGTAAAATGAACATTAACAGTCCAAATGTTGCTTATTTTACATTATCATTACACTATATTACTTTTAATTAAGATTAACAGTCCAAATGTTGCTTATTTTACATTATCATTATACTATATTATATTTAATTAAGATTAACAATACAAATGTGGTTTATTTTACATTAACATTACATTATATTGCATTTAACTCAGATCAACAGACCAATTGTAGCTTATTTTACATTGCATTACATTACCAGTCCGAATACAGCTTATTTTACAGTAACGTTACGTTATGTTACATTAACATTAACAGTCCAAGTGTGACCTATTTTACATGATGTTTGTTTCCTGTCTGATCTCGACAGAAAGAAAACCTCCCAAAGGATTACAAAATTCCTGTGCGTTACATTTCCAAAGGCGTGGTGAGTGTGACATATCCGATTGATTGCGCCAATATGATTTGGAGCCTAAGCTTGTCGTGATGCTACCTGCAGTTTTTCGCTGGCGTGCTTGTTTGCATCAGAAAGTGGCAACAATGACAGCATTGTATTTACTGTCCGATATCATCTTAACTACATGCCAGCGCGGCCACAAAATTGCTTCTCATGGGGCCCTTCTCGTGTTTTTCTCCTCTGCTGCCGTTTCAGGGAGGCGCGTGCTGGCTTCATCTGAACCTGTACCCAGTGGAGATCAGTTTAAAGGCCTTAGCCCTCAAGTTCGGCAACCATTCCTCCACCCGAGAAAACATCACCATCTTTATCACCATGCTGCAAGGGCTTCGATACACCGTTGACAGCGAGGAGCTGGTAATTATTTTACTATTACAACATCAAGAACCTTCCCCGTGCCCTTCTCTGATGGTCAGTAGTGTCTAATCTGAAATGATTCACGATTCTGGATCAGAATCAGAAAGCTTTATTGATCTCAAAGGAAATTGCTTACGTTACATACAGACCCAAAAACAAGAGCAATATAGCATATAAAGTCTAATTAAATCCAATACAAATGTTTTGAAATGCTTTATAAGAGACCCACAATGCTATATACACGGGGATATTAATACTGTAGATTAGTAACTGGCAGTTAAGTGAATTACTAGTGACACAAATAGTAGTTAGGAGTGTTACTGCTGTGAGTAGATCAGTAATATTGACATAAGTAGTGATTGCACATAATGAAATGATGTGATTTGGCAAATTATTACGTTCTTTATACTACACCACTAATAAAACACATGCGGGTTTATCATAGCACACTAAACAGACACCCACCAACTTTTTTATAGCTGTATAACTTCAAACATTAAGGTTACCAGTAATGGGATTAAGCCTAGTCCAGGTCTACACAGCATTCCGAAAGTACATTTTCAGTTGGAAGAACTAGGCTTGATACCTGACCCTTCATGTCTTTAGGCAATTTAGCTGTTTTATTTCTTTCCTCTATGAATGTGTTCCAAGAAACCATTCATTACATATTGCATAACATATTGGCCTGTTTTGTCATTTTGATTCCTGTTGTTTACGCTACAGTGTCCCAATAGGCTTCTTTATGTCTTTTCCCAGGAGGCAACGATGCAGGGCTTCAGGTGCCATTACCAGAGCGTGCAATGGTCCACCGGCCGCTATTTTGCCCACGTTAAAGAGGTGCTGGTCGCGTTTGCCCTGGCACCTAGCCAGTTTCATTGCACCCCTCCCCCCTGCCCTACAGCCACGCCCATGACACCAGGTGAGTCCTACATGTACACACGCACGCACAGTATGTACACATACACACAGACCAAGCCAGTTTAATGTCAAACACGCCCAGCTTTAAATAGAGGCTTGAATGACAATGATCACGCAAACGGCATCACTATTATTAGTGCATTGGGCCTCATGCCCTCACCTGACTCCACTGTCTCTAAATATGCTGTTGTGTCTTGACAGGTCAAGGTAGCCAGAAGCATGTGATTGACGGAGCGGTGCCTGGTCTCTTGGCACTGCTCGTCATCCCCTGCGTTGCCACGCTGGCACTCGCTCTCAGAACAGTTAAGCTTTCCCCTTCTGCGTTACGCAGCAGTATGTAGGTGTAATGAGAACGCTATGCACTAAATATGTGCACCTTGGATTTCAGGGCCTGTTTTTTCATTCTTGTAGGTGCGTCACCGGAGAGTTTGCTGCGAGGACAGGAGAAGTGAAAGAAACGGCAGTGATTCAGAGACGCAAAGTGACCCTGAGGACGGTAGCAGGGCTACCCATAATGACCCTGAATCCTCTTACCTCAACACCCAGTGCAGGTATGGTCTCTTTTAGACACATCACATTAAAAGCGAATGCTTTGAGTAACAACAAACCAAGTGTTTGTTTTCTGTGTTGTAAGCAAGACCTGACAGATGCCTCCCTTTGATTCCTGTTATTTCCCCTCAGGGCGCAGCAGGATACCTTGGGGTCTGAAGACACGGCAGTTTAATCCAGCACACCTGTGGGAGTGGAACCGAGCTAAAGCGTTTGTTTTCAGTCTCAGGAATCATCAAGTGCCTAAAGAAGGAACTCTAATGTCCTGTTTGTACGTGGCTCTGTGTTTTGTTTTGTTTTTTTAGCAGAGCACAGATAGTGGTACACGAACGAGGAAATGCACAGGACTTACTGCTCTTACCAAGTGAGAACATGGTCTTTGTCGGCTGATATAATCACGCATACTCTAATTACCCTTTGAGCTAAAACAGTTAGCCGTAACGCAAGCTACACACAATGAATAACTTCGCAAGAATCTTAACATCTCAAGGCCCCAGCACTGGACTATATGGCTGTCTCGCGAATGATAAATGAATCTGTGTCTCTGAAGAATGCATAGAGGATGGCATCTTTGAAAACAGACTGGTTCAGCCTGGTGGAACGCTTTGGTGAGCCAGGGGCTTCTCCGGGACAGGAAGCGCGGGTCTTTTTTGAAGAGGCACGTCCGCTAGGATGCCCGCGGCAGGTCCGTCCCTTTGAGGCCAGCGGCTGGGACTGCAGGCCTCGGCTTTGGAGGATAAATGGCTTTTTTGTGTGCGGTGCTGTCCGGCATGGTTGGCTCGGGGCTCACTCCGTGTTTCAGCAAAAGACGGCTGCAGAACAGAGAGCGCGCTTGTCCTGAGAAATGTGCGGTTGAGTCCACTTGACAGCAGCCCCCCAAGATCGTTTGGGGGATTTCAGCTCATTCACTGAGTTTAATGCTCGATTTCTGTGGCGACAGGGCTGATGACCCACTTTGGAAGCTGTAGGTTTGAGAGATGTGTGGTCGTGGTGTTTGTGCGTGCGGGAGGGTGGATAAGGGATTGAAGGACTTGCAGATAAGGAATAGTGTTATAGGATGTAATGTTTTACAGTTAAACCTGGGAACCACACTCAATTAAATTAAATTATGACTGACTGTCATAACTGTTCAGTTTACATATCCATTTAATAGTAGATACAGAGTGATTTATAACAATTTTAACTTAATCCTTTGACTGAATAAGAAGGCTTAGGCTCAAAGGGTTCAGTTGTACCGCTTATGTTCAACTGTGCATACTATGGGGACACCAGAGGTCATCTGTGGCCCCTACATTCATTCAGAAGTTCAGCGATTGTCCATGAACCTGAAATTCATTAATTCCGCATAATTATTTCTGCGCCCCCCATCCACAGTTAGAAAAAGGCAAGATGTACGTTGGATCTCTCCGCCACTGGGTTTGTGTCAATAAAGGGGGCCTGGTAGCCACCGTCCCGGCCTACATCCGATTAACTCTGTCGCTAACAAACACACTTAACTGTCCAGAAACAATCCCACAGACATCTGTGGCAGGAGGAGAAAGAGCCGCTTGTTTTCATGACAATAAGCAGAGAGTCAGAGAGCATGAGAATTGAGGTCACATGATAAAGATGTCACACCAACATGAGTCATATCCCATAATTTGATTCTCAGTTTGTGTCTGTCATGGCCCCTGATCATGGTTTTACTCCCAGTAGTTGAAAGCTTACAAAATGAAGGACTATCACGGCACATGAAGAGCTACTGCAGGGTTTACGTTGTTAGTTTTGTTCCTCTATTTAAAAAGTTTCATAGGTCTTGATGGGAAATCGATTTTTCAAACATTTCTGCATAATTAAATAATTAAGATGGTATTCATATTGGTCTGGTATGAAGTGCTCCATTCCAGAGAAACTGGTTACGAATACACTGCCCAAATGTGGTTTTAACAGGATTCTGACCCTTAAAATATGTTTTAAAATTCATTCATTCAATATTTTTTCACTTTTGTCATTACTGTAACATCATAAGCATTACAAAAACCCAGATGATGCTCCTGTCACCATCACTGTCTAATTTTTTTTACAGTGAACTATTTAACATCGAAACACTGCAGTGTTGAATTATGCAGAAATAGTGGAAAATTGATGGATTTCCCCTTTATCTGTAAACCTGTGAAAGGTATAGGCCTGCTGGAAATGTCTTTTTCCATCACCATACAAATCAGCTCCAGTAGTGCTTTCCCCTGGTGTTTGGAAAGCCCCCAGCACACGTTCTCCGTGAGTCAGTTTTAGTATTAGAAAGCAGAGAGTCACTCAGGTTTAGGTGAAGGAAGTCTGTAGATCCCCCCCCCCTTATAACTCAATGACTTGCTGTCCCTCAAGCTATCAATGCGAGCGCTGTGCAGAATCGTCGTAAGGCCCGACCTCCCGCTCACAATATTTGAGGTCAGTAATGGAAGACTGGCTATCATCAACCGCAGCAAGACTTTAACAAAGACTCTTCTCATCCGCACAGACTCGCCGCTTTTTATGGTGGAGAGAGTGTCATTAGTCATACTTTCGGCTGAGCCCACTCTCCACTCACCAATTCAGCTCCGAACAGCAGGGCTACACAAGAAAGGCGCGCACGCGCACACACACACACGCACACCGCTCCCTCACACTCCAGACACCGACAATCAAAAACGTATGATGAGCTTCATCCCCGCACCTCTTGAGTCAGCCTGTAATGCTGAGTCGGGGAAAAACTCGGTGACTCACAAAGATATCCATCTGACATCACCACATCAACACTCATTTCCAAGGATCTAAAAGGGCACATATGCTTTAGGGCATGGAAGTGGCGAGAGTGTAAACATATAAACCAGTTGGATTGCAGATGAGTGACAAATTAATGCCTAATGTGGGCTCTTCTGTAATGTGTTGGGCCACCGTGAGACATCAGAAATGGTTTAATCTAGTATTAATGGATTCTACAAGTCTGTGGATTTGTACTGGAGGGATGGATCATTGGTCTTCCAGAAGTGTTTTGATGATGGTGGTGGAACGTTTGCTTTAATACAACAGCCCAAAATATGGTGTTTTTCAAGATTGCAGCTGTCAAATGTGTGCATTCAAGTGTGGTGCCTGTCTATTAAATGACTGAAAATGTCAATGTGGGACGTAACTGGACTATCAGAAATAACATCCTTCCACAGCTAGTAGAAAAGGATAATATGGTAGGGCTGTAGTGAAAATACTACTTGTTTCAAAGACGAATGACAATCTGAGGGGTCATTGGTGTACTGTGACATGGTCAGATGAGTCATTCTTTACTATGTTCTATAAGAGTGGGTGAGCGCATGTGTGGTGTACACCAAGAGAACAGTACAGGTGTGAGTGCTTTGACCCCTATAGTGTGAGTGGCTGGTGGCTCTGTAATGCTGGTTGGGATTTTGCTGCTCTTATAGGGGTCATTAAAAGTCATTCTAAGTGATCACCTTAATCTGATAATGAACGCTTCTGTCCTGAAGGGGGAGTGGTCTCTTCCAGGGTGACCACACCCCCATCACAAGGGTTCACAAGGGATCACTGAATGGTCTGCATAAGAATGAAAATTGTCATTTTTATGCTACCAGAACTCAATCCAGTTGAACACCTGTTTTAGAGTGAGCACCACTACAGTATATGGTCAAAAGTATTGGGACACATTACACCAACAGAAACTTGACATTGCATTCAAATACATAGACTTTAAGGCTTTTTCTTGGAAGCCTATCCACAAGATTGAGTTTCTTTGGGAATTTGTGTCCGTAGAGCGTTTATGAGGTCAGACACTGATGTTGGACGAGAAGGTCTGGATCACAATCTCCGTTCCAGTTCATCCCAAAGGTGCTGGATGGGGTTGAGGTCAGGGCTGTGTGGCCAGTCAAGTTCTTCCACACTGAACTCCTCCAACATGTCTTTATGGAGCTCGCTTTGTTCACGGGGACACAGTCCTGCTGGAAACATGGCGCTGTCCAGAATGTCTTGGTCTCTTGAAGCATTAAGATTATCCTTCACTGGAAAACAGAAGTGTCCCAATACTTTTGTCTATATAGTGATCATCGAAACACCAGCTGAGGGGATTTCTTTTGAACAAACAGTGATCCATTTCTCCGGCATAGTTACACAGCCTGTGCCAAGGCAAACTTTAAAGCTATTCTGATCGCTAATGCTGGCCCACAAAGACACTTTGTTGTTTTATTCCTTTAATTTATCAGTAGTTTGTTTTGCCTTTTGGTTGGGACCAATACCAAGTGTACACACTCCTCACCTTCATCTTTCTTCATCATGGACAGTATTTATTTTGAAACTTGACTTCACAGTATTTATCCTACCGACTATGTATTTTACTGTAAAACCAATTTTAATATCCCTATTTCTGTACTAAGAGGTTATTCTGCAAAGCTGGATGTTTTACTGTAAGATATTTTTGAGCTGAATTTAGCGCTACCTTAAATTAAACCCATTTTTTGTTTTGTTTTTTACTTCACTAATAGAGATTTATATACACTCCAGTCAAAAGGTGTCACACGTATACAATATTTGTCAACTAATAAAGCCATAATATATAAAGTAAATAAAGTAACGTGTTAAAAAAGCCTTAAAATCCTCCAGTTTTTTTCTACAATGTCTCAATGAATTTATCTGTTGTCTGTGTATCTTCGTGAAAGAATATATCAGAAGACAGATGAACTGAAATGAAAACTACAGTATTGAACCTTTCCAAGTCAAACGAAACCCTGACCTCATGGTTGCTCAACATCATAAAATAATCAGTATTTGCATTTTTTTTTTGCAGTAAATCAAGCCATCAAGTAAATCAAATAACCCTCTGGGACTAGTACGTATCATAATTGGTCCCAGAGTCATAATTCTGAACATAACCCTGGTTATAAACGCCGCCGTTAGTCTGTGGGTAGTCCAGATCATTTCTGTTTTGGTATCGCTGGTCTTGAAGCTGGTCATAGCTCTGACCAAAGTATTCTTGATCATAAGTATCATCATGATGAGGGTCATAGATGTGCCTGATGGGCTCAGGGTCGTGGTGGTGCTGCTGGTATTCATGCTGATCGTAAGCCTGTCCTGAATCGTCTTGAGCGTACATGCTGTGGTGTTGCTGCCCATAGAGCTGATGATTGACCTCAAGGTCATGATCTTCGTATGGTTGATCCTCATAATAACTCTGTCCAGCATATTCCTGGTTATAACTGTCGTGAGGCTGCTGCTCGTAAGCATCTTCGTGTTGGTAGTACTCCTGATCGCTCTGGGCAAGCTCAGGTTCTGGTGCAGGGTTCTCTTGGAGCAGTTTCATGGAGAGATGTTCTTTAATCTTCAGGCCGATGTTCCGATAGATGTAAACTCCCAGAATAAACTGCAGAATCTGAAGAAGGAGGCACAAAAATGAAGAGGGTATACATACTCAGTTGAAGAACCTATTTTTTGCTCAGCTCCTTGTATCTTAAGTTTATCGCCCGGCATGGATGTAAATCTCTGAGCTATAACTGATTGGTTGTAAATTACGATTGATGTGCCTCTCAGCCAATCACAATTCAGCTGTTGCTTCTAAAGGTTCCTATAGGAAAGGAAATGTCCTGACAGAAATTCTCACAACAAACCTGAAGTGAGATAGTAAATTACTAGACTAAAGAATGTGAAAAGAGATCAACTTGTCTTTATTGCATTCCTGAAGCTGAAAAACCTTTACAACATTTTGTTGCATGATTGAGTCCAAAATTATAGTAAATGGACCAAAGAAATCAATCAAGACTTCATTCAGTTAACATTAATTACAAATTAGATTTCCTCTCCAGTAAACGTACTGGTATTGTTGTGGCAGCGATGAAGAGCTACCGGGTAGCTGAACGTTTGACAGACTTACTAACAATAGAGGGAGGTGGGACATTCTCAGAAAGTCTGGTCAACTGTGATTCTTCAGGAAATTAATTAATGAACCTTGTAAACATCATATTTCAGTTTGGTTTGATTAATTAGGCACAATGCAGAATGATAAAAAACACCCTGAATGGACATACGGGACTGAAAGAACTGTTTAAACAGTGGAATTAAACGATACACTAATGTGTGCCTGTTAAACATTAAACATGATTCATTCCAAGACACAGTTTACAACAGGCAGTTCAGAGAGGGCAGGACGCCACCTTTTCTTTTTCAGTACCAATTCTAAGCCTTGAGTGGAAAGCAATACAGATACAGATCCAATAAGCTGTTTTTAGTTTTAAAAGTAGGCCATCATGCACAAACTGCTCAAACACTCCACATTAAGAAACACACAGTGTGAGGAGGTGCCGTCTCTAACCCAGTCGAGTGGTTCAGGTGCATTTACTACATTCTCTCTCAGAGTCGCTTAATTACCTGAATGGCTATGAGTCCTACGTCCATCCCCACGATCACGAATAAGTTCTGTTCGAACCAGTCTTGTAGTTTCACCCCACAGCCCTGCGCCGCAAAACACAACAACACAGTGAAGAGCCGCATTAGATCATACAGTTCACATTTTCCAGAGACCACGGGACAAAATACAACTTAAGAGCTCATTTCTTACATGTTGTTCCTGCACTGTCACTCTCCAGACAGCAAACACGCAACTTCATTTTTATTTTTCTGCTTCTTGAACACAGCAGCTGTTTTTGGTGCATGGTGTTTTCGTGATGAACAGACTAACATTGAAAGCTGAGAACATTTTTGCCTTCTTATGTAAAGTCATTTTGGAGATACATGCTTTTTTTTTCAGACAGCACCAATATTTCATCTGCTTCCATGTGGCGCACTTCTTACATCTGTGCGTCATTGCGCACCTAAAAAAGTCCCAGTTCATTTTATCATTATTTCTTAATCCTTTAGATAACAGACTGTTTTGTTACTGTAGTCGTGTGCAAAGTCCCAGGTACCTGCAAAAATCATATTCATTTACTGCTAAGATGAGCAGTGTTGAACTAAATATAACTAAAAAAGAATAAATACGAATAACATCATACAGTAAACAGTGATGTTATGTTCAGTACATCAGTGAGTTCTTTGTGGAAGTCCAGTATTACTGTAGTTTCATCATCGATCAGTCCTTCATTAAATGAAATCAGGACCGAGGAGAAATCTGGATCCAAACCTCCTCACACAGTTCATAAAATATTAACTACTTTTTTACGAATGACTCAAATCTTAATTTGACTGTTTTCTTTTTGGTTTGCATTTATTCTAATGTTATTCTAATGCTTGCAGCAAGACACTTTATCACACACCGAGAAAAATGGCTTTAAACCATTTGCATAAGACTTTTGCACAGTACTGCATATGTAGATAAATCTTGGATTGCTTTATAAAGAGGGCAGAACTGCTGTAGGCTTAATGTAGATGTATTTGTGACATCACAAATACAACAAATTCAAAACCCATTTTGTACAGACTGAAGAGAGAATGGTACATTTTTACATTTTACATTTTTACAAGTTTTCTTGAACAGACTAACACTAAAAGCTAAGAAAATGTTTTCCTTCTTATGTAAAGTTGCCATTTTTGAAATAGTTATTCAAAAATTCAAAACAACTTCATAACTTCATATTTTTTGCATGTACAGACCGAGGAGAGAATGGCACTTTAGCAGTGTTTACAAACCGCTTAAACTCTTTTATTTAAAAAAAGTGAAGAATTTCATCTTTGCATGACGTGAGCCCTTTAAAAGCAGCAGTAGTGTGTGTGTGAAGCAGTGTGTGAGTGCTTAAGCTGGAATCGAATGTGATAAAAACATCACGCTGAGTGTCACAGTACCGTTGTGTAGATGTCTGCGCCGTTTCCGAATGGGTAGCTCTCATTGGGCAGGAATAGGGGGCAGGTACTGTTGAAGCAGGAGCAGGGGTAAACGTCTGACATGTTCAGCGCCTGCACGAGTCCGTTCGCCTGCCAATCACTGGCGCTCTTTCTGCCACAGCACTGTGCCTGCAGGAAAACACACTTCAGTTCATGCAGACGTTAAAAGCCAGCAGTGCTTTTGATATTACCAGTAAACTGATTTGTGTGTTATTAACAGGCTAAAATAATTGTGGTTCATGATTAAATTTTGGTGTGTATGACTCAGCAGTGCGATCCCTGGTCAGAGAGACTGTTATGTCATACGTACAGACTGCTGCACGCTGTCCAGAAGCCTCCCTGATGTTTGTGTAGTGTTTCTGCCGTAGTCTGTGATGATGCCATCTATGATTTCAGTCAAAACCGTCTCAATCTGTTGATGAAAAGCTCTTTTCTTTAGCTTTTTCCTTTCTTTTGGTCAAAGCTGCGGTAAATGTTCACACACCACATGTCAAGAAATGGAAACATTCGTGGCAGCCAATGGGAGGAAACGTCATGTAGGGAAATGTGGTGACACACAAGATTGCACCAAATCTGGCTAAAGGCGGTAACGGCTTAAGAATAGCTCGATTTCATGTTTTCCACGCCACGCTGTGGTAGTTAAATATTAATTCCAGAAGTCTACAGCAGTATATCGGGAGCAAGGCTGGTTAAAGACTTACTCTGTTCCTTTTAAACAGAAGGAGGAAAGTGATGAAAAGTTGACCCAAAACAATGGCGATCAAGAGGCCCATGTACTGGAAAAGAAAACACAAGATCAGAAGATAAGCCTCCGCAGAGGAACATATTTCAAATCACCGCCGTCGGAACAAAACATCTCCAAAAGAGTGGCTTTCCGTGAAAAGGAAGAAACGTCCTCCACTTTCGACTTTTTAGAAAGTTTCTAGTGGTCTGGTCTTCATGGAATTTGGCAACAATGTAGAGACAGTGGGTGTTTTCAAATTATGGATAAAAATAAAAGCAAAAAATGTCAAACTGGGGATATAAAGTTTCATTCTGAAAGTATGTGGAAGTAGGAGACCAAGGCTGGGTTTTGGTTTGAGCTGGAAAGTCTATGGATAGAAAAAAGCCAATACTTTCCTTTAAGATCTTTCCTTGCCACTGTCGCCGTTACTCTTGGCTTGCTCATCAGAGGCATTTCATTCACACACATTCACACACACACAT
>JBBPDC010000129.1:29938174-29954662 GCA_037974485.1 Hemigrammopetersius urotaenia
TCTCTCTCTCTCTCTCTCTCTCTCTCTCTCTCTCTCTCTCTCTCTCTCTCTCTCTCTCTCTCTCGCTCTCGCTCTCTCTCTCACTCAAATAGTTGTCTGTTCCAGTGTAGGATCTAGTAAGAGAAAATACAACTCTGTCTACTTTTACACGGTTCCGACTGACCAGGAGGTTAAAGCTGATATTCAGGAGGAGCGTATAAACAATTCGTTTGTTTAATTTTGCGTGTTTTGCTGAAAGGTTACTTCGGACGTTACTCGGTAAGTACCTCCTGATAGATTTGGTAGTTCGAACCTCTAAGCCTAATTTAACCAAAAACAGTGATCAGTGTTAAAAGCATTACATTTCAGAACTTCCAGTTGGATTCAGTTTTAAGAGGTTTTAGTCTTTAGTTCTGTTTGGAGAATTACATCCAGTTTTATAAACAGTTTATCAATAATCCAGTCCGCGAGATGTAAACAGTCACTCTGAGTGGTCTCGTGGTGCCCTGAAGCTGTAGCCTCAGAAACGTCCTGATGTTTTCTACGGTGATGATGGGAGCCAGGTAGGTGTGTGTGTGTTAAAATATCTGCCTTCTGTTCTATTTTGAAAAATCTAGGTAATGTAATGAAAATGTAAAATTGAAAGTATTAATAAGACTTATTTTATAACTATTAAAAAAACATGTTTGTGGCGTAGCTTTTAGAAACCTGCTTTTTAACTGTTCACTGCTGTGGACAGTTCTGAAATGAGTTTGCCACAGTGTTTAATGTGGAATTTTCTCTTCAAATGCCTTAACACAAGGTCTGAAATAAATGTCAAGGTTTGAGAGGAAGATGAGTGTCTTGGAAAACAATCTGTCCCTCTTCTGCGTGTGACCTGCTCACGAGGCCTTAATTACCTCTGTGAGCTGAAGATGAGCAAAAAGCAGGATCTTCTATACCACTGAACCCTCTGTGTTGCACATTTGGCTAAAGTAAATTATTATTTTGCTTAAGTAGATCATTTGCTTTATGAATGGAGCAGAAGGTCAGAACTGCAGAAAACTTTATTCCTGATTATGGAGTCCTTGTAGCTGCTTGTTTTTAAAGGAAATTCCACACATTTCTGCATAATTAAACAAGTACGATGCAAACAAGGTCATTCAGAGAGATTTGATGTGAAATGCACCCGCCTGAGTGGTGGCAGGAACCAAGCGTCTGAAATTTTTAACTAAAGTTCAATAGTGTAAGGAAAAGGCCATAAATATGTTATAAACATCTTATGTCAGAGGCAATAGTTTTGACGTAAAATGTGTTTTTAACAAACAGTCATGGTGAGGAGATACATGCAGGATGTTGTAAGGCAAAATGGTTTCTCAGTCTTAATTTAACGAGGCCGGACTACAGAGAGTTTTATTACTGGACAGAGCTCTGCTGGAGTGAAGGGGTGATTATGGTTATATTTGTGTTTCTGCCAAACCTGTGCGTTGGTGTGCTGAATCTGTTCTATTTGGCACTGAATACAGATGATCTCCGAAACAGAAATGCTGTGTGAAATGATTCTGACAAGCCTGATCTGATCAGTCCTCTAGTGTAGCTCATTCAGCTGCTTTCTCCAGAACGATTTGTTCTTAAGTCTGAATATCATTGCTGTTAGCATCACGCGCCTCCATGCTATGCTCCATTGTGCTATTGTCTCCTTACTGTCCCTGAGTTTCGCTTGGTTTCCTGACCCTGGCAGGGAATCAGGAAGAACTGCAAGAGTACACTGTTCTCAGGTCAGCAGACAAGATCAACCGTTGCCTTTTCTGGACGTGTCCAGACAGATCAAACACATTCCAGCTCTGACCCTCACTGTGGTCTTCTAAGGGACAGACAAGTTGAAAATAAGCTGTAGGAGGTAAATAAATGTTTTTGTCTGGAAAGGCCTGAGTGTAATAATAACACTAATTATAATCTCCACCTCCCCTTTAGTCTTCATCATGCCGCAGTGGGGCGGAGGGAACAGGTGTGCTTCATGCGGAGGAACTGTGTATCACGCTGAGGAAGTCCAGTGTGATGGGAAAAACTTCCACAAGCGCTGCTTCCTCTGCAGTAAGAACAGCTAATACACACAGTGTTAAAAACACTCAGCACTGCAGAACACACACCTATACTGTGTACACAGTACACCCTCACCAGCATGTTTGCCTTTGATCTGTGGTCAGAAATTAGAATTTGTTACTTTATGGAGCGTCTCCTCTGACTGTTCAGGAACTGCTTCATAACTTTATCTACAGGAAAAGCAATAAGAGAGCTTTGAGGGAAGTATAATTAGGTAAAGTATGAATGAAGATGGTATTATAAAAGTTAGTGCATCATTTGGATGTTTTGTACATGCTGAATGTGTTACATTGTTTTACTGAAATCCTATTTAATTCACTCATAATAGGAATGTGTTGTTGTCCAGCAGGAATGCCCACTCGGTTCTTTCTGTCCAAATAAAGTGGAACCAATGAAAGTGTTGTTGTTGTGGGAAAACATGGTTTTGGGCATTGTGTGGTCATCGTGGGCGCTCTAGATATTATTTGTATGATTAATGATTGTGGAAAAATGTGTATAAACTTTGGGGAGCCTAACACTTTAAAACGGACTGGTCACTGTTGCTGTTCTGATTCTGAGTCCGGAACAAAGATCCAGTTCTGTGTCTGAATCGGCTGTCTGAAGCTAAACTCACTCATAATTTAATTTCAGTAGTTTTCAGTTTAAGCTCCTCTGCCCTGAATGGTTTTAATTGTATATCCAAAACACCTGATCCAGCTGTGATGTTGGGGATTGGGGTAAAAAGTGCTGATCTATCTGACATGATCTAAACTGGATACATCTGTTTAGTGCAGTTTGTACAGCAGCACTTTGAACTCTGGTTCTGGTTTATTACTCGCTGTACAGTGATATCTATCATTCACACATATAAAGCCAGCATTGTTGTTATTATTATTATCACTAGGTAACACTATTTTAATAGTTCCCATAGATTTTAGCACATGGTTACATTGTCTTTAATTGCATTTAACTGCCTGTGAAATTCTGCTTAATTCCACCCAGTTAAGGGGGGGGGGGGGGGGGGTTAACAAGAGAACGTAAGCGATGTTGCCCTTTCACTCTGCTCAGTGTAAAGTGAATGAACACTGTATTGCTGGGTGAAAGTTTTGTTTTATTTTTGTTTGGGTTTCTTGCTGGTTTGCAGTGGTGTGTAGGAAAGGCTTAGACAGCACCACCGTGGCCATCCATGATAAGGAGCTGTACTGCAAGTCCTGCTATGGGAAGAAATACGGGCCAAAAGGTTATGGCTATGGTCAGGGAGCCGGAACACTGAACATGGACCGTGGAGAGAGACTTGGTATCAAGCCAGAGGAGTAAGTCAGTATTCTTCCAATAATAATGTGTTTGTGCTGCTTGAAGGATCAAGGATTTGGGGTTTTGGACTTTTGAGGTTAGAGCTTAAAGTGTGGGGTATGAAATGTACAGTCTGGGGGTTGGGGTTGTTATTGGTTTGGAGCTGTAGGAATGGACTGATGTGTGTTCTGTTTGTATCTCCAGGCTGTGGAGTAAACTGCACACGTTTTTACATTTACATATTTCAGGAAAAGCGAAAGTGCCAAACTTCCCTGATTCTCTTATTCTCTAGCATTCCATACTGCTGACAAGTAGAATTTATCTAAAAAAAAGTCCCTTGATTGTACCTTTAGGGTTTACCGTACGCTGATCTATAGTTTAGAGATTCTGAAATGATCTAAGTGAAGTAAAGAGACACAGTGTAAAGACACTTTGTCTCCATTTAAGTCTGGACAAAAGCTTCATCATGGCCACGTTTCTCCTGGTCAGCCGCAGCCCGTCTGTTATAAAAGAGTGTGTTATAGGAGTGCGTTATATAATCAGGCTGCAGAACAGATCAGCTGACCCCCAAAACAAAGACGCTCTTTCAGATCAACTAGACGGCCAGCGTTGCACTGGACCGAGCACAGAGGCCGAGGACTGAGATTTGAATTAAAGCGACCTTTAATCTCTGCCAGGACCAAGAGTCACCGACCCACTACCAACCCGAACCCCTCCAAATTTGCCCAGAAGTTTGGAGGTTCGGAGAAGTGTGCGCGGTGTGGCGAGTCTGTGTACGCTGCAGAGAAAATTATAGGGGCAGGAAAGGTGAGTAAAAATAAGTAGAACAAAGGAACAACGCAGACACATTGAAATCGAATTAAAGTTATTTATCATATAAAATATAATGTCAAACTCTTATTCAAATAAATGAAGCGGTAAAAGGTATATTCAAACAGCGGGCTGGACAGTGAAGCCAGCCCCTCTAAGGTTATTATAAAGGTTTAATACGAATTCTCTGAGCATGTGATCATATTTACAATGAGAGCTTTGAGGAATTTACTGCCGGGACTGTTTTCAGCTGTGAGCTCACATTTCCCATCTGTTCTGTTCCCATCTGAACGTTTCAGTAACAGTGAAAATGTAGCTACTGCAGTGTCGCAACACACGTTTATGCATGCGTATGTACTTCTACAACAAAATCATTTTACATTTGGAACCAGAATGGGTGTGATTCACTCATCTTTAAATAGGAAAGGTCCTGAGATCCTGAGATCTTCCTTTTGATTTCTGCTTGTTTCTCTCTGCAGCCGTGGCATAAAATCTGCTTCCGCTGTGCAAAATGCGGGAAAAGTCTGGAGTCGACCACTCAGACGGAGAAAGATGGAGAAATTTACTGCAAAGGTCATTA
Organism: Hemigrammopetersius urotaenia; assembly: GCA_037974485.1. Lineage (NCBI taxonomy): Eukaryota > Metazoa > Chordata > Actinopteri > Characiformes > Alestidae > Hemigrammopetersius > Hemigrammopetersius urotaenia. The sequence goes on from JBBPDC010000129.1 coordinate 29,942,898, forward strand.
TGACGCACCTAAACACTAATTTCTGATTGCCAACAGTGTTATTCTTTCTCTTCCCAAAACTTTGTAAAATAATGACTGATTTTGTGGCGTTGTGTAAATAACGCAGGTCAAAATCATCAGAGATCATTTGAAGTGGATTTTGTGTTTTCATTCTGATTTCAAATCTGTTTAATTTTTCTCGCACCTAGTTTTTATGATGAAGCTAGTAATATATGACATGATAGTTGGTATAATTAGCATATAATAATATGCTGAGCGTTTTTGAAGCTGATCATTATATCTATGCCACAGTGTGCGTCTGACTTCTAAATACTAAAAGTGATTGGTGCCTGCGGTTTAATAAAAAACGCATGTAATTCTATTTCAAATCTAATATTACTCATACTTCAAAAAGTTGATGCGACTAAAATAACTGAAAGCAGATCTGGAATCAGCATGAAAAACTGATTTGGAAAAGTGTGTTTCTGATGATTATGTTGATCTGTGTAATCGGAGTTTGGGGAACTGCAGTCGCTTCATGTGTTTTTTGCTGGATTCTCTCCTGCAGCATGTTATGCCAAAAACTTTGGGCCGAAAGGATTTGGATTCGGACAGGGAGCCGGAGCGCTGCTGCACGCTCAGTGATGGGGACGTTCATGCACACTCAACTACTTACTCACAATACACACATACGAGCACCTGCTGAGTGACTGACACGATTTTGTATATTTCTTTTATGCATTAGATCTTTCCTTGCTTTGGATATTTTAAAGTCAGCTGGAAATTGAAACGTTCTTGTATGTATTAAAATATGCACAGACCGACAGCTGTCTGGGAGTCATTCGGTTTTATTGTCAGTGTGTCTGATAAGAGTTTTGCTGAAGTGGACTGTGCCAGAAATGAAGCACACTGCTGCTGGACTTGATTTATTAATTTTTTTATTAAAGCCAGTAAAATGAAACCATGCCCAGGAAGTTTCTGAAGCGTTTTGGGGTGAATCCTGACTGAGGCACTGCAGATGAAAATGTGCTTTTCACACAAGCTGGAGAAAAGGCTGAGGAGACGATGGGAAAAGATTTCATTTATAATGGAGTTTCATGTTCTTAAATAATTCTGTTTAACTTCAGTGCAGAGTTTCTCTGTCTGGACAACCAGGATGCACACCGCGCATATGATGAGGCGCTAGTGATGAACTTTCTAAGTTCTGTTGATCATCTTTACTGTCTCTAAAGCCTTGAGTGGATATTTTCTCTACACTTTATACATCCAGTGATAGAACAGATCCAGCAAAATGACCAAAAAACCCTCCCATTGACTATTAATATTAATGAAACATTCAAATATACCACATTTCCACAGAGTGGACGTAATGAAACTCTGCAGATCAGAAAGGACAAACACTAATGATACACAAACAGAGCCCAAGATGTAAAAAAGGAAGAAAAAAAAAATACAAAATTAACAACATACTTGCAAATACTGAACATTCACTATTTACAGACGCCCAGCCGGCCCGGCTGTGGGTGGGAGGGCAGGTGAGGGCATGGTTACTATAGCAACGGCCCCAAGCTTCGCTCATGCACTGGAGATGCAGGTTAAAATGCTTATAAACAGCTGTGGCACACACCACTAACAGCTACAGTCAGATACACTGCGGTTATAGTCTTCTCTTTTTGGTAACAAACAAAAAACAAAATAACACTCAGGTCCAACTAACACTGACAAAAAATAAAAAAAAAAAATATCACAGAAATGTTTTATGTACAGATACACATTCTTTACATCAGTTCAGTTCGTCCAGCTCACACTGCGGAGCATCCAGCAAGAGAGGAGCAGGGAGGGGGCAGGGCTTCAACAGAAAAAAATTAAATAAAACAAAAAAACAAACACTACATAAAAAAAAAAAACATCTCTTGGAAAGCCTCCAGTAATGACAACCCATTGTAAAAAAAACCCCTTCATGATGTAAAAAAAAAATGGGGTGTAAATGAAAAAAGCCTCTCCTGTAGGCGAAAGTGAAATTGCGGTCAACCGTTTTGTCGTTCACTCCAGCCTTCAGTTCCTCTTCATGGTAAAATTTTATCTGTTTAGTAAAAACGTGGATGCAGTGCCAACTCAGGACAGATTCAGAAGAAAAAAACTAAACAAATGAAATGTTGAAAGATTTCCCATTTTGTGCAGCCTTTGACTCACTCTCACATTCACACACACAGAACTCATACATCTATACAAACAGACTTTTCAATTAAAAAATTAATGCAAAAGCACAACATGGTTTTAAGATAATTTTAGAAAATATTAAATAAAGTTCAAATAAATATGGTCACATTATTAATTTGAGACTAAACACACTTCAACCCACTGAAAGGGATTTAAATATTCTTGCTCTTTGTGTGTGAGGCAGAAACAGCATGTCAAATTCCATTGTCCATTTTATAACACCACATACATGCGCAGACACACATCTTATGACCTACAGTTTAGCCAGAGTTAAAAGGTCTGTAAAACAAATACAAACAACGTCAGAAGGAAATGAATTCTTCCACAAGAGGCAAAAGAATGATGTTAAATATAAGTAAACTGTGCGCGTGTGTGTTGGGGGACTGATTTGCAGCAACTGGAAAAAGGACAAAGGGGAAAATGTGTGTCTGTGTGAGTGTGTGTGTGTTTGGTGGCAGTTTGTGTTAGCAGCATGCTAATATGCCAATGAGTGTATACTACAGTCTTTCTGGGCAAAGACAATAACCCAGTAAAATCCCCCAAAACACACACGCACACACACATGTGGACACACACACGCACACAAGCGCACATACACACACAGTGGTGCTGAACATTTGTCATCTCTCCCCTCTCCCTCTCTATGTGTGTCTGTCTCTCTTGCCCGCTCCACGGCTGTGTTAAACCAGCTGGTATCCGGAGCCAGATGTCTGATCATATTCTATTGAAAACTGGGCTGTCCAGTCTACAACCACCGGCCGCAACAGGCCACAGCACCGCAGCTCAAAGAAATCGATCAGGTTCCGCACACAGCCGTGACTGTAACACACACACAACACACACACACAGGTGTGATTGAGCATTACTAATATCACAGCTTAGTTGTAAAAACGCATAAAGAGTTAAATGCATAAAATGTGGGGGAAAAGCATAAAAGCAAATACATACACACACACATACACAGTAACCCCTCAGTTTTCCGCGGATCAGTAGTCTTATCGCCACCAGTCTAGAGGTGGTGGTAATACACTGAAAGATGTCAGCCACCATAAAAAGAAGCAGCAGCAGCAGCTGCAGCAGCATGTGGCATGACTGCTCCGTGTCTCGGATTGTAGTGTTTAAAACTTTAGCATTAGTAAGCTCTGTCTAAATATGTTTGTAGAGAGAGTTATTTCAACGTTTCTGATGATTTATTTAACTTTACATGTTCTTTAAGGGTAATGCATTAAACGTTTTAACATGAAAACGTTAACACGTTAAGTGTTCTGGGAGCATATTTGGGGCATATTTAGGGTTTAAAAAAAAAAAACAAAAAAAAACACAACAACACGTTTTCTCACTATATGTGGGAGCTCTTGGAACGTAACCCCTGTGAAAAGCGGGGGATTACTGTATATATAAAGTGTAAAAACCAATCCGAATGGTGTTTAGTGTTTATACTGTAACCAATGTGTTAAAATGCTAGTATTTATATAAAATGTTAAATTATATTGTTTCCAAAATGTGTGGAAACATGTAAAAAAGTGTCAAATTCTTTAATTGTTCAAAGATGAAAATGTATAATGTGTGGAAACTCACTTGAATGGACTCTCGATAGATGTTGCTGTGACCTTAAAGTGTTTGTAGCGTCTTGCGTTCATCCGCTCATTAGTAGTGATGCCCAGACCAGCAATCTGCAAACACACAGTTTCTCACACATTTTTACAAACAGATTTACACACAGTGACACAAATACGAAGGCCTGGTGTGTACTCTCTGACCTGGTAGAGCTGGCACATAATGAGTACTGCCACCCACAAAAAGTGGAAGATGCTGTTAAGAAACATCCAAAACATCCAGGGTGAGCAGGTGGCGATCTGAGTAATATAGACCCACAGTCCATCTCTGCTGTAGCTGCTTGCGCAGTGCAAACGCCAGTCTGAGGGAAAACACATAAAATAGCATTACAACCCAGAATATTATTTAAATAGAGTACACTTATCATTTAAACTAACTTTATGTACAATACAGTAACCCCCCAGTTTTACGCAGATCGGGACTCGCAGATCCAGTCACAGGTTGGTTTTTTTTGAGAACGAAACTGATCGTTTTATGCAGAAATATTCAAAACAACGCGGAACCTGCAAATATTCTCCGCTTTTTATTTTTTTGCTTTTTTCGTGCCAATATGTTTTTTTTTAAAAAACTCATTTTAGTTCTTCTGGCTCCCCGTGCATGGCCTTACGGCTCTCTTACTCTCTCTCTCTCGCTCCCTCTCTCGAGCGCGCTCTCTCTATATCTGCCTCTCTCTCTCGTTCGTGACTTTTCCGGAGCACGTGTCTCTCTCTCTCTCTGTCTCTCTCTCTCTTGCTCTCTCGTTCTGGAGCGCATGGATTGTCTCTCTCTCTCTCTCTCTCTCTCGTGACTTTTCCAGAGCGTGCGCCTCTCTCTCTCTCTCGCACGCGCGCTCTCTCTCTCGTTCGTGACTTTTCTGGAGCACGTGTCTCTCTCTCTCTCTGTATCTCTCTCTCTTGCTCTCTCTATATCTGCCTCTCTCTCTCGTTCGTGATTTTTCCCGGAGCACGTGTCTCTCTCTCTCTCTCTCTCTCTGTATCTCTCTCTCGCACGCGCGCTCTCTCTCTCGTTCGTGACTTTTCTGGAGCACGTGTCTCTCTCTCTCTCTCTCTCTCTGTATCTCTCTCTCTTGCTCTCTCGTTCTGGAGCGCACGGATCGTCTCTCTCTCTCTCTCTCTCTCTTACTCACTCTCTCTCTCTCTCTGTCTCTCTCATTCGTGACTTTTCCCTATTTAAACCTCGGGTTTATCTTTACATTTTCGTTAAGGGTAATGTATTAAACTGTTTAAAATGAAATTAAAACTGTTTAAAATGAAATGTTCTGGGAGCACATCTGGGGGCATATTTAGGGTTTACACTATTAAAATAGGCATTCTAAGGGATTTTTTGACCAAAACACAACAACGCGTTTTTTCATTATACGCGGGTGCTCGTGTAACGTAACCCCGCGAATAACGGGGTATTACTGTATACTAATTAAACTGAGAGTTAGATACAGCTAACTAACTGTGAGCTTCTCTTAAGTATTCAAATTAGGTGGTGTATAGTAACATTACATACATACATAACCCAGCCGTTAAACAGAAAGTACTATTACGCACTTCATTATGCATGCTCTAATTCAAAATCAGACATTTGACTGCTGTGCTGTTAAACATGTTGATAATAGCGGTATCAAATGAATGTGTTCATTTCGATTAATTAATCACAAATAAAACATGCTACCCATTGAAACATGCTACCGGGCCCTTCAGCACATGTGCAGTTCCACAGTCTTAGCATTCAGTGTGTTAGAGAAGCTGGTTTATCTGCTATCATGCGTTTGGGTCACTGGTTTACAGTGCTTAATATTTTAAAAGCTATTTTAATATGTGTGTGTCGTTCCTCTGGGGGCTGTGTCTTTGCCTTTGTTACATAAGCAAAACAGCAGCACTGTCCAGAATCACCACAAGCTGTTAGCATGGCACGATCTGAAGCAGTCTGTGTCCTGCTTCACGGTAGCATTTCTCAGCGTTAGAACGTGACTGTATAAATGGGCTCGTTGCACCTCTAAACATCTATCTCTCTAGGCTCTTCTCATTTAAATAAAATTCATTTTTCTATGAGTATCTCATCATCTATGTTATGAACCGCATGAACTGTATGAACTTAAAGGCAGCATAATTTATCAGAACACCGGAACTGTTCTATTAGGGGACGACGTACGAGTGAAACACGCGAGACGCCGAGTGCAGTGCACCCCACATTAAAATACGTCTGACACCCGTGCTTGTATGTACATTTTCCATGTGAAAAGCAGGGGGTTACTGTATTTTTTTTAATTACGTGACATCCCTAGTGGGAATGTGTGTGTGTGTTTGTATGTAAGAGAGAGGGAGAAAAACTTACAGCAAATGCAGCCATACATCATCCAGCAGATCATACACAGCAAAAAGAATAAATAGCCCATAAAATACCGGTGGTTTCCACTACCTGCATGCAGAAGACAGAGAAAAAGAAAAAAAAAGTAGGAAAGGAGAAAGAAAGAGAGGGAGAATAAAAGAGAGAGAAAGAAAGAAAGAAAGAAAGAATTAATTCTATGTTTCTGAATTTTTCTTACACTGTGTCAAGGGAAAGGGTTAACAACAGCTCAACACTGGACTGTAATAGAAACAGAATGAATTTCCCATAAGCACTCTGAGGCTCATTCTGGTTTGCACCTACAGTACTAAACTCTCCAGAGAGCACAAAGAATGCACATCTCGGGGTGGTGAAATACTGCTGTACTCAGGTTTGAAAAGTAGCTAATGCAAGAATGCTATTTATTTCTCCTTGCTGCTGATTGGCTGCTGCCCTTTGACGCAGCTGCAGTCCAGAATTTCTGCCTCAGAAGAGTTTCCCCCCATGGACCGTCTCGAGTGTTTTAAGTGTTTTCCTGTTTTTTGTTTTTGATCTTCTTAAAGCTGTGTATATTTATTAAATTCATGTATTATTGTATTTATCTGCTTATACCAAATAAATGACAGCACATAACCAAGAAAATGCACATGCATTAATTACAGTACAGTCTATACAGGGGTAATATTGATATTTACATTCGAACGATCGATTCTGATTCACGACTCAAGTTGAGCTGGCACAGTGCATTAAGTGGACAACAGACGTACTCTGTAGATGCATGTTGTGTACCCACTGGAGCAAGATTAAACTTACACTACTTTAGGAAAACACAAATGTATGTTCCCTAGAGCTTTAAGGATGAGGGTATGGGGAGTAGGAGTTAAGAGTGTAGTGTAAAAATTGGAGTTAAGGTCTAGGGTTTAGGAAACTCACCTACGCAGTTGCCTACCCATGGACAGTGGTGATCGAACTTGGCAATGCACCGGTTACACACCGCACAGTGTTTGGACCTGATGGGCTTCCTTATCTGAACAGAGTCCATTACAGAAAGGGTTAATGCTGGCAGTCATTACGTGATATGACAGTATGTTCACTTAAATGACCAAGTAAAGCACCTCATTTGATTATCAGCATATTACATTGTAAACACAGAGGAGCGACAGTTTAAACAGTAAAATGTATGAAAAAGAAACAGCGCAGTACTTACTAAACAAGTGCTGCAGAATATGCTCAGATCCAGACTGCCTGATTCTGCCAATTCTACTATGGTCTAGAGAGAGGAAAGCAGAAAAAAGAGAGAGAGAGAGAAAGACAGCAAGCGTGAAACAGACTGACGGTGAAGATACCCCTCCAAATTTTTACTGACCCCAGTTTAGAACTGGGGTCCACCACTGTTCTACTAGAACAAACAAGAAACAGAAGAGAAAAAAGGCTGAAAGGAGTTCACCCTCCTGTTTCCCCCCGGCTTTCATACCTCAACACCAACATAAATGAAATAGTCTGGCACTCAAGACACAGCTGAAACACATATGAATTAGTGTTGGAGCTGGAGGGTTAACAAGTCATAATCACCATAATCACCAGTCACCCACATCTTATCTGTGAGGACAACACTAAAAAGTACATGTTACACAGGAATACGGACACTATAGATTATGTTCACAACTTCTGTTGTTTCTTAATCTTGATTTTTTTGAACTGAAGAATCTTTTGAATTTTATGAACCTGAACAACAGGAATAGCAAATGTCTGTATGTGTGACTATCTGTCTGCATGATGTGCATGTATGAGGGCACCACAAGTGTCTAAAATGGTGTTGATTTTTTAATAAGTCTTAATGTGTTATATCATTAAGTCATTAAAACAGTAATGAATAGATTCAAAAGGACTGAAGTTTGGGGCATATATTCGCAAAAATTACGAAAAAGTATTGACTTGGTGTTTGTTAGCAAAGCAAGTCTCAAATCTCCAGCACCATAGAAACAAAATGTGGACTCCAAACATATCTTGGCTGACCTTGGAACTAAATCTGGGGTAAGCAGAAAATTGAGTGAATTTGATATTCTGCCAAATCTATTCATTAATTAAGCAGCACTCTGCAGCACCAGAGTGTTTAATGAATCCCTGCTGGTTTTTCAGGCGTTCTTCAATTCTTTCCTCTCAGCACCTTATCATCCAGGACCACACAGTATAAGTCATATCATTTTCCGAGCTTTAGCTTATTTTTCTGCCCTCGGGTCACATTCAGCCCCTGACCTTTTTCTTCTGCTCCTCGGATGCTTTGATGATACCGGGGTCAGACTTCCAGGACTTCCCAAAGTTGTAGAAGAGAGCCAGGCTGTTGAGCAGGAAGGGCAGATGTATGGTGATAAATGGCAGATGTGGGAAGAATTAAGGAGACTGGCCATGTCTTGACAGGTCAAAACTTCAAAAGTATGACTATAGCACACTTTAAAAGTCACATTTTATGCGTACATTTCTTTTCTAGGTTTGGAAGTACTGAAATATCACATGTGAATTTAGCAATTTTTTTTAAGTTTTCACAATAAATCACCACACTAAACTTTGTCAAACTCTGCAAACTCTTCTAACAGAACTAGACAGAAACCAGACTACGGCTGCTCATTCACTCGGTCGGAGGAAATAAATGAATATCAGTGAGGTGTATGAGAGCACATCAGTATGAACTCCATGAAAAGGATATCATTCCAGAACCAGTAGAACCAGGTGATATACATCCAGAACTTAGTGGCCAGATAAATACCCAAGGGCAGGGCACTGTGCATGGAGTGATCAAAAAATGACCTAAAAAAACAGGGAAGAGAGCAAGAGAACATAAACATTATTTAAGCGAGTTTAAATTGACATGACTGAATGTAATTCACAGACCACAATTTAGCAAATGTTATGACAGCAGAGAACCAGATGATGAGGGAACCTGTAACATTTCAGCTCTGTGAAGAAAGAATTCCTCTTTTTTTTTGTTCCTCCAAAGGTTTTTCCTCCAGCTTTAGAGTGTTTTGCCTTTACTCTGTCCCCTTCAACGTGTTTGAAAAAAACACCCCACATAAATCAATCTGACTTGTCTTAGCTAGCACTTTGCTAAGCTGGCATTGCTTTTTGCTTGATTCAGAAACCCCTGTACACTTCATATATTACATGCTATTTAAAAAAACATTACTTCTTGCAAAAAACAAAAACAAAACAGTTTCATTAAACCAGACAATATCGTGGCATTAGATAATATCAATAGACTAGTGAACCGCAAGCTATTCACTTGTGAATGCTATTTGTGAATGTTTATTGTGAAGCATTTACGTTAACAGCAATTTATCACTTACTTAAATGTACTTAAGCAGCGTCTTATTTCTGTATTGTTTATTTTTCTGTTCAGGTATTCATTCTTGCTTTTGGCTGTGTCTTAGCTAAAGCATAGTTTGGACTCTATTTGTACTAGGCAGGACACTTTCTCAGAACGTACAACAAAGCACTTTTACCAGTCACTCTGGATAAGAGCACCTGCTAAAAGCCATAAATGTAAATGCTAGTGATAAAAACAATTCTAAAAGATTACAAGTGGCTGAATAAGGCCACTGTTTTTCTGAGTTGATATGATACAGCCAGAATAAAGGTGGTGTGGCAAAAAGTGTCAGCTATGTTCTAGAAACTAACGTTTAATGCAAATATGTATTTGCACTGGAGTTAAATGATTTTACTCTGTTAAAAGTACAAACTAGAGGAATTTGAAGAGGGCGTCATGTTTGTTAGTGGCAAATTTTGCCACAGTCCAGCAAGTTCTCCCCAGACTGGCGACTAATGAATCAGGTGTGTTTTAGCAGCAAACATGAGTTTTCTATCCAAAATTCAAACTTACCCTGAAAGAAGAAAAAAAATACCCCAAACAAACAAACATAAAAAAACGTATCTATGAAGGAGCTTTAATCTTAGAGATGACTGCGTATTTCAGCCAAACATATCTACTATAATCCAGTCTAGGTTAGTATATTTGCAAGCATAGTTTTCTGACAAACAGTGTGGAAATTTTGCGAAAGGCTGAAGTATATGGTGGTGCTATCAGTCTGTTCAACAACTGTATTATTAACGTACAAATCTAGCAAGGCTGGTTTTGTGTATGCGTGTATGTGAAATTCGTACTTGGATAAAAACTGCACTGCAAGCCATACTCCAGCATACATCAGTCCTTTAATGAGCCATGAGTCAATGTCCAGGTCAGCAATGAAGCCTACCAGCCAGATAACAACAAACGGGGTCCCCAACATCACCTTCTGACGGAACTCCTGCACAGACAAACAAAAACATGTCTAGTTTATTACACATCTTTAAGCAACTCTCATTAGCCAGGTTACTGCCGGCAGCTGGTGGCCCAGTGGTTAGGGCTTTGCACCTGTTATCAGAAGGTCGTGGGTGCTGGTGTCATCACAGGTCAGTGTCTGACAATAGGAATACTGACGGCAGGAAAGTATTTGGGTGGTGGAACGTTCTCAGCACAGCAGTGACACTGACGTGGTGTTGTGTGTGGCCCTGTATATCAGGCACAGTGATGTTTCTGGGGTCTTTACACACCGCAGAAATGATGCTCTTTCAGAAAGTGACCACTAATGAAGGGCTACAGCTAGCATCTGTGACAGCCATCCTCTAATACAGGGGTGTAAGTCCTAAAGAGCCAGCGTCCAGCACAGTTTAGAAGTTCCCCTGCACATACACATCCACTAAATCTCGACATTAAAAACGAATCAGGAAAGTCACCAAACTATGCTGGACACTAAAAGACTTGCCCATCCCTGGGCTACAGGATGCGTAACCTGCTCATCCACAGTTTCTAACTGTACAATTGCAAGGTGGAGCAAAAAGGGAAAGGGGCACATTCACAGCTTGTAAACATTTCAGCAGAGCTCAAGTAATGTGGCGCCCTCTTCTGCACATTCTCTCTGACCTTTTCCTAAACTAACTCAGTTCTGCATTGTTGATTTTAGGCTTATTTATAAAGAAGATTTTTATAAGAATTAAACCCCTGCATCAACCACTTTTCTCCTTCACTTTCCGTGAGAGCAAACAAGACAATGACAAACATGACAAATGTACCTTATCCATTTTAAGCCTTTTCAGGTAAGATGGGCTGTCATAGCCTTTAGCCTGTCTTGCCTCCTGCAGGTGATTAATCATCCATACATTTTTCCTCTGTTTGGCCAGATCTAGAGGAGTTTCCCCCTGACAAAAAAAACAAATAGCAAAAGGGGTCAGTATGGGAAAATGGGAGAAACAGCCTTTAATTTAACAATATGTTTCAGGTATTAAAAATAAATAAATAAATAAATAAATCTGTACCTTACCCAAGCCCTATAACAAACAAGACAGTACTACAGTACTGCAATAATTGGCTGGTACTATAAAAATAGATCTGTACTGTAATATCCAATTAGTTCTGTAATAATCAAACAGCACTGTTTCATAGCACATTACTCCTGGACATTAGCAGAGATTAGTGCTTAAGCAGTATACAGGTGCTGGTCATATAATTAGAATATCTTCAAAAAGTTTCACTAATCCCATTCAAAAAGTGAAACTTGTATAATGTATACATTCATTCCACACAGACTGATATATTTCAAGTG
>JBBPDC010000129.1:29983265-30000548 GCA_037974485.1 Hemigrammopetersius urotaenia
TTTAGTTAGGCTTTGTCCTTTAATTCAAGTTATTTAAAGCTACATTTTTGTCTTAAGACAGAGATTCTTTCAGGTTTAAAGATGTTATGCATTTTCTATTCAAAAGTAAGTTTTGTTTTTATCTCACAGCTTTTAAAAGTTGGGAAAAAAAACCAAATAAATAAAGCCTTCTTTGTAAACTTGATGACTGAGTGTGTTCATTATATATTATATATTGGGTTGACATAGAATTGCGATTAATCGAATTGCGATTAACTAGTTAATTTTAATTAATCGCTTTACAGCCCTAATATGTATATATATTATATGGTATATATGGTATACTTATCACTACTGCTTGTACCAGCAGTATCACTATCTATTATTTAAATAACTCATTATGCTGGGTACATCATCTTTTTTGGGAAAATAGAATTTTTTATGTTTCATAGTTACATTTCACATATATAATCTATCTGAGTGGCTATCTATGTCGTATATGTCTGCAGTATCAGTTGCCTCATTACATTTTTTAATTCAACTGAAAGCAATATTTTCCTCCTGATTCATCCACAAAGTAAAGAAGCTGCATGTTGTACAATTTTATGAAGATAAATATGTTTATGTGACTGTCTCACATTGCATTTAAACTTTTACACAAATATCCAAGTCCAGCTTTTCTTTTACAGATTATGACCATGGGTCAGCATGCACTAAAAACATCAACAAATGATTCTACAACGTACACCGAAAATTAAAAAAAAACAAGAAAATTACACTTCCATTTCACACTCTACACAGAGTGGACATACAGAACACTATTACACTATCATGATCGACAACATCATCTACAAGAGACACAAAAAATACAACTTCTAGGTTAAAAAATAAATCATTTTACAGTTCCTTTTTTAATAACAAATCACATTTAAAACAGTGCCCTGACTTCTTAAAGCAGCAGATAATATAACACAGACACCACCATTCTTTCACTTTTCACAAATGCACACACATAACACCTCCCCCACACACACATATAAACTCAAGTCATCCTTAGACCATGACCACATTATCAATTTAACGGTTTTATAATTTTCTGTCCACACTGAAACACAGAGATGATAAGAAAATGCTTATATTGAGCACATGCATGCTACATGAGCCTCAAAGCAGATTGTTGTGGAACCAAAGCGGCTTTGTAACCGCATTAAGAACACAAGGGTGTCATACAGCTCATTACAAAGGAATACTCTTTGCATACTGTACAAAGTGCTAGTTAGGGGTTGCATAGATTAGTTGACAAATAAAACTAGTTTGAACTGTGGCTGATCACAGTAAAAGTATTTATCACACTAAATTGCTTCAGATTTGCAAACAAAACTTCAATATAAGACAGAACCAATCTGAGTAAACCCAAAATAAGCTTTACTGAAGGAAAAAAGCTGTCCAACACCAACTGACTTCATGCGAATAAATAATCAACCAATTAACCAAATTTATTTGATAAATGTGATCAATTAGACTAGACATTTAATTATTCCCAGCCCTGTTGATTCTACAAAGTCAGCTAATAGGTCTCAAGAAGCACCACACTATGTCATAATCAAACAAATTCCAGTCTGGAAAAGGGTTACACTGCAATTTATACGGTTCTGGGACTCCAGATTGGAGAAAGAACCATTATCTACAAAAAGAGAAAACTTGGAAAGTCCCCAGAAGTGGCTGACCAAATATCACTAGGAGCACAGCGACAACTCAATCTGGGAAGTCACAGAAGAAGCCAGACAAACATCTAAAGCTTGACCTGCTTTAGATAAGATTTAACATTCATGATTGCACCACTACATTGGTGTTAGCCAACTACATGTTGTGAGAGGATCTAAAATAGTTTAATATGACAAATGTCCAAAAGTAAAAGAAAGTGCATGAATTTTTTCTGCTAATCAAAAAGTTCAAACTATTTTATTTGTGCAGAAATGATATCAAAACAATTCCACTGTGAACTGTGCTGAAATACAGGCTCATAAACCTATGGATATACAACATAACATCAGACCACTGTACTGTTTTACTGTTCTGCACACTGCAAGACTGATCAGTGATAAGAAGAATTTTTGACCAGTTTGTCTGGCCTCCAAACTACATTTTATCACAAGAACACAAGAAATAATTGCACAAGGAATGACATGATAACATACAGAAAAAAATATTTAAGAAGCAAGTGAACCAAGTTGTTTGTGTGCTAATTTTAAGCAAAAAAAAAATAAAAACCAAGGAGGGAATAATATGGGTGTGGGAATAGATTAGCATGCACCAAATTTGTTGAAACTACCAGATTTCCCCTCACCTCTCATTGGCTGTGTAGCGATAACACAGTCATTTCTATTCACAAACGTCAATAGTCACGTTTGTTTCCATACTACAGGATTTGGCCTAACCAACAGGTCCAGATATTTAGCTTGCTAGAGAACTTTCAGGCATCTGTAAGGCTTCGGAAAGTGTCTCAGATCTTTGGACAATTCACACAGCAATTGAGAGCTGGTTTGAGCCCTGGGCAAATGCCAATTTGTCTCTGTTCTGGGGTTTTCTCAGTGAATGGAAAACCTGGACTTAAATCATTGTAGTGTGAACTTGGTTTAAGCCAAGAGGACAAGTGTGTTTGACTGTCTCACTGAAGTCACTGAAGACTCACAAGTTTTTCAGGAAAGTGTTGGCAAAATAATTATATTATACATTTGGAGCTTTTGTTGGTACATTTGGAATTATGAATTTTACACAGAATTACTATGCGAGATGTGCTTTTCTTTTCATCTGTATTTTGAAAGAAAACTGACACACAGCCCAACCTTCTCTCACCCTGCTGTTCAGAGTGAAATCATGTGATCAGAGAAAGATATTCTTTACTGAAGTCTTTACTGAAGACATCACTGTAAAATTGTAATGTAAATGTAAATCTGTTAAAAGCATCAGATGTTGCATATGTTGGAGCTTTGATATTACTTGTCTCCAATGTCTTGGGATGGTGAAATACCGCTGAACTCAGAAGCAGGAAGCTTGAAAGTAGCTGTCATATCCCCAGTCAGTGGCCGCTAGAGGCTGCCATTGTTTAAGTTTATTTAAGGACTTTTAAGTTAAAACACTTGGGGCAGCAGCTGTCTTGTGTTTGGCTTTTGTATTTAAGTTACCCATGTGCTCTTTGTTAGTTTTCTGTTTACCTTTCCATTTTTTAAGGGTAATTAAGCTGAGTTTACAATGAAATGAAAGTGTTTTGTGAGCACATTTGGGGACATTTGGGGTTTACACTATAAAAATAGGCCTTTTTAGGTATTTTTTTTTACCACATCACATATTCGAATTTTATACTATATGCGGGTGCTCTTGGAACGTAACCCGGGTAATAAGAGGGAGTTCACTGTGCCAAATATATATATATTTTAAATGTTAAAATAGAAGTGCTAAAACAAACTTTAGATTCTCAATTAGAGTTTTTTTGCAGTTGTGCAGTTCGACACGTATCAGCATTATCATAATCGTTCCTCTTTTCACATCCATCGGCCATGAAGAATGTTTTTCAGTACAAAGTGTGGACAGTTTTTTAGTGTGGACAGAAAAACAATATGGAGAAAAACCCTCATGTCCTAAAATGAATCCATATTAGTGTGGGCAAGGCCGTAATCTCTCAATGGCTAAAGCAAAAGAAAAGACCTAACACGTGTTGATAAGTTTGTTTGTGTGTTTATGTGCATGTGTGTGTGTGTGTGTGTGTGTGTGTGTGTGTGTACTGAACTGAAATCACAGTGTGTTTCGGTTCGGCTTATTATTGCACATCACATTAGACTTTATTTCACACTTGGGAGACCTTCTAGGAATAAGATTAAAGTAGGGCTCAACAGTGTTTACATAAACAGGCACACACACATACACACACGTACATACATACACACACATACACAGCAATAAAAAATCCACCATAAACACTAAAAAAGGAATAAAAGCATTAATGACAGTAGGTCACATTTATTAATCTTAGCATTTTTGTCTTATTCTGTTTCTACTCGTTAATATGAGTAATTCACACTAATACTCCACTTGACTCCATTTTCAAACACATGGTGCTTCTACACATCTTCATACACTTATTGCAAGAATGTAGACCATGGTGGGCGAGGTTTAGGGGTGACATGTGATGTGTGTGTGAGTGTGTGTGTGTGTGTGTGTGTGTGTATGTGTGTTTTTTAAACACTTCCTGCTGCACTGCTGTAAGAGGCAGAAGAGGCCTTGGGGTCAGAAAGGCAGCAGGGACATTAGGTAGACGGGTGTGTTCTTCTGTACAAATGCAGCGTTTAAACAGTAAGCTGGCATCAGGACGGAAATCCACTCTCTTTTTGTTTTGTCTCCTTAATTTCTTCTTTTTTCCACTGCCTGGCTATAGTTTCACTACACAAAACAACAAAAAGCTCTAAATGTCTTCCAAAACGTCCAAACAGTATGTAGTCCTGAAAATGTCCAGTCACAGAGTTATTTAATTTCCAGACTGTTCCAGAATTTCACAGTTTTCTATGCCACGCTTTCCGAACACAGGGGAAATGGTGTTTCCAGACTGTCTAGTCACAGTTATTCTACTCCGTGCTGTCCAAACAAAGGAACATTTACTTCCACGCTGTCCACTCACAGAGTTATTCTGTTCCACACTGTCCAGTCTAAATCGTCGAATCCATCTGAATCTGTGCTGGCCCCTCCTTCTCCTCCTCTGGCCGATATAAGCTGAACCTCAGCTAGAGGTTTGATGGCAGCTGCAAACCCAACAACATCTTATACATCAATAACATTAAGAAACATCACAATACTTTTAATTTATGAAATGGTTAAACCTTTTTTGCAACTCATAAATGCGGTTCAATTTTTAAAAATTTTTGTTTTTGCTTTAACTCTTAAATGCATGAGTAGGTCATGCTTGAATGCATGGTTGTTTAATCCTTAAATGCATAGCTGTTTAAATACCTTATATGAGTGTATAAAACTGCATTTATATTTACCCTTAAATGCATGCAGACATCACACCTTTAAAGGCATGTTGTCAGTGTTGGAACAAAACATTACAGAGAAAAAAAATTCTTAACTGTCACGGTTAGGCCAGTGGCCGGTTAGGGCCACTGCTTTTTTGTTAGTGTTTCAGGTCTGTGTTGCTCTGTTTTCTGTTCTGTGTTCTGGGGGGCTTTTATTTTGATGTCCTGTTCAGTTCATGTGTCACATGGTTCTTGGTTATCACCTGTCTGTGTTTTGCTCACTGATTATGTTCTGTATATATAGTTCTGTTTGTGTTCACGTTAGCTATCTGTCCATCGTACGTCTTAGAGCACCTCACTTGCTACACCTCAGTTAGGCGTCTTGTTTCACGTTTCTAGTTCATGTATCCTGGAGGCCCGCGTGCCCATTTTTGTTCTGGTTAATAAACGTATCACAACCTGCTCCGCGTCTCCGTCGACCACCTTCCCAACCGGCACCGACTCCACTGCTCCGCCTGGAGCAGCAACCCACGCCAGCCCCAAGGCATAACCCCCCAGCAAGTAGGCTAAACCCCAGTAGCTCCATTAGCGTAGCGGCTAACACAGCAGAGGTGGCTGAGTATAGCAGGGGTCAGCAGGACCTCCTAGGCCCCCTAGGTGAAGGTGAGGGCCAGTTAGGAGAGCCACTTATTCCCCTGCCAGGGCCCGGTAAGTCACCCGCTAGTGCGGAAGCCACTACAGGCGTAGTAGAACCAGGGCTAGCCTGGCTAGTTGGTTTTTTGGGGGGGTTAGCCGTAGCTGTAAGCCGAGCAGAGAGGCTAGGAGAGGCTGGCGAGGGGAGTCCCTCGCCCCCGAGGGAGGAAAAACCCCCCTTGTATTTTTTTGGGGGGCGTACAGGCCTTGGGGTGGGTGGATGGAGGATGGAGGGGGTCAGAGTAGCAGCTAGCAGGGCTAGGGAGGGGCCCGATAGCAGCAGCGGCCTGGGGCTGACGAGCTCAACCGAGCCGGAGGAGAGCCTGGGGGAAGCCCAGGAAGGGAGCCGGCAGCCTTCCAGACACCATGGGGCGTGGTGTGCGCCCAGCTCTGGCCCAGGGACGGGCCAGCCTTCCAGACACCACAGGGCACGGTGCGTGCCCAGCGCAGACCCGGGGAAGGGGCCTGCTTGTATGTCGCGACGGTCCCGTGGGGAGACGCCCGGCGGGTGCTTGGTAGGGCTCGGGTTGCCGAGCCCGGACTATGGGACAGGGAGCACCCTGTCGGCCGAGGGACTTCAGGGTGGCGGGATCGCTGGCGTGAACTCTGATGGGTTCCTGGGAGAGGGAACCCGGCCTCGGGACAAGGACAACGTCCTGCGGTCCACACGCACGCCGTCCGGGCTGAGGAGGAGCCAGCCCGGCCACATGGACAGTGGGGGGATGACGCGGATGGGGAACGGGGCCGTTGTCCTTGCCCCCGCCATTGAGCAGGGGGTACTGTCACGGTTAGGCTTTTTTGTTAGTTTTTCAGGTCTGTGTTGCTCTGTTTTCTCTTCTGTGTTCTGGGGGGCTTTTATTTTGATGTCCTGTTCAGTTCATGTGTCACATGGTTCTTGGTTATCACCTGTCTGTGTTTTGCTCACTGATTATGTTCTGTATATATAGTTCTGTTTGTGTTCACGTTAGCTATCTGTCCATCATACGTCTTAGAGCACCTCACTTGCTACACCTCAGTTAGGCATCTTGTCTCACGTTTCTAGTTCATGTATCCTGGTGGCCCGCGTGCCCGTTTTTGTTCTGGTTAATAAACGTATCACAGCATGGAGCTCTGGTCTGACGTCTGGTTCATGTCCCAAGCTAGCTTTCGTCCGTGGGGGCTAGACATTCAAGATAAGTACATTTCTGTTGGTGACTTCATCATGCAATTGTAACACTACTTTAAAATTATGTAAAGATATGAAAAATTAAAGGAAATATAATGTTTTTGCATCAGCAGCAATGTATTTTGTCCTTAAAACATGTTTAACCCTTGAATGCATATGTGTTTTAGTTTTAAATGCATCCAAATGGGTAAACCTTCAGTCTTCACAGATTTAAAACTGAATGGTAAAACTTGTATGTATAAAAAATATTTTATTGCAATAAAAATAGATTTTACAAGGGTCACAGATTATTAGTGATCCGAGTCATGCATTTAAGAGGTAAAAGGAAAACATACCTTCGTACATTAGTCTATTCTGAAAGCTCTTATATTCATATTACTAAATCTACAATACACATACAATTTCCAAACTAAACAGTAAAGCATGTATAGTGCACATCATTTTAGAGCAAGCAAGCAGTGCATGTTAATGCATGGGTGAGGTGATTTTTAGCATTACCAGAGGTGACAGACTGAAAAGGGCATGAAGCATTGTGGGAAATGCGGTTTATGCTGGAAAAATGTAATGAGAGTAACAGACTTAGACAGTTGCTTAGGAACCTTCCTGTTTCACAGAGACACTCCCACAATTGCTGAGGCACAGCCATGACTAATAATAATAATAATAATAATAATAATAATAATGTTATTATTAGAAAAACAGTGGCTAAGACATTCTGACAGTTATTAATACACCAATTGCAAATCATTTCATTATTTATTTTTAGAATAACAATGTATGAAATATTTTGTCATTCATAAATAGACATAGAAACATAATTATTATATACAGTCCAGCTATGCCAAATAAAGTTCACAATACAGTTTTTTCACAGCATGTTTACATATAGCTCTTTAATACTTCTTGTTAGTAAAATAAACAACACCAGCCTGAAAGCAGTAATTCAGTAAAATCAAAAGAACACAGTTTGGCTTTGAACGCTGCACTCGGCTCAAGTGAAAGCAGTGAACACACCTTCTGAGACATTATCTGTGTGTATAAAACCAGTGACATGGTAATGGACAGTGGAAGTTCACAGGCAGCGTGGAATCATGCAGAAATCACAAAATAAACATAAAATGGTGCACTCAGTACAGCTGGACTGTAACTGGGATGCACACAGTGGAGTGTGTACACTCACACACACACGGACAGAATTTGCAGCCATACAATATCAAGCACTTCTTAACATAGTCACTTTAAGGAAGAACGTTATCATGTCTAACCTTTTATGCACGCATCATCTCCCTGAATAGACTTGATCAAAGTCCTTTTAAACAGTCTCTTTATTGCCAAGAGTTTAATGTGTTACAAACCAAATAATATCAACCTCATTAATATTCATTAATCGTGTTGGTCAAGTAGTAATGTTCACTGTAACAAGTAAAAACTTTTGGTGTTCAAACTGTTTTAACTTACGGAATTATTGTCTGAGCTGTCCTAAAGTCTATTAAACTTTAAATACATTAACAGAATCTGAAACACAGATTACACTTACAATGAGAAGTTCACTTATCTCAAAATATGAAAACAGCTCAGAATTAATATAGCACTTTTACTGTGTTCAGTGGAGCTTTAGCATAGAGTACACAGAGTATCCACTTCATTAGAAAGTCCCACCTTGTAGCTATCTTCACACCTACCATGTCGGTGCACTTTTACAGTTGTTAATAGATTCTATCAGTTATTTGTGGTCGATATCAGTTAGCCTACCGCTATCTTGTCTATCAGTGGAGCACTGCTGACAAGACATTGTTTGGATGTTTGACAGTTCACAGCACAGCAGCGATGTTGATGTGGTAGTGGCATACTAATGTGTGTGCCTCTGGTGCGAGTGTTTTAACACACTGTGTAGGCTACTTGTAGAGCTAACAACCCAGATAACTAATTGCAGACTAAATGAGGCTGTAAATACATCAAATGTTGCATATATTTTGCCTCATTGTGAAGTATTAAACATAGTGCACACTTCTTGACCACTTTATAACAATCTCCTCTCTGCAAGCTCCTCCTTGCTCATGTATGGTTAGTCCAGCTATTGATACACAGTTTGTGTTAATCAACCTCTAGTCCTTCATCACTGGTCAGTTTCTAATTATTGAGCTGCTTTTGCCTCAATCTTTTTTACCGTAGCACTATGCCACAAGGGGAGAGGCTTAGGTAGTGCTTGGCCCATATCAGAAATCTTTGTATTAGCTGTATCTGTGTGGTCACAGAGCTGATGGAATGCGGGATTTAGCACGTCTTATTGGACAGGGTGAGCTGTAGGGCGTGGTCACTGAAGACAGGTGCAGGACGTTGCCTGCCAAGTCTGCTATGCTGTTTAAACTTCGAGATTTCACACAACCTTCAGACATAAGAGAATGCAATGTTAACACACACATGAGAAATACACCTGTGTTGGGAAAAACTGGTCTAAGGAATTGAACCAGATAGCATTAATACACCAATGCTGTATTAATCTTACACTCAATGGATTTTAGTGTGAGCCTGTTTTGAAATGTAAAAGTGAAATTGGCCACTGGGTTTCATTGTTCATTATTTGTCCACCAATTCTATATTGGTGCATTCCTACTACACACACATACACACCAACATCCACACACATATGCACACATACACATGTATAGACACATATACACACACATAGCTGGTGCATTAGCTTGGCCAAGTGAAGTGTGAACCTCATGCAGGTCTAAATCAGAATGATAACAACAACCTGAACCTGCTATCGATTCACAACTCTATGGCTCACAACAAAACGACTTCTATAATGCTCCACAATGGAACACTATTTATGGGTAAGCTTAAATGAAATTTGGAATATGTTTCTCACAAGACACTTTATTTATTAATGCTCCCAGTAATTGTGAGGAATAAATTGCAATCACACTTAAAAACATTTAAATCTCCTAAATTATTTAATGGTACATACCTGAAACTGGTAACAGTAAAATAAAAGAATAATTACATTGGGGTTGATTGTGGAAGGATTTCTGTAATCTGTCAGCTTTGGCTAATAAAGAGCACAATCCACTGCAGAATAATGGGCTATTTAAACCTTCAGCTATGTGTTTGCACATCATAGCACAGACAGTAGTAGCTCAGTTAATGTGAAAAACATAAGCTAACAGATCCCTAAATATAATTATTTATATTTTTAAGGAATTTATTTATTATTATTAAAATAATAAGAAGACCATGGTATAATATAATATAATATAATATAATACAATATAATATAATAAAGTATGATATAATATAATATAATATAATAAAGTATGATATAATATAATATAATATAATATAATTAGAAATATGTTTATGTTTGCTAAAGCCATGATGAATGCATAATGTAATATATTGTAGAGGTTTCCACAGGTTTTGTTAGCAATATGCTAGCCTTCAGATGGTCTATAGTGGTCATCTTGACTGGCTAAAGGAAAGGCGAATATGGCGAGCTACCCCAGGCAAGGTCACATTACCTCTCGCAGGAGGATTACCATGTTATGGCACTGCATATCAAACATTGTTGCCTGGACTTAGTAATATCCACAATATTCATTAGGGATGTACTCTAAAGGAAGAGGATGGTGGCCAGTTTCCTCACTAAATGTAAGTCTAAAATGTAAGTGATAACAATAGTTCTAACCCTGGGTGGTCAGTAATAGTTGTTTTGTCTTCTTTCTAGAATGTTCTTATTTATTCTCTTTACTAACCATTTAAGTTGTAGCCAATGTTACTCAGAAATTGAAAGGTTGACAGGCAGTTAAGTACCCCATGCTAAAATGTTATGAATATATTCCAGGACCATTTTGATTCAATTTACCCATTGCAGTTGAAATTAGCATCGTTGAGAATTGCTAAGGGAACATAGCACATCGATTGCCTTTGATGATACTAGATTGGATATGATAGACTCTTTTTACAGCAGCACTATACCATTTCAAAGCAAATAAATCAGGAAAAAAGTGAGATGTATTTATGACCTCTTAAACCACTCATGTGGAGAAGGCATATTTACACCACAAAATGAAGGACAGTATGAACGAGCAAGTGCTTATGACTGTGATCATGATGTGCAGACACTGCTGTTAGACCCATTAGAAAACCCAGGCGGAAACTGGAGTGACTAGATGAGAGTCGATGGATTAAATGGTCAAAAACATTTAGACTGGAACTGAGATGTGACTGGCCATTGGGAGTGCACCTGTTTTGCGGATGGCGGTCTCTGCAGTACAGGTGTAGTCGCTGGGAGCCAGGAGGAAACAGGTTCCTCCGCTGTGCCGGTCAGGTTCACGCATGCTAACCCGACGCATTGGAACCCGCTCTTCTGGGGACATGGTGATGTCACTTCCTACACTAAAATCTGCTGATAACACTAGTGGGAGCAAAGGAAAGGAGAGAGTTCAGAAAAACAGGTCTTCAAAGTGAGATGTTCTAACTCAACCAAACAGTAACTCTGAAGAATTTAGTACTGCCATTTTATATTGCTCTACTACTTAATCATGCAATTGCATAGTACATCTCTTTATTAATTACACTGTTAACTCCATAGTTATATAATCGATACAAATGATATTCTGCATGGGCAGATTTCTGCAATCACTTTTTCTGTTCATTTGAAGGTCAAAAAATTACAAACATTTTTTTGAAAAAAATTTCTGAAGACTGTACACACGGCAATAAGTTGTCACTACATTCAAATCTGAAAAAATAATCATATAAACACATGTGGAATCAGCTGAATGTTATTCATATAAAATTAAAGCTTGACTTTATCACCCACAATAACTGCAATTCATGTTTTAATTATCTACTGTATGTTAAGGCACTGCCATGAGAAATCATATAACAACATTTATAAAGAAAAGTGCTATTATCTCTGTACTTAAAATAACTCAAGCATTTGCAGCTCAGCAGGATCAATTCTTAATTCTATGAATAGATAATTTCTTTGCTATTTCACTTTTATACAAAATTCAAAACTGACAAAATGGCAACAATTCTGAACTAACGATCCAGTTGAAAAAAAAACCCAATGTATCATAACATGCTCATAATACTTGCCTCCTGCCAGGGCCTAAACATACAGTAAACTTCTTAAAGAAATGAGAACAAATGTTTTAATGCAACAGGCTGCAAAGTGCCAAAAGATTCAATGTGCCATGATGGAGGTGTTCAAACTCAGCATGTACTCAGCATTCAACACAACGAGTATACTGATCACCGTCTGATCAACTACACCGGTTTCTTTACTGGTTCAGGCCTGTTGGATATGCTTTGTTATGCTTTAATAGTTTATATGTAGGTCACAGCTTTGAAAGCCTTGAAAACTGCTCCTCAAGACTACATTTAAAAGTCTGGGTCTTTGGAAGAATAATATGTAGAAATGAGAAATACCTCAAAACTTTTTCACAGAACTATAGATTTCAGCAGAGTAAAACATAGCATCAACCTACAGTGTAAGTTCTGTAGTGTCATCTTACAGTTAGCTAACATGTTGTAGTGCACTTAAATACTGGTGTACTAGGTCAATATTACAAATAGTTGGATATTTCACATTCCAGTATTAACAAATAAATGCTATTCTGACTGAACCTTCATCCTACATGTTTCACTCCAACACTTCACAATACTGCCAGAAACAGTAAGAATTAGTAAGTAGCCTTTTTTATTGATAATGTGCAGGTCACCGTGAATTTTCAGTGTGGTGTTAACACAAGTTACATGCAGTACTATTTAATGTAATGCTAAAGGAAAAAATCAATATTGTTTTGTCACATTAATGCCAGTATAGATCATCAGGAACCTTGTACAGACTCTTATAGACACACTCATCTGCAAAACAGGCCTACTTCAAATCCCACAAACACGACTCTCCATCACCCTAGTCTACACATCCTCACTTACCACCTCATTAATCCCGATCCCCACCCTCTCATTAGTCCTAGTCCACCCACACTAAATTCCTACTTCCTTTACACCCCAATGCAGCCACCTTCTACACCCGCAGCCCACAGTTATAGTAATGGATACACATTTATAATACTCTACAAAAGTCAGTGACCACCGTTTAAACTTTTTTTTAAACTATTTTCAGCATAGTCCAAAAGCAGGAAAATACACAAAAGCCTCTACAAATGATGTCACATTTTGTAGTATTTAGTGTATTCCCCTGTTTTTAACCGAAATCTGCAGAGAATTTTTTCTTGTAAACACCTCCAAAGTCTTAGGTGTAGCCCAGTAATAGCTTCTTGAACAGCTATATCCATGCTGTTTTCTCAGACCTGAAGGAAGAGTTTCTCAATTAAACAGCAAAAAGATTTGGTAGAGAAAGTTTAGGTGGTTTACCAGGGTATGCGTGGTCTTTAGGAGTTTCTTATGCAGCTTTAATATTTTATTAAATTCCATTTTCGAAGATACATGGCAGCTGAGGTGTGTTGGAGTAGTTGTTTCTGTGAATGTTAGTGTTTCATGTAAAGGTAACATGTCAGTGATATGTTTAGGAACAGCTTTAGTTGGACAGACCCAGTTGGTTTGCTTAAGAATAAAGGATAGATGGTGCACAGTTATGCTAAATACTGATAGTTTTCTGTTGAATATGTGGTTCGTCCTGTTCCGTGATGTTGAATAAATACCTTTTTTAGAAATTAAATAAACCAAAGAGTGGTCTCTGGCATTTGGACAGTACTGTACATCTCTTTTGCTGTCTTATATACCTGATTTATCTATTCATTTAAGTGCAGTGGCACCCCTGCCCTGTCTTAAGAGGCAAATATAAAATAGAAGGTCACTCAGACACAAACACACTCTGTCCAAGAAACAGGAGATCAGCTCTCCTACAAAGTTATGTTCCAACCCTGACATAGCACACCTACACCTTCTAGAGGTCTTTGAATCGGTGGATCAGGTGGCTCAAACACATCCTGGCACAAACGCACTCTTCTACCTGTAGAAAACATGGCTCCTAGATCCCAAAATATTCAGACAGTTTTACACTTTTTAAAACTAACCATTTGTATTATCTCTGTTAACCACCCTGGTAACAACAAAGTATCCTAATTTTATATGTATCCTAAGAATAGCACCTAAAACTAATCCCTTTGGTCTCTTTACTGCCTGCCCAAACCAGAACATGCATAATCCCTGCCATGTTTGATTTTGGCTGAGCTATGCATATCTTTCATCTGATTTGTTGTGTTTTTTTTTACCTGATCTGTGGCGCTCTAGGCCCCGGCCCTGGGTGTTGTTGCAAGCCATGCTGAGGTCAGTCCTGCAGTAACCCGGTGAAGTGGCTTGGATGGCTTGAGGGATGTGCTTCTTTCGCTTCTTGGGCAGCTTCTGCTTAGCCATGGCCAGAGAATAGTACATGCCAAAGTTATTCACAATAACGGGCACAGGCATGGCTATCGTTAGCACACCTGCTAGGGCACACAGTGCCCCCACCAGCATGCCTGACCATGTCTGCGGGTACATGTCCCCATAGCCTAGTGTCGTCATAGTAACCACAGCCCACCAGAACCCGATGGGGATGTTTTTGAACATGGTGTGATCACTAGCTGTAGGGTCATTGGGGTTAGCGCCAATTCGCTCAGCATAGTAGATCATGGTGGCAAAGATGAGGACTCCAAGAGCAAGAAAGATTATGAGTAGGAAAAACTCATTGACACTGGCCCGAAGGGTGTGGCCTAAAACCCGCAAACCAACAAAATGGCGGGTCAGCTTGAAAATCCGAAGGATCCGGACAAATCGGACAACTCGCAGAAAACCCAAAACGTCTTTGGCTGCTTTGGATGAAAGGCCACTCAGGCCCACCTCCAAGTAGAAGGGCAGGATTGCCACAAAGTCGATGATGTTCAGGACGCTTTTCACAAACTCCAGCTTATCAGGACTGAAGGTTACTCTAACCAGGAACTCGAAGGTAAACCATAAAACACAGACGCCCTCCACATAGGTTAGAGCTGGGTCAGTCTCTATTTCATACTGTGGGGAAACGTCCATCAGACTGTCATTCCGTAACGCTTCTGTTTTGTTGATGATGGTGTTGAAGGCCTCATGGGTCTCCAGGCAGAAGGTGGTGATGGAAACCATAATGAAGAACAAAGAGGCAAAAGCCACAAACTGAGGAAAAAAAGAAAAACGTGTTAAGCATTTAATAATAGACTGTTACTGAATCCTGTCCTATCCTCTAAATCGGGAAGTAAGTCTTTCACGACACTTCTATATACTAGAATGGATGACATCGCTCCATAAAAAATGAGAACAGACCATGGGTGGCGGAAGCTTTTGTAATGTGAGTGGGGGGGAGCGCAGCGCCAAAGGTTGTAATCCAAGGGAGAAAAAGCGTGTTTGGAGGGGTGCGCGCTGTTTTCTATGTCTCGACTGTTGGGCAGGGAGGGGGCTGCAAACAAATTTCAAAAAGTATTACGCTATAATGGTTCCAGCGCCCCTATAAAACAGCACAGGATACATTAGGCTAGTCTCTAAACTGCCACACTAAACATGTAATAAGAAAAATCTCTAAATGGTTTTTATAGTTTAAACCCTAAATATGCCACTAGATATGCACCCCAAAACACTTTAATTTTACTTTTAAACTCTTAATACATTACCCTAAAAACCCATATCCGTGCTGTACAGTGTACACTGAAGTGCCGTGTCACACACAGCTAGAATGTAATATACCGATGTAGACTGTACTGTAATTCATGCAAGCGTGTATTCTTTGGCATGTGCTGTTCTTTTCTTTGGTATAAGCAGGATGAATACAATAATAAATACATTTAATTTACAGTAATAAAAATATAGGGCTTTAAGAATAACAAAATGAAAAACACAAGAGCACTCGAGACGCTCCACATGGGAAATTGTTCTGATGCTGTAATTATGGACTGCAGCTGCTAGTTATGCATTACAGGGCAGCAGCCAATCAGCAGCAAGGAGAAATGAATAACGCTCTCGGATTGGCTACTTTCAAACCTCCCACTTCTGAGTACTGGTGTATTTCACCTTCCCAAGATACATTTTCATTTACAGTTGTCTTGACAGTGATAAATAATTCATCCAGTTATATTTTATGTGGAAATTCAGCTGAAAAATTATATTTTTCTTAATAATTTATCAAAAAAAAAAGCTAAATAAATGTGGAGGATTTCTGTGGTTTCTGCTCATTTGTGGTAGTTTCCACAAACAATTATTTGCTTGGTTCTAAGAAAAGTCTGTGACAACTGAACTGCAAATTTGCAGGGGTTTACTGTACTAGAAAATACAAAGTACACTTCTATACGGTCTAGTTAGTCTATCTATCCATCTATCTCTCTCTATCTCTCTCACCCAGTCACCATATGTCCTCTCTACTCTGTTATGCCCTTATATATGCCACAGTCTCTGCATTTCTCTGTCTCTACTTCTCTTTCTTTCACTGCAGATTTCACTGTCAGAATGTCCTCTCTACCCTTATTTCATGGTTTAAAATGAGGATTTTAACTTTGAAATTGCAGTTTATACTGGGTCTTTTTGCTGCTCACACTCTAACAGCTGAAGTGGATGACATCATTGTTTCAAATTTCTACCCATTCATTTCTATTGGCCATTTTATCACCGGAAACGTAGCAGAAAGACGTAGCAGAAAATTGTGAACAAGCACGCTGGAATGAGTTGGTAGAGTTGGAATGGTGTCTCTATTTCGAAAGCCCTGGGAAAGTGACAATCTGGTCATACATGAAAACACCACAGCATACAGTGTGAACAGCACGAAATACTTCCTCTGCATTTAACCCATTCACCGAGTGAAGCAGGGGGCAGCTACGAACACAGCGCCTGGGGAGCAGTGTGTGGGGACGGTACCTTGCTCAGGGTACCTCAGAAGTGCCTAGCGGTCTTGGGAATCAAACCCACGACTTCCTGATTGGAGCAGCTGCCCCATTGGAGGAGTAGCAGGCCAAAAAACGGGTGAACAAAATAATAATAAAGACGATAATAATAAAGATATAACTTAAGAAGATCAATAGCTGCCTTTGGGTGTGTTGGAGCAAGCACACTAATAAGCATATATTTGGTCAGAAAATCTTCCCCATCATTCACTACTTCCAATCCTTTATTTGCACATTAATCTACTAACTTTGCATACTCTTTTTGTCTTTGAGTGCATGTTATTCATTCAAATAGTTTCTAAGCCTGCATGACATTTTAAGTAAATCCAATATTTCATAAACACTCGGGTAAACTTAAATAACAGTCATTAATAAAAGCTCCTATACAGCAAAAAAGAAGATATCAAACCATAAACATCCTCAATAAATGCTTCTATTAACTAGAGTAATGTCACGGTCGCAGCGCCCGCTCCCTGTCTCCCTAGGTCCTCCTCTCCTGAGTATTAGTTTCCCCTTTTGTCGTCCC
>JBBPDC010000129.1:30000648-30014179 GCA_037974485.1 Hemigrammopetersius urotaenia
ATTTAAAGGAAAATAAAATTTCACTCCTCAGGGGCCCTCCCCCCACTTGGGGCCCTGGTAATTTAGTC
The DNA here is from genome assembly GCA_037974485.1 of Hemigrammopetersius urotaenia. Classification (NCBI taxonomy): domain Eukaryota; kingdom Metazoa; phylum Chordata; class Actinopteri; order Characiformes; family Alestidae; genus Hemigrammopetersius; species Hemigrammopetersius urotaenia. The sequence continues at coordinate 30,000,717 of JBBPDC010000129.1, forward strand.
CCATTTTTCTCCCAACTACGACGCCACTGCGTAGCACTTAGCTTCGAATAAAACGGCAATGTAAATTTAGTATGTAAACACTGCGCAGACTATACATTTTTGAAAATGTCTATTGTACATAAGCAAATGTAGCTTTATATACGTTTATCTACAACCCAGGTGTGTCAACCTAATCAGGGTCTACTGTCTGCATCATCAGTTCTTATACAACCAAGCATCATCTCTGTACCTCAATTACACAAGCACCACAGTAAGGAAACATTAGTTGGGGCATTCAGTTATCTTTCCTGTGACTTCGCAGGATTCTTCAAGACAACCAATAGTGGTTTCTGCATAAATATGGTAGAACAGGAACAGATCTACACATTCATTAAGAAAACCCTGATGGACCTTTAAGACCAGCTTGAGAACCAACAAGAACATGCACTTTTTTCCTTCTATACTGTCGTCACATTGGTCATGGAGAGCCTGAGAAGCCTTCAGTTCTGGCTAATGAACTTCAGAAGTTCCTGATTGGCTGGAGCATTAAGTAAGCAAAAGGCACAGCATGTTGGATACAGGCTGGAGTTAAACACAGGATCTCCACATAAAGGAAGTCAGTAAATCTCAAATGGTGCACATTTAACCCATTTATTTAATGAATATACATCAACGTACAGTTATTGAATACATTAGTATCTGTAGCATGGCATTTCGCTTTGACAACAGCTGCAGTGTGCCCTCAATGTTCAGAGACTACAGGCGGGTGTGGGGGCGACTCCATGGGGACGCTATTGCTCTTTCTGTTGAGTTGGGCTACAAGAGGCAGGCTACAAAAACCTGACTGAACATCTAACTCTCACTCACCAACATGCACACAGACCCCTTCACAGTGTTATGCTATGCAGAGGTTGGGTCCTCATCAACCAATAAACAAGCTTCATATTACAGCCAAAAGGAGCTAATATATCTTTTATATTAAAACAGCACCTTTCCAGACTGATTGGTCCTGTCCATTTTTAACCCAGACACAGTAAAAGTGGGTGCTAGTTTAGTAGTTCTGGCTGGACTCAAAACATGATACTGCAGATTAACCATGGCTAAAGTGGACACCGAGTGCTGGGTTAGAGTTTACCCAGGTTAAGTGTGCTAAAGTCCAAAATCCACCCCAGCACTGACAGGTTAAAATGACCCTGCTGGTGCATGAGAAAATGTGCCAAAACAGGCAAAATCTCAAACAGCTCCCTATTCTCAAGCTAGTGCTCTACAAAGTGCATAAGAATGCCATTTGAAAAAAATTAGTGCACTAAGGGAAGTGCAACAGGGAGCCAATCTGGATTCAGCCATAGAAAAGGCCAACAAATCATGCTAAAATGGTAAAGCCAATTTTTCACCATCCTGCAATGTGATTAGGCCAGATGCACAAAGGGCCTTATTTTAAATTCAGACCAGGAACAGGTTACGTTAGACAGATGCTGGACAAAGCAATCTGGCACACCGGAATGTTCCAAAATATGTTGCGCTTTCCCATCATCGGGCACCTTACACAATTTAAACTGCACAAAAAGTGCCATAGAGGGGGAATGGGGTAACTGTTTTTCAAACTGTGCCTCAATACAATCTTTCCACAGCTGTTGTCTAAGAGCAATACAAAAGACATCACAAGAACCCAACCATTTTAGCAGTGAAGAAACGTGTGTCATGCTTTTGTGGGATTTTTCTGCATTCTAACTATTTTACAGGAGGAAAACAAAACAGTTCTAGTAAAATACTAATGATGAATGAGCCACAGCTCCATGAAGGTGTCGTTTTTTTGTAACAAAAACCGTAATTTCTCAATTATTTCTACCAAGAAAAATACAAAACATTATAAGGCGGTAAGGAACTATGTTTAAGCTGTTACAGTGCAGTGGATCCCAACCACGGCGGAGCTCCATCACTGCTGCTTACACTCTGCTGGGGGGTTGGCATCCTTCTGTAACACACACAAAAGCTTTTTCAGACAGTGTAAAAATGGACCATTTATTACAAACCATATGCACATTTTTTGTATTTCACATCTTTAGCTTTTCACTGAAGTAAGCCAACAAGTTATGAGAACTTATGAGCATGCCAAGTTCAAACAGGTTTAGGCAAACTTACTGCAGCAAAAAGTAATATCAGAATCTGAAGACAGGTGCTGAAAATATTGAATTCATGTCATTAAAAATGAAGGTGTCTGAAAGGGGTTCAATGGAGCAATGCCATATGAGAAACACTTAACTTCCAAAAAAAACTTCAGGTCAGTGGTTTCAATTGAGGTTTAAAAAGAACCATCCACTGAAAAACTCCACATTTACTTCCAGCTCTACAGTACTAGGCAGCCCTGTGTATTTCTGAACAAACATCTTAGAGCAAGGAAAGAGTTGGGTTTTTACTGGGTTTGATCTATAGCAGGTTTGGGGAAATTTCTTTTACAACTAGTAAATAAAAGGATAACGTTGCAATAATGAAAAAAGGTGAACAGCAATCAATTAACATTATTAAAAGGTGGCTACTGGCTTACCAACATTAAAACTTTACATTCTTTATCATTCAGCTCACCTAAAGTGCCTGTAGGGGGCACCCTTCTCCGGACGTTTTAAGAAAAGCAATCGACTCCACACAAACTGCATTCTGCAGTACCTTACAAGATCAATGAGCTCCAACTCACAGACCTAGTGTGCCGTCATTTACAGAAACTCCGTAACCAATAATCTTTATACATTTAAATTATGGCCCTGTATGTGCTTTGTACTGGTTTCAAGATAAGTGCAATCTTGGCAACCGAGTCTTTATTTCTGCACACTATTTAATCAAACTATCATTTTTGATCTTTTCACTTGGCTGCGCTCTTGAATACATTTTGGGGACAGTGGTGATATACCCCAGCATCTATTCTTAAGAAACTAAGGTCTCAATTCTCTGGTCACTGTGCAGTTAGCGGTCTACATTACCATTAGATAGTGTCACTACTACAGTTATAGCCTCTCTGAAAACACTTGGATAATTAACACCTTGGTTTACAGTATGCAAATGACCAAAATCAACCATTCAGTTATGTGTGACACTACTTCAGGGATATACCCTTAGCGTAACACTAGCCTGTTTCATGGTTGCTAGTTATTGTTTAGCTAAAGCATTAATGAGCTGTGACACTGGATATCTACTCTAGTGCTTGTTGCTACAGGTAATACCACAAAAGGAACTAAGCAGCAATGACAAAAATAGGAAAATGCTGGTTCCTGCTATTTTAGCCTGGCATTTTACCACATAAGCAGCACTTTGGCAGGCAAAACATTTCATAACCAGTTCACCATATCACCCAACTGCAGCAGCCTTTACATTTCCTTTCTATTAACAATGCAAATGTTAGCCCATCTGCTGCAAATCAGACAGTTGGGAAGTCCACATTACTAAAATGGGAAGTATCAGTAAACCGCAACACTGAAAAGTAATGCAGGGCACTAGAGGGGGACAGAGTGAGGGTTATCACACCCAAACACAAACAAACCACACACATACTCAGCTAGTGCTCAAGCATAATTAGAGGTAACACAATTTGGGTTCATTGACAGACTGTCACAGATGGAGGGATGGGTACAGTAATGATTAACACTACACTCCAACAGACGGACAGTGTGGGTGTTTTTACCCTGACCGGTCAGCACTGGAATAGTGGTCCAGCAGTGACTGGTCACTGGGCAGGGGGTTCAACTCAGCAGATTCAACATACAGAAGAGATACAGACGCAGATGCAAACCTACTAATGTTATAGAAGAACACCACAACAGCCAGCTAATGTTAGTGTGAAGAGCAGTGGGGGGCAAGGAGACATGTGATGGAGGGGACTGGGAGTAAAGAGAGCTGGGAGTTGGATGAAGGGGTAAAAGGTCATTAAAGCTGAATAGTCACAAGCTTTACCTACCAGGACTGGGTTATTTCTACACACCATTTACACCTAGTGAGGAGAAATTTAGAGACAGGCTCACACCATGCCAGACTGCAGATCACAACATAGAGAATAAATCACACTGTGGCTCACAGGAAAAAGCAAGGTGCAAAAAGCAATGCCTAAACCAATATTACCCATCCTGTTCTGGTGTCATTTAAAATTAGTCAAATTATTTGCATGTTCTCAGGGCAAACATGAGAAGCAGAAATAAAAATGCTGCATGCATCTCCAAAAACCCATCAGCAGAATGTTAGAATGAAGTCCTATTGCAGACACTACTGTTTTTTTTTTTTTATTACATTCAGTCTTTATATCATCCTTTCATTCTCCAAATGCTAGACCAATTCAGTGACGCTTAGCCAGATGAAGTGTTAGAGGTGCACTGGTCAGTACATATTCTGTATGTTGAAGTCAGTCTGAAAGAGACCCAGAGGGGGGAAAAACGACTTTGTACCTTCGGCTCGTAATCCGGATCGTTCTCTTCATCTGCCTCCTCTTCTCCCTCCTGCAGATCACAACATATTAAGATAAATCCGAAAGGAAGCTAGAAAGACAGATCCTTGCAAACTATTACATGTATACACCGGATGATATAACTCACCTCATCATCAGCCTCCTCTCCCTCCTCATCATACTGAAAAATGAACAATCAGCAATAAATAAAACATCTCTAAAGAAAAACAACGAGGTAAAATGGGGAAAGAAAAATAAGTATAGTAGTATACGGCCACATTAAGTTTTAAAGGGGACATATTCTCTCTCTTTTTAAACACGTTATAATCGTCTATTGGCAATACAAAACATTTTCAGGAAGTTCTTTGCACATAATTACTCAAAGATATTACCAGCTCTGGTGACAGTTTTAGTCCCTTTAAAAATTATCCATTTAAGGACAGTCACTTATGCAAATAAGCTGTCGCTGGCCACGCCCCACCCATAACATGCTTACGCTGCACGTATACCACACATGAAAAGGGCTGAAAATAGAGGCGCTATCCAGCCCTATATGTTTGACCCAGAGTCAGACCCATTGCAAGATAAACACAACTTGCCTCTGCCTGTAGCCATAGCGCTCAGAGTCATACATGCTCAGACAAAAATGGCGGATCTTAAACTAATCTAGTGGGTGGGGGCTCGACAGATGAGGGGTGGTTCTATGCAAATTTCCTCATCCTGATGTCAGGATAAGGGAGACGTCCAAACGGCCCATTGAAGCATATAATTCCTGGGATTTTTTTTGCGCTTGGTGTTTATAGGAGCAGTAGAGACCCAAATGGAAATACAAAGGAATTCAAAAAGTGAGTTTTGCATAATATGTATTAATATTTTACCCACTGTGAGATTTGGGTTCATTTCCGTAACATCTGTGCAGTAGAGTATACATGGGGTTCTGTGTAAAGGTTCTGTGTAAAGGTAAAACCAGTTTTGAATAGGTGTCGAAATTAAATCACAATCGATGCATAGCGATGCAGACGTGGATGATTCTGCAGTGGCAGAACACAATCGATTACATCATAATGACATTGCTCAATTTTCTGGGGGCAGCTTTAGAATAAAAAAAAGTCCTGAAGTGACTGTGGCTGCTGATCCGAGTACAGCACTTCTCCAGGTAGCAGTAACACGACTTACTGACGTCACTCACAGTGCACCAGTCAAAAATGTGTAAAGCATGTTGCACAAAAAAAAGTTCTCCCAACAACCAAAGATGTGGTCACTGCAGCAAGGTCCACTCTCAAACCAATTGTTTACACTCACTGCCTGTATCTGAAAACGACTCTCTACGCGGGGGCAAGAGGGGGGCAATGCCCCCTTAAACCCATTGAGAAAAAATAGATTACGCACAAACTGAATATAGAAAAGATTTACTACAGAAGCTGATGAATCCACTGGAAAAGGCATAAATAAGAGGATAGTTTTCACCTCTTGTTTCACTCTTTCCCCCCATGCTCTGTTTTTGCACACTCTGCAGATATCCCCCACTCACCCTAACCCCACAAATATGCCTGTCTAGAAATGGCCCTGATGTGAAGTAATGTGGAAAAATAATAGGATGCTTCATGATGCATCGAGATATCAAATCCTTGACATGATCGTAATTGAATCGTGAGACCAGCGAAGGTTCACACCTAGTTTTGAATCCAGTCAAATCAAATTTAAACACAATCTAAATATGTAATCACATAAGGACAGTTATTTTAATGTTTGTCAAAGTAAAAAATTGTTTAAATCCGAGCATTGCCAAACAGGTTTAAGACTGTGTGCATTTGCAAACTGTTCTTAGACACAAAACTGGCAAAACTAAACCATCCACTTACATCGTCATCATCGTCCTCAATGGCCTCTCCAGTGAAGTAGAGAACGGCTCTGGGAACAATACGCTCGCGGATGAAGTGACCGATTTCAAAGTCCGCTGCCAGGACTGCCTCAGAGTCCTCATCCTGAAACATGCAAAAACCAATATTCAAAAAACGTTCCAAACCCAAATTTAAAGTGAGTTGGAAGTAAGTTCGGTACATCCTCCGAGATAACTAGCTAGCCATGTGAGTTTGAAACTAGTATAATGCTTCATTACTTGTTAGCTACATAAGCATTGTAGCATCAGAGCAAAAAAATAATTTCGGATATAAAAATTTTTTTAAGTAAACTAAATAACTGCCGTTTCAATGAAAGTTATATCTAATACAAACATGCATGTAGTTGTAAGACCCCACCATCCTTCCCCTACTCCAAGTCAGGTGTGACAAGTTCCTCTTTGAGATTGTTCTACCTTTTGTCATGCTGTAGCTGTACTTGTTGACAGTAGAGTTAAAGCTCATGAAACCAAAACTGCTGTTATCTTAATCTTTAATCAATTTGCAAGTGCCCACAATGTGTACATTTGATTTCTTCATTCAAATGACCACCAAGAATTCCTGCAGATCCTATTAAAAATTAAAAAGTGAGATTTGGACATAAGAGCAACTCTTACTCACCAATTCTCCACTTTCTGGTACTGAAAGAGAAAAGAATATGGTTTTAATTGATTGCGCATCTAGCGAGCATTACCAAAATGTTAAATTTCACATCTTCATGATCTAAGAAGTTTCCATCAAAGTTGAATGAATACCTTCAGGAGGAGAGAAGAAGTTGAAGAAGGAATCGTTGGGAACAGTTTTCGTAACTGTTCGAACTGTGCCACGACCCTTGTGCTTCTGTTTCTTTTTGATGGTTTTCAATGTGACATTCTTGCCTTTGGTCCAATCAATTGTGCAACTGAGAACCAAAAAAAAAGCTGTCAGAGATACCCAGGTCACAGCAAATATTATAGTTATCAATCTGTATGTGGCAACAGAACTTTGTTAAAACTGGTTAACCAACTATTCCAACCATGTGCACCACATTTGGTCTTTGAAATTAGTTTCTCCAGTTCACAATAATGGAACTGTGGCACAGTGGATTATTAAAGTTTGAGAAGTCATGATGCATTGAATCATTTCCAAAATAATTGAAACAGAACTGAAGCTTTATGCCACTACTACACAACACTACATAAGAATCATGCCAAACTGATGCAATATGAGGTTGTACCCTGTGCAGCCCATAATCTCTGGCCCATCGAAAGAAAACGGATCCGACTCATCTGGTTCAGATCGCATCTTATAGGTTTTCGTCAGAACTGTGTTTGTGAAGAAGTCATTGGGCTCAAAGTGGAATTCTAATGTGAAACTCTAAAGGAACAGACAGAAAAATGCAGTAAGTATGACAGAATGCTTTAAATGGGCACTTTGACCAGCATTTAAGATACAAATGTATATGAAATAAAATACTAACATACCATCGGCTGGCCTGCATCAGAGAATTTGACTTTGATGTCTTGTAAGTGCTTAAGAATTGGTTCATCATGTTCCTGCACATAAAATGATCAAGTTATGGTTGAGAAGACCAAGAATTAAAGCTGCATTTCAGCAACACTAAGTAGCAGCAAATAAAAATATAAAACTGCTGCATGATTCAAAGGGCCTCTTTACAGTAACCATTCAGAACACATGACCCATTTTCTCCCACACAGCTCCAATGGGTCTACTCACCTGCAGCATTTCACTAAGCAGGTCCACATTCTTAAAGACAGTAAGCCAGAAATCAGGAATGCCTTTGGGATCTTCCTTCTCCTCATCCTTCTTTTCATCCTCTAGCTTGGCCTTCTCCTTCATCTCCTCCTGATATACATATATACAGGGAGTCAGGTACAAGGCCAGTGCTATGGGAGTTCCAGCATAGTATACACACAGGGTTTAAATGTACCACCAGCACAACAAAGAAAATCAAGCACATACTTCATACTGTTCTGATAAGATTGAAAAGGCAACAGATCTGAAATTTGTGTTCAATATAAATTTTAAGACAATTCATGTAACACTGTATTCAACAGCAATCAAAAAAATCACACAGGGAATGGCCTAACGTTACACTATGTTTCAGACCTTTTCCCTCATTACAATGCGGTTTATAGGGACTTAAAATGCAAAAGTTCAAAATAGTAGTGATATTTCTGCCAGTGTCTATTCTATGTACATTGCTGTAGGTCCAGTATTGAGCATGCAGCTAATGCTCACCTGTACCTGCTTACTTACTGTCAGCTCTTCCTCCTCCTCCTGTTTCCACTCACACTCCTCATCTGTGGGCTCATACACTGCTTTGATGATTTCACTCCGCTGCAAACACACACACAGAAATGTGTTACTCACACCTGAGCACAAACATCCTCACAAATCTCCCCAAAACAAACAGATTTATACTGCATTGCAACTGAAAGGAAAACATCTGAACAGCTAAAACATTTTGCTGGATAACACTTAAAATCCAGAAAGGAGCCCATTTCTCTACACAAACACTATGCATTTCCTCACAATCAGTGATTTAGGAAGGAGCGATTTCATAACTGAGAGTCATGAATGAATTGCAAGAAATTCAGATTTACAGCCCCTGTCCTACACAGTCTCCATCTCTGGTGCTGCAGCAGTCCAGCCTGAGAAACGCAGAGTGTTAAATTCTCCCACAGGGTGAATTCACAGACAAACTGCAGTTAGCCTCACTAAACTTAAGTTTAAGAGCACATACTGAGAATAGGAAGTAGAGAGAAACGGCCGTGTTCTCACCTTGTCAAACAGAGGCTGGTACAGAGCAGCATACTTCCTCTCCAGCTCATGAACTTCTTCATAGAACTTTGCTTCAATGTGGGCACATTTCACCTGCAGGTTCTTAAGTGCATTCACGCGTCTCTTCACTACCTTTGGTAAGCTGAACAGAGACAAAAAGTTAAGTAAGTAGATGAGATGAAAACACTGGGTTTGAGAGATGGGGATTTCAGGCAAATATTTTGATCTCATTTTTCCCAATCCTCAGTCATTTAGCACCTGCAATGGTTCAGTAACAGCCCTACAGTAATAACCAAAAGCATTTCATTTTAACATGACTGACTACACGCAATTCTGCATTTTCTTTAATATTTAATAGAGTAACATTTAATAAAAGAAATGTAATAAAAGCTTCCTTCCCATCTATAATTCTGCGTTTCTGTTCAAAGACTACTACGTCGATACGCTCTGGGTAAAATAGCTAACATGATTTAGAATAAGTCATGTAGGAACAAATCTGTTCTGACCACATTTCTTAAAAAAAAAACTGGTTGTGTGAAAACAAAGGTCCCAAACAATGATTGCACTGGGATCTCCACACTATCTATATACATATTTAAAAAATATATGTGTGGGTGTGTGTGTATAACTACCACAATATTCTGTAGCAGCAAACTACACTGGTCACCATTGACCATGTCTAAGGCGCTGAAGGACAGATTTGCTAAGAGGTGTAACCAGTCAGTGTTTGTCTGGTAAATTTGAACTAGCCGATGTCACCTCTGTAGACACTGCTGAATAACCACAAAGTCAGTGGTAGTTTGTTGCTCTTCCTGAACTGGCTGCTGTTTCTCACTGCTTTCCTGTGTGGTCTGATAGTGCTATAGCACAAGTAATGTTTGTTCATTAATCCTGACTGGGGCAGTAATTATGGTAGCTAGTTTCTTTGTAATCTATGTGCACCTCCTTGAAAGACCTTTTGGAATGCAAGATACCATTTTAAGCACTATAGTAATATCTACTGCTCTGCCTCGTAATCCTTTATATTCCGGTTACAACACCAAGAGTTAACAGCATTAAAAATGAATGCCACAATTCATCATACTAATGCAATATTAAAGAGTTACATTTAACAACCCTATCTGTGCGCACTCACCTCTCCATATACCCTGAGGGGGACCCCACGAGGCCATCCAGACGCTCCTGCAGAGCAGCCAGGATCTGAGGGTTCTGCATCATCTGCACAGTCAACTGCCTCGCTACAGACACACAAACATTGAATGTTAATTTCTACATGAAAACACAAATGCAGAATCACTTGTCACACAGGTTAAATATTTAGGTTAAGATAATAGACTGTTCTGGCCAAACACTGAGCAGTTATCTTTATATTCAGTGCAGTTCAATGGAAACATTCACAAAGTCATATGGAATCCAACCATGGACGAATAGTTACAAACTGGGTCTGCCCACTAAAAAGATTCAGAGTCACATACAAGTGAAACTGACTGTCGTAGGCAGAAAAATATAGCAAAGCAAATTTAAAAATGGGTATATCACTAGGCTTCATGTTCAAATGAACCAAAAAATGAGCTCAGAGGCTTCGTCAAATCAAGCTTTGAAGCAAGGCAAATCGGGTCTAATGAACATACCTACACATAGATCTAAATGCTTCTGAAACCATTTGCATGCAGCAGTCTACAGAGTGCACTTCTCTATGAGAGGGGGCTGGCTATGTAAGCACACAGCTGTGCACCCATTTCTAATTGCAGAACCTAATTGCCATTTCATAAAGAGAATTCCATTTGATTTCCATTTAAAAAGAACAAAAGGTTAAAATAATAACCTAGGCTAAATAACAACAAACCAAACCAGAAAACTAAACTGTCAAAAGCAATACCCACTGCATACAAAAAATTAAGAAACCTCTCTTTTCAGTCTTTGAAGCCAAACATGAATCTCATTTGAAGAGGCAGACTTTAGGGTTGTGGTAGTAGGAAAACATTAAATGTGGCCCCAAGTAGGTCTGCTCCAATACTAGTGCCAAAAACCATCCAATTACCAAAAAACATAAAGGAGCTGAGGAAGCATACAAACCCCAGGCAGCCAGGCTGGGGAGTCCTGCAATATTAAACACGCAGCACATTTTAGTGCACATCCTTAGACTACCTTTCAAATGCACATTCTCTCGCACACTTCTCTGTGACCTTCAGTGTTCAGTAACTGCCAGGAGAGTGGTCATAAACTGATCAAATTACAAAGTTCGCGCACACACAGCTGATGACTGAGCAGAAGTACGTGATGAGCATCAGTGAGAACTGCAGTTTGATATGAGCCTTTTCTAAAAACAGTGCAACAATTCATATTTTCAATGTAATGTTCTGGGTGGGACTATTTTTAGAATCTAAAAACTTCTAATTATAGAGGGATTCTGCACAGAAAAGTATCCTATAAAACTATGAATGCAATCTTAGTCAGAGAGACTTAAATCACATTTGGCAGTCACAGACTACTCTATATGACGTAGAACAGACAAAATTCAAGTTTATGAAATGCACAGAAGTGTTAGCTTGCTTATAGAATGGGCATCGCCATTACATTTACTCTGCATTTTCTGAAATACAAGGTCAATAGTGCTAATCGAAGGAGAAATATGCAGGACAACTCCGCTTTGAAATGTCTGCACCACAGAAGAATTTACCAATTTCATCAGGACCACCATTTCGGGGGTTGGATGGTGGAGGCCTAGAGGGTAGGATTACGTGCCTCTGGACCAACAGGTCATGGGTTCGAATGCTACCTTCAGCACTACCACTGGGATCCTGAGCAAAAACCCTAATGCAAAGTTGCTCCAGGGAGACTGCCCCCTGTAGATAGGGAATGGAAGTCGCTTTGGATAAAGACGCTCAATCTCAGCACAACAATGACATGGTAACGTCATTACTGTGTGCTGCACGGAATGGATCCCTCTACCACACAAGTTGAGCTTTTTAAAACATTTTCCACTCGAGAGTTAACCTGACAGCCCAACTTCAAAATGCATCAATGACCATTGCAGTCTAGAGTGGTGGATAACTCAGTACTATATTTAAATACCTACTCCGTTGTCCAGTAAGGGACCTGACTATTGATGAACGGGGTACAGGAGGCCCATATGGCAGTTACCCTCAGTGCGCAACCATGAAGTGTAGCATCATATGGTAAGCAGAGCTTGTAAAACGTAGGTTTATCTGAAGTGTTAGTCACTAGTAACTGTTTGACAGAGTAATTGATTGAATACTGGAGCACTAGGACTGTAACAGTACAGGTATTCGTACTGAACTGTCGTGGTACATGGGTCACGGTTCGGTACATGATGTCTTTCGGAGAATACACGGTACGACGGAGAAGACGTGACTGAAGTAATACGGAATCACAGAGGGACCAAAAAGTGCAAGTAAACCATAAACCTGGGTCGTAGTGTGGTGCAACCTACTGGCATAACACTTATGCTGCCGTGTGTTTACTGGTTAATACACTTCTGTTTATTTAAAATAAACAAAAACAAACCAAGCCTCATTCTTTAAAACTTTGCTGCTAAACTTTGCTGTACCGTGAACCGTACTGAACCGTGACCACAAAAAATTCCAAAACACTTGATTCCTTACACTTCACAATTAAAGGCTTATTAAAAATTGGCTTAACAGTCCTAACAATATTACACCATAAGATCAGGGCATGCTCATTTTTAAAGGCGAGTGCCACACCATTAATATGAAAAAGGGTTCGTAACTGTAATGACAAAACTTACAACCACAATCTGTACGCGCCAGAGTGGATTAGCGTCAGCATGTCTGCCGTGTGGGCGCTGTTTGTAAAGAGGGTGTGCTTCCACAAATACGCTCAACTTCGGGATTAATTTATCATAAATTCCAATCGCCATCCAGATTACGAAGCAGAGAAGAGGCAAAACCCTTTGAGCACTCCGACTCCGTCTGTGTTTTTGAAAAGGCAAGAAACTTTTCCAGTGATTACAGTTACTATATGGGCTCTGCCAGTCTCTGTTTTAATTAGGAGGTGGGCATAGATAAATTTTTTTTATCTAGATTAATCTCATTGTAATCTTGAGATTAATCTATCTTAAAATGCCACCCCCCCCAAATGATCCCAATGCCCGTTTTTATAGTGTAAACCATAAATATGCCTCCAAATGTTCTCCCAGATCACTTTAATTTCATTTGGAACTCAGTTTAATACATTATCCTTAAAGAAAAAGTTAATACACCCAAGGTTTAAATACGGAAAAGTCAGGAACGTGAGAGAGGCCGAGACAGAGAGAGCGAGAGGCCGAGACAGAGAGAGCGAGAGGCCGAGACAGAGAGAGCGAGAGGCCGAGACAGAGAGAGCGAGAGGCCGAG
>JBBPDC010000129.1:30014279-30025631 GCA_037974485.1 Hemigrammopetersius urotaenia
ACAGAGAGAGCGAGAGGGAGATGATCCGCGCGCTCCGAAAAAGTCACGAACGAGAGAGAGAGGCACAGAGAGCGCGCGCGCACGAGCGACAAAGAGCAAGACATGTTTAAAACGGGCGCGATCCGGAAAAGGTACGAACCAGAGAGCGAGAGAGAGACAGACAGACATTAAATCCACGCTAAAATATTAAGGTGAAAGTCATCATAGCTTGCATAGTATAGACCCAGCGCCCAACACAACTTTGTGAATAGATTAACGGCAATATTTTTTTATCGCACGATAAGTCTCGCGTTAACGCCCCAGCACTAGTTTTAATACACTATTTTTTCACTAGTTTTATGAGGAAAGATATTTAATTGTATATTTCAGCTCTTGCTTTTAGGCTATTCAAGAGAGGGGCACGTAAAATATTTTTCTAAATTAATTTTATATTGTTTGAATGGTAAATAAATATTTTCATAGTTTGTAACAAATTTATTCTCAATTTAATTTCTTTTGTTTCGGTTTTCAGCCAAGTAATTCCTCATTTTCAGTTTCAGACCAAAAAAAGATTTAAGATGTCCGATTAGCATCTCAAACATGCTCGAAAAAAATACCACACCCGGGTATGATGCATGCGACTTAGCGTGCCTTCGGATTGTTACAATTAGTGGCTTGTTGTCCATCAGTTGCATTATTGATTACACAAAGAACAGACGAAGTTTAATTTGACTACGATAAATCTTTAGTCAAGAACAGCCATGAAGCGCTGAACATACAAGAGCAAAGAATGCTCTGCATTACTCAGAGCCTCCAAGAGCATAAAACTAAACAGCTATGGTGGTACCTTTACTGTTGACGTCCTCTCCCGTCTCCTCCTCTTCAACTTCTTCAACATCTTCCATGTCAGCCGGGTCCAGCTCAGCCTGCTCTTTACTGCAAAACACAATCACACATTATTAAAAACAATTAAACATTGTGGCAATAATCAGTTTTGAAAAACTAGACATTCCTGTTGAGCAAGCCTGTATGAGAAATCTGAACACTGGACTGTCCCAAACGGCAGTATAGAACCTGCATCAGATGTCTAATAGTCTATACTGACGACAATAGAAAAACAATTTAGCAACTCATTAAAGCTGCCAAACACATGCATCGTATCATGCCAACAGGGGGATATCCCCCATTGGGTATCAGATAGGATAAAGCACACAAGCACAAAAGAGACACACATCAAACAGGCTCATTTAACACATCAATCCAGTAGAGGAGTGAACCTTCACTGGTCTCACGATTCAATATCTCGATGCATCCCATGAATTTTCTACATTACTTCACACCAGGGTCCGTTCTAGACAGACATATGAGTGCAGACAGAAATGCGATGGGGCACATTTAGGGTGGGGTGGCCTCTACCCCAAGACCTGTCCAACCTGGGTGTCCCACCTGAAGGCTAAGCTTCTGCTGGTGTAGCTCTTAGGGTCAACTGAGGCATGCAAACACCCCTGACCACAATAAGGTGACATCCCCTCAGGGGGAAAACAAAATAAAACATTCATCAGATAACTAAAAACATTTACATTAACTGGACGGCCTATATCAAATATATTCAAACCCAACAATAACACTTCACTATTGCCAAAATTAACAAAACTAAAATGGGTAGGTCAGGTTATTAACAAATCAGTTCACCAAGTCTTAAAATAAAACTGAAAAATCGAATAAAAAAATCCCTGTGATTACATCAGTACATGAAACGAGAAAACTTAAGCTGAGCGGTGCTTTGTGTCTGACAGACAAGTTCGCAGTGGTGCTTGAAGGAGAGAGAAAGAAACACTACTCTACCAGACTGAAACTGTGAGAACAATGGACTAGACCCCCATGGACTGTACAAATAGATGTATTTTTACAAATAGATGTAGTTAGTGTTGTCTCACAAGTCGCTATGATTTTGACAACAGATTTGCTGCTCTCTCAAAGCTTATTCCTGCAGCTCATTTTGCTCTGCCCCACCCACTGAGAAACCTGATACCGGGACATTTGCATACTAACAGTGATTGGATGGTTAGCTGGGGGCAGGTGAGTGGGGGATCTCTGCTAATCTTTTCTTTCTAAAATGTTTAAGGGGGCGTTGCCCCTTCTTCCCTGAGCATAGAGCTGGCCCCGCTTCACATTGTTTTCAAATACAAGCATATACAAAAAAAAAAATTTTAACAATTGGTTTGAGTGCAGGCCTTTCTGCAGTGACCACATCTTTAATTGTGGGGGAAACCTTTGTGTGACGTGCTTTACACATTTTTGGCTGACGAGCGTGAACACCATCAGTGAGTTGAGAGTTATCCGGAGAAGCGCTGTACTAAGATCAGGTAGTTCCAGTCACTACCAGGACTTTTTAACTAGATTTTTAAAGCCGCCGCCAGAAAATCAAGCAAGAGCATGATAAAGGATTATGTTCAGCCACTGCATCGCGATGCATTGATTGTGATTTTCAAAATCCCTACCATCCAGTCATACAATCGCTCACAAATGCAGAAAACCCCGAAATCGTAAGAAATGCCTAAAATGGCTATTTTTATAGTGTAAACCCGAAATATGATCCCAAAACAGTTTCATTTTAAACTCAGTTTAATTCATTACCCTTTAAAAAATGTAAATGTAATGCCGAATACACTGAACTGCCGTCTCCCACAGAGCTAGAAAGTAAAATCTCATTTCAAGACATGCTTTGTGTTGTCTTGACAGTACAAATTTAGTTATATTTTATATGGAAGTGGTTCTACGACAAAATCCACAAACTCTGAACCGCAAATTTGCAGGGGTAGCATGTACATGCATATGTATGAAGGATTACATTCAAGATTCAAGATCCTTTATTTGTCACATGCGTAGTCATACAAGTACAACACACAGTGAAATGCATCCTGAACTGCTCCTTATTGACTGTGCAAACATAAATAAGCATAAATGCAAGTAAAATTTTAAATTTTAAAAATGTAAATAAGATTTTTAACACACATCTAACGTGACAAACAAGGAGCATCAAAAATTGTTTTGTTTTTTATATGTGTTCATATAAACGCAGCAGCAATATGTACATTGTGCAAATGGAAAGTTAAAGTTCATTGTGCCATAATAGCGCAGCAATATAAAACAGAGTGAACCAAGAAACCAGAGTGATGTAAACAGAGTAATGTAACAGAGTGACCAGAGTAATGTAAGCAGTAGTGTAGCAGCATGTGATGTAATAATAAATATGATATGAAATGTGAAATATGACAGTGAATGTTCTGAAATATGACACTGAATATGGCACGAGGTCCTGTTTCAGTCCGTTATAGTAAACCCCGTGGAGCTGGACTGCTAAAATGAAAATTGACTTTTCTGGATTTACAGCTCAATAACCTTGAGCTAGAAGTTGTGACCAGGCTAGTAATGGTAGCTGAGGTAAACACATCATTTGTCTATGTACCTTAAAGACATATAGAAGAGATTAACGATCAGGGTTTAATACGGCATCACCGTTTCTGGCTACCCTGCATGACATCTACCGACCTCTAGCCTAAAAATCAGATTTGAAGATATGCTCTCCAAAGAATGAAATTTTGATTTTTAGAATTTAATTAGCATTATCATCCCTCCTTTGTTGAGCCACTTTGGTACCACTATGTTGGAAAAACAAACCTTCACTTCAAGCAGCCTTTACCTTCCAGTAGAGAATTATGTCATCAGGCTAAAGGTGCTGCTGATTCACTTTGCCTCATTGGGTT
The DNA here is from genome assembly GCA_037974485.1 of Hemigrammopetersius urotaenia. Taxonomy (NCBI): domain Eukaryota; kingdom Metazoa; phylum Chordata; class Actinopteri; order Characiformes; family Alestidae; genus Hemigrammopetersius; species Hemigrammopetersius urotaenia. The sequence goes on from JBBPDC010000129.1 coordinate 30,018,026, forward strand.
TTATGCCATTTAACTGGGTACATTTAGTATTACAGCTTCATACAATATTTCATCCATTACTGAAAATGTTTCAAGCTGTTATGGATGTATTCATCACTACTAAAAACAAGTTGCTTCTACAGAAGTGTTGCTTTCATCAACGAAAATTATGACTAAATATCGTCAACAACAAACATTTATCATGTGACTAAAGCAAGACGGAACGTAAAGTGCTGGTAATGTGACGATAACGAAACTAAATAGATCATGTAATACTGTTGACAAATAAGAACGAGACTAATGTGGTTTACAAAATTAAAGCTACACTAAAATGTCTCTTCATTTTCATTGACTAAAACGAGATGTTGTTTCCTGTACGATAGGGAGGGAGAAAAAAATGTGGGGAAAAAATAGTATTAGGGCGCACGACCTTACAGTTGAACTGCGTTACGTCCCAATGCGTCCATTGAGAGGCACTGTTCTAGAGTGAACAAAAGTATTGGGACGCAGGGTCAATACAGAGCCAGGGAGAGAGAAATGACACACAAAGTCTCTCTCTCAAACACATAGCATTTTGATAAGCAGCCTTTCCCTTATCCATGCAAAAAAGCTGATCCTAAATTGTTCTGTTTCGGTTGTGTAGAATATATTTGTTCAGGAATTTAAAACAAATATTCAGGTAAGTTCAGCCCAGCACACTAAAGGTGAAGACTTTTAGCAGTTTTACAAATGTGGATTTTAAGGCAACAGACCCTCATTTTATTCACACTTTAGTGATACTTTATTTAAATTTGTGTATGTACTTCTAAGTTCTAAAATGTTTGAGTGGCAAAATAAATGTCGTAAAGTCGTAAATTAAAAAAGGAGACTAAAATACAACTTATTGATTAAAACTAGACAAAAATTTCAGCGGTTTACATTGACTAAAACCAGACGAAAATAGTCATAGATCATTCTGACTTAGTCGACTGAAACTTGACTAGACTAGAGTATAGACGTAACAGACTAAAAAAACTAGAATGACAGCTTGACGTAAAGACAAGACTAAAACTAAAATAGGCTGCCAAAAACAACTATTCTACAGTACAGTGTTTCCCCAATATTGTGTCCATTTTGCAAAAAACAGTTAAAAAGGACAATAAGAACAATCTGGCCTTTAATTAAACTATCTTTAGTGAACAACAGAAGCCCAGCTTCGAATATACCAAGCTTTTCAAGTGCAAAAAATGTTCTGAAACTTAAAGTAAACATTTACTGCTGACCACCTCTCCCATCTCTACTTCAAAAACTACTATTTACCACTACTTAAAGCTGCTTCCACTGCTGAGACAGCCAGACTAAGTTTACTGACTGATACATATTTTTATTCATAACGTAAACTGATGAGCTTTGTTTTCATTGCATCCTTCTGTCTTCAAAGTGCAGTAAGAACTTTCTCCACTAGGATTAATAAAGACACACCTCTACCAGCTGCTTTCCTTCTGGATGAGCCACAAATAACCGCTGAACAAGATGGCGTGTGGGTTTTTGGGTTAGCAGCATTAGCACTGGGGGAAAGTCGCTCACAGGCCTTCAGGAGGCAGCAGATGGGAGGGGCTGATGGGCAGCCCCTGGCTATGACTGGCACTTTTCAGTGCTGATGTTTAACTACTGATCCATTCCGGCACAAATATTTTTTAAAATCAACAGGGAATGAGAAAAAACATTAAGCCCAGTCTTAAAACAAAGCCTGCTTGGAAAAAATGGTTTAAATACAAACGCTACTTACTTGTCAAGATCTGCCATGTTTCACTGTTATCCCTGAGTAAAAAAAAGAAATAAATTAGTACATAATATGTAAGAGTCAAAAATCATACTTTCAAAAGCTAGACACAAGTAAGCAAAACCAGGGACCGACACGACAAAAGAAATCACATACCAATGGTCAGAGCAGTGCTCCTACAGTAAAAACTTTGCTTCTTAAAGTCCATATGAACTAGGGATGGGTCACGATTTTCAAATCAATTAAAACATATTTGCTGAGAAATCATGGGTCCTGGCATTCAAGATACGTAGTACCTACTTAAATATTGTTGGACCAAGTACATCCCTTCACTGCAACAGTATCCCCCAAAAGCAGCTGTTCAGGAATGGTTGGAGGAACATAAGGTGCTGACTTGTCCTATAAACTGTCCAGTTGTCAATCTGATCAGAAATCTATGGGACGTTGCTGAACAGTCCAATCCATAGAGCCCCCCTTTGTACCACATCACACCTTGAGGTTTTGTGTAGTCCATGCCTAAACAGGTCAGAACTGTTTTGGAAGGGGCAACTACAAAGTAACTCTACTACTAGGTTACAACAAGTCACTACTATTAGAGATAGATATTTTTATCGCGCAATAAGAGTCTCGCGTTAACGCCGTTAACGGCCCAGCACTAGTTTAAAGATATGTCTGAGCACTGCCTTGTGGAAGTGTCAAACAGCCAGTTTTTAATTCAGTTTTGATGTCTAACTATTTATGAAGTTAAAGGGATTTAAAATAATTCAAAATACTGACAAACACAGAACAAAAGCCTTTTACTCATACAGCCTGTTTAATTTAAAATGTTAAGAAATTGGATAATGGTCAGCACTAAACTAGGAACAGTGTGTTCATATGAAACAGACTGATTTTAGTCAGAGAAAAAACACACATTTTCTACCTTGTACTTTGCATGTCGGCTCAGCAGCCTGATTAACTGAAGTCTATAGTACTGTGTTCAGATGAGTAAGCTGTAATCTATATCTGTGGGTCCCCTGCGCTAGCTGGATGTTTTGTAGAGGTCTTTCATAACATCGTTCTCCTGAAAGAGTTTTAAAGTGCTTTCCTCAGCAAATCACATTGCTGCCCAAGAGGCTGAACTAAAGCAGGAGACTGAAATCTTCATTCAATGAGCAGTTATAAGAGCTTACACAAAGGGATTTCTTGGTAAGAAATCAAACTTGCCACATTCAAGCAATATTACAAAATATTAAATATCTGACAAAAACTTCACATGCTTATTTTTTGTAATCTAATTACAAATCCATTAACCAATGCACAAAGACACCTCAATCAAAACATCAAAGGAGCCCTAGCTTTATTAACATGTCTAATATAACCTGTGTTATTTCAGCAATAGCAGTATGAAACCCCTGTAACAGTGCTTTTTCCTCCACAGGCCTTTCTGGGGTGATGGCAAAGCACCATACATAAGCATCCTTATCATATTCAAGTTTGCCAGCAGGGAATTGTGTCCAAGTATTATACCAGTCGCTGCCATCTTTAAACAGTATTTACTATTAAGGTATTAACCGTTATTCATCAAACTGACTAAAAGACCGATCAGCACTTTAAAAGCCAACACCGCATTTTATTTTGTTATCTTCAAGGCCCCTTCCATGCCCCAAATACTGATACCTTATTTCCACATGGATAAGGGCGTGTCTAATGTCTAAACTGAACAATTTACAATAAGTCTACAGGTTGTTACTGAGCCTTTTAAGACCAACACAAACAACCAGCTCGATTAAAACACCGCTTCTGTAGTAGATTGATGTATATTCTGGAAATAAATATATGTATAAAATATGACGTTCCTTTGCTGCTTCAACAGATGAACTGGGACATGAACAGTATGACTTGAAATGACATTTAGAAGCTGACTTTTTTCAAAATGTTAAAACTGAGCGTTTTGTGATGTGCCCTTTAAATCCGTGACCACTGCCCAAGATGGCAAATAGCAGGGCAATATTTTCCCACAATAAAGTGTAAAAGCAGACTTTAAGCGTGAGCGATCCCACTTGAGCAGAGATTTGGTGTCTGCCCTGTTCTCCCGGCCCAGCAGCAGCTCCACGTGTTTCACTGTCTGTCCGGATAAACCGCTAGCTTTCAGGCTAACTGCGGCTCGGACACAGAAAACCAAATCTAACACCACACCGACTAAGGCCAATTATAAAGCGCATTAACACCCAGATGCCCGTCTGATGATTAACGGAGTGTATTAATACTGATCTATAGGAGCTGATTAAACACGTTGGTAACTGCACACTAAGGAACTCAAGACAAAGAGTCACTCTGAAACTTGACATTAGTGAATATTTGCTCAGATAAACAGGACAGACCAGCTCCATCGGGTTAGCGAGAGTGATGTTTCCAATAAACCTCTGGTCTAAGTTCGATAACCGTTAGCAAATAAACGCTATCCGTGTAATTGGGACAACAAGAACAGATTATCCTTGTTCTCTGAATTCATTCTTTATGTCTGTCTATATCCCAGTCGTCTTTTCTCTGGTTTTAGCTCCAGACCTTGGTGTTCTCTTCTGGAGTCCGGGGCGGCTCGGTGAGCAGGTCGGGGTGTGGAACTCGCATCAGCAGGAGAAGAATCTAACGGGGGCCGGAGCTCCAAATCCCTTAAACCTAAATCCCTAAAGTTAAACATCCCAGACGTATCAGACGTAACTGCCCAACCCTCACTTTCTTGTAACTGCTGCCGTGAGGCCCGTAAAACGCCTGCCCCCGCCGGACCCTCTCCCGGGCGAGTCCAGCCAGAGGGCCGCGCGGTTCCGTTAGCATAGCTTAGCACACCGTCCACATCCCCCGGGACTCGGCCCGCCCTCCGAAAGAGAACTCCGGCACACTCGAGCAGCACGACTCTCCTGGGGCTCACCTGGTGCTTGAGCTCGGAGGAGCGGGGGTTCTGAGACGGTTCTCGTGGGAGTTGGGCTGAGGCCGGACTCAGGACTGGGGGTCTCTCTCTCGGCCCGGACTGCGTGTCTCTCTCGCGCCGCTCTGATGGCGGTAAAAGGGAGCGCGCTCCAGCCGCGCGCGCTCATATAGCGTCATCACGCAGGGCGGCAGTCACCAGGGCAACACTGAGCCAATGGGAGGCGCGTGCATTTCCCGCCTGCTCCGCCCTGTCGCGTGAATTTCGACAGAGAAGTATTCAACACAGAAACAAAACACCTCTGTGTAGTCCATCACCCAGAGTGTTTAAAGTGTAAACTCAAAAAAGGTGTTCAAAAACAGAAACATAACATCTCTGACTACTCTATCTCTCAAAGGGTTTAGCGTTTAAACACAGAAACCAAACATCACTGCGTAGTCCATCTCTCAGAGTGTTAAGAGTTGTAACACCCAAAGGTGTTGAAAAAGAAATGTAACACCTCAGACTTCCATTGTTTAATAGTTTAAACAGAGATGGGTTCAAACAAACACAAGAACTCAGACCACTCCATCTCTCATAGTGTTTACAGTTTACATCTGTTTTATGTGAAACACACTGGAACCCAATTAAATGTTTTCATATCTATTGTGAAGGAGAAAAAATCAGACAACATTTCACAAACCTCAGTGCTTCAGTCTCAGCTGTGGGTCGGCTGGTGGCCTGGTGGTTAAAGAGTTGCCCCTGTGATCAGAAAGTTGTGGGTTTGAATCTAAAGACTGCCAGTGGCACCACTGAGATACTGTCCCCACACACTGCCACCAGGCACTCACTAGCTGCTCACTGCTTCGTTTTGTGAATAGGTTAAATACAGAGAAAGAATTTCACACTGTTCACAATGTGTGCTGTGGTGTGTCCACGTGTGACAAATGGACATTTACACTTACATAGAAAATGGACTATTTCATAGACAGCCTCTCTGATTAGTGAATTAAGCCATTTTACGATGCATTTAGCAAGATTCACTCACCAAACAGCTTGATGGGACACTATAGAACAGTTGGGCATAGTGTCACCAAATCCATACCCAAGTGTCGAATAGAGGAAGGTATGAACCCTTTGGAGTGCTGAAATCTGTGATAACATTAAGTAAGCGGGAGCGTCAACTACTACTAATACTAATAAATGACCTACTCACTGTGGCTGAATACAATCAAATCCTTATAGCAATGTACCAGTCTCTAGCCATCCCAGAGGAGTAGGTGCTGTTACTGCATGAAAGTGAGAGGGCACATAATCTATGAATACTCTAAATTGATTGAGAAGGTGTATAGCTAGATGATTACATGATAAGTAATTTTTCTGGGGTAACTCTAATTTTTGTGTTCCTGTATCTGTGTTGTGCTACATTACACAAAAGTAAACTTTAAATGATCCTGTTGAAATTCTCTCCCTACACAACAGTTATTACACTCCCTATCAGGTTTATGGGAAAAAGTATATTTTTTACTATGTATGCGGGATACACACACACTGCACAAATAGATAGAGAGAACGACACGCTGATGAATATTAAACATCTGGAGACAGGGATCGGACTCATTAGTGAATCACATGAATTGAACCTTTTGAAAAAGTGATTTGTGCAGGAGGCCTAATGCATCTCAATCTTAAACAGAATCCCATAATATGATTCTAACGACTATCACTTTCAGTACCGTGCAAAAGAATTCCATGATCTTACATATGACTCCTCATGCACTCCATATACTCTTTTCTTTCTCACTGTCTGGCCTGAGAAACACATTCAGTGATGGTTAATTTTAGTGACTTTGGTTTTATTTTAGATTTTAATGAAATACTCTTCAAGCTAAGCATAATTATTAGCTTGACCAAAACTAACTTGCCAACCTGACAAATGCCTATTTGTTAAAGAAGGCCACACTTATGAGGAGCAGAACTGGAGTAAGCTAAAATCATTTCATATATGAAGCACAATAAAATGGCACCACAAAGTCAGCAGATCTGCTTTATTTCAATTTATCTGAGACTGCTAGTCTGCTACTTTTAGGTGTCTAGCATTTGCACACCACCATCTTTTAGTATTTAGATAAAAGTAAACTGAGGAAAATTCAACAGAATAATATATTTAACGGAACAAATTCACTTCAACATGGTTAACCCTGCATTTGTGCTGAAGGATTTTTATTTTAAACTTTTATTTGTACTTAAACTCTGCAGTGATGCCCCTCACTGCCCACTATAGATGATATTTAATTAGATTAAAGATCTAGGATACTTGCCCGGGACCAAGAGTTCATGGGTTCGAATCCTACCCTCAGCATACCACCACTGGGTTCCTGAGCAAGATCCTTAACTTTAAGTTGCTCCTGTATTTAGGTAATGGAAGTCACTTTGGATATAAAAGAGCATTTTCTTAATGACAAATGTAAATGTAACTTTATTGACATTGTACGTAGTACAAGTACAGGCATGACAAAATGCAGTTTTGCATTTAACCAGAAGTACATATAAAGTGCAGTGTGGAATAATAATAAGCCCCATGTGACCTTTACACTGCAAAACATCTGCTGTGTGGGACACCTTAGAGAGCACACTCACACACATTCTCTAAAACAAGATTTACCAGAGCAAAGAAATAGATGGAATAAGATGTCACGTTTCCCTTCCGCGTGTGTGTAGAGTAACTGAGAGCGCCAGTGGAGACAGACATGCTGGGTATGATACGTTTCATTTATTCAAGATACAAGGCAAAACAGAAACAGGCTCGTGGGCCTTCAGGAGAAAACAGAAACAAACGAGACTAGGAGTACTCGGACTACTTACACAGAAGGGAGACCGTACATTAAGGTCAGCAACTCAATACCACCGTGTCTGAATAAGACACGGTGCAAACACTATATACAACACAGACGGGGAACTGGACCAATGAGAGACATGAG
>JBBPDC010000129.1:30035457-30047752 GCA_037974485.1 Hemigrammopetersius urotaenia
ATGCAGAGGAAGAATTTTGTGCTGTTCACACTGTGTGCTGTGGTGTGTTCATGTATGACAAATGGTCACTTTCACTTTACATACAATGCTCTGTCATCTCACCCTCAAATGCATGCACATAGAATTAAAAATATGCAGTTCCAGAGTTCACATGCATATAAAAAAGGCAACAGCACTCAGCAACAGGTCCCGGCGGCTCGTCCCATCATGCAGAACCCCAGCGTTCGGCAACCGCTGAACAGACAAATGGGTCGAACAGCACCAGTGTAATGGAGGCCGTCTCTCACCCTTAAATTCACTCTGTGTTGTGTTGTGTGACAAAGGACAAAACTCTGACTTTACTTGCAAAACTTTACTGAAATAATAATTTCAAAATATTTTCAGGCACCAGATGCACACAGCTCCTGCCAAACACAGGTAAACACACATATAAGTGCATTAGGATGGCTATTATATTTCAGATACCTGAAACACCGATTTGCAAATTAAATCCATAAAACAAGGACCATGCCTGACACGACACCACCTACGCTGCCTCATCACAGTCACAAAAGAGACAGAGAAAATGGCAGCAGGCAAGTTAGGGGACCAGCGTGGGAAAACCACGCCCTTGTATGACTGTGCCCCAAAGTGCAGGAGAAAAGAAAAGAATATCATATATGTACACAAACCACAGGTACCTGAAATATAATTGCCAAGATATCCAACAGGAATGGGAAAATTCAGTGAAACACACATAACCCTGCTACACAATCATTCCATTCTGATGAAACCAAGGTTGCATTCATTATATCTCTATTCACAAATAAAGAGGTAAAATGGGCTATGGCCATGTGGAACCAAAACATTCAATCTTTCAAGTTTTTATTGTCATATACAGATAACAAAGCATCATTACCATAATGAAATTCTTAGGTTCATGTCCCCTCCCACTTTACATACTGTATATATATATAGAGAGAGAAAGTATACAGATAAAGAAATGGAAAAATGGAAAATTTTAAGAATTCAATATATATAAGAATGTAATACAGTGGATAAAATAATTATTTGATTCTGTGGACAGGTGTCTTTTATACAGGTACAGATGTATTAATAGAGGCTTCTGTACATTACAGAAGGAGGAGGAGGAGGAGTCCGTACATCAGCCCGTGGTAATCAGTGCATTTGTGAATAACGTCCGTTCTCAGTGTAGTGGTTGACGTTGTTGTCAGCCACAGTCCTTCCCAGTCCTAATGTTGAAGCAGTGACGCAGTGCGTTGAACTGAACGCATCATAGACTGCTCGCATTTCAGCTTCTACCTATAGGCTGGCAGCATCAGGACAGAGGATCTGATTTGCATGTGTAAACATGGTCCAGGATATTCTCACCACACATTGGAAAGTTTACATGCTGGTGGAACTTTGGCAGAACTTTCTTCATGTTGGCTTTATTAAAGTCACCATCCATGATAAATGTAGCCTCTGAGTGTAATGTTTCCTGCTGGTCGATAACATCAAACAGTTTGTCCAATGCCCATGTGGTGTCTGCGTGGGGTGGAATATAAACAGCGGTACAAAATACTGCTGTAAACTCCCTGGGCAGATAAAATGGTCTACATCTGATCATAAGATGTCCAGAAGAACACCCCGACGAAACTGTCTGTACATCAGTACACCATCGTTCACCACCGTCTGTACCACTATCTGTACATTAGTACACCACCGTTTGTTGGTCATTACACACATGCCTCCTCCCCTGCATTCCTGAGTCCATTGTTCTGTCCTGGTGGTGAATGGAGAAGTCCTCGTGGACAATGGCCGAGTCAGGGACGGAGGGGTCCAGCCATGTCTCTGTGAAAACAAAGACGTTGCAGTTCTTGGAATCCCTGTGTAAAGTAGCCAAGGTAAGTCACCTCCATTCACAGAAAAATCGGTCTGTGAAGGACCAGATTGCGATTTTTGTTGAATGTCTAGGAAAGTGTGTCTATCATAGAAGACGAGACCATTGCAGGTTGCAAAGAAAGTAAAAAATAACATTGCAAACATAAGAAAAAGCAAAGAGTGGGAGGACCCCGAGCGACGCCAGCCATCCTCACTGGTGCCAACTACACAGATTTCAGACAGCTAGATGATTTCCACTCTCATTTCAAAGATGTCTTTGACATCCTTTCCCTGAGAAGAGAGCTGGAAAAAGCTTGTCTCAACTTCAACAAGGTAAACTTTCAGCCGCAGAATGTGATCACAATTTCATACTTATGCCACGGCTACTGGAATCACCAAACTAGCTTTAAAACCAGTTCGTTTTCTAAAGCTAACTGAGAGTCTAAAAACAGAAATAGCATGTTCCTGGAACAAACTATTAAATAACTTCCAAAGAGAATGTTAAAACCTCAGTTCCACCAGTTCTCTTCTAGCAAACCCATTCAAAAAAGAAACATATCACTCAGTCACAATAAACAAACAAGGATGCCAACTCTGCTTTTACTGCAGAGCTCCCAGTCACCAGTTTACTGCCTGCTAAGTCCACAGCACAGATCTATATCTTCCGCAGATCTGTCTCTTCAAAAGCCTCATAGCCAAAATTAGAACTACCAGTGGAACTACCATAGAACTACCAGTGGAATTGCATTGTAATGTCCAACATGTCTTCCTTTCTGCCCTCCTACAGTCAACTTTGTGGTCATCAGGTTCACAGGGAAGTGTCTTAACCACTAAGCTACTACCACCCCCAATTATATTAGGACATCTATGCTGTTGCTTCAATAGTCCCAACTGAACTGGGCTATTGTAAACATTCAAAGATAGGGTAAAGAATGCTTTAGTCTTTATTCCTATGCATGCCATGTCCCTAGAAAGTGCTAGCCTCCACCAAACAGCCAAATACTCACTGAATATTCAGATTTTCAGGGAGTCTTCTCTCCCTAAAGGACACCATCTTCCTCCTCATAGAGCTTGTGACTATTTGCCTTCTACCCAGTTCACCACTCCTCATTTACTCTTTGCACCGTCCCAAACATTGGTGGTATTGGTGTATATCCACTTTTCTTCAGTTTCTTCTTCTTGAAGGATGGAGAGCTAAATTAGAACCCCATAGTGTTTACAGTTTAATTTGTCTCCATTAGGGGGCACCAAGTTAGTGGAATCACTAATGCCCCCTACGTGTTCTAAGCTTTTATCAGCAATGTTTTGGTGGTTTTGTCTAGATTGATGACATATTGATATTTTAGAAGCACCATAGACAATTTTTTAGTTCTGCTTTGAAGAAACTATCCCAGCTGCAATGGACAAAGGCGGGGTACACCCTGGACAGTCAATTGGCCTATCCCCAAACCATGCATGTTTTTGGTGGTGGGAGGAAACCTGAGACCCCGGAGGAAACCCATGCGGGAGAATATGCAAATTCCACACAGAAAGACCCTACACCCAACCCGGGAGTCGAACCCAGGAACTTCTTGCTGTGAGGCAACAGCACTAACCCCATCTTGTATTGTACAAGCCATCTTGAATTGTACAATTCCTCAGTTAACCCTCAGTGTATTTTTCTCATGTATGCATTGCTTTGTTCTTTTTTAATAGTTAAAGCCTTAAACAATAGATAATGTACAAGTGGCCCATATGCTTTTTTAGCATAACCTAGCTAATATGATAAAATGATAATTTAACCAACTGTTTGGACACAACTGACCAAAAACAAAAACAAAACAAAAACAAAAAAACATCAGAAATCCATTGAAAATTTATCTTTTAATTTACTGTAAAAAGCCACAAATATATATATTCCAGTTTTCGGAATTGGCCAGCTTAGTTTCACAATAGAAAGTGATGAAAAGTGTTTAAAAGTTAAAAAAAAAGTCAAAATAAATATTTACAATGATAAGTCTGTTCCAGGTGGGGTTTATGTATTTACAGTTCCTCTCTGACCACACTGCACCTCAGAACAGTAACATGTGTTACGTTCCCTACGCCAGTCCAGAACGTGACATGCTGCCCCACCCTCACACACATCCCTTCTGCACACGATAAACCCCATGCACAGCATTTTCAAAGCATATGTTTTTTTCCCATTTTTTAAGATCAGAATTAATAACATATTTAGTTATTTTTACTTTAAACAACACCATTTTAAATAAGCAAACTTCAAGATCTCTAATCCTGCATGACATATGATCATGAAACAAAGCTTCTTGTGATGTCTGAAGTCGTAATTTTTGACCCAAACACACAGAAGCTCCAAAGGAGGACATACTTTTATATACAACGTTTTAGCAGTGGTGCGCTTTTGTAGCAGCTACAAAATGCAAGTAATATGTTCTTTATTAATGCTCCAGGGGGACCTATGGTGGATGTATCTCCAGCTAGGCTGGAAAACGATGTCTGGATGAAGGTGTACATTTACATTACAATAAATGCAAACAACATTAATATGTGTCGCAAAGTGTTCGCTTAACTATTTCCAGACCTCTTTCCTCATGGAAGCCCAGTTTTACTTGAATCTCTATCAAATACCCGGTTTGGGTGTTTTTACTTCAGTCGATTAAATTAGGTGTGCTGATTATGGAATTTTATTCATTCATCCAATGACTCAAGCACTGAGCAAAAACCTGGATGCAAACCTGTGTTCTTCTGACCAGCTCACAAAATATGGACTAGATTTTAGAAAAAATAAATCTTGATACTTTTTACTGCTTGCTTGTTTGCTTGCAATTATTCTAATATTCTGCTGTGTTTTTGCTGGCATAAATTAGCTCACTGCTGATATAAATGAATTCAAACAATTTGCACAGGTGCCTAATGTGAAGTTGAGTAAGCCTCAGGCTCGTCTGTTAAGGAGTAAGTTCCCAGAATTTTAGGAGACACTAGCTTTTGTAGAAATTGTATCGTTCTGGTGTGAGCTACATGCTCGACTTCGGAAGAGGAATATAACCTGTCGTTTTAAGCAGACAGGATATGAGGAGAGGAACAGGAACATGTACCAGTGAGACGAGTGGCTCAAACATTAACTCCTTTGTATGAGTTGTGTTTTGTATTTGTGAGCTTGGACTGTGATGATTCTAAAAGTGAACTCTCTCAAGAAAACTTATGCTGCCTGCTGCTGTGTCCTTCCCCTCAGCCACCATGACACCTACGACATTTGCACAGTATAGCCTGCCAAATACACATTGTTGATGAGGAATCAGGTAACTTGGGCATAAGGGCAGAACCAGCTGAGGCTGAAATATTAACCACATTTAAGAAATTAGGCATAATGAAAGGTTGAAGAGATGGCTTGAAGGAATAGGGTTACACAGCCAAGTAGCAGGGGGTCTACAAGTTTGGATACCTCACTCTCCGTGAGAGGGGTAAAAGACAATGATGCATTTTTGGCCTGAGTAAATATAGTGGGACATGGATTGGTCCTGCATGTTTCAAAGAATTGGCTACTGATAGCCGTCACCTTTTCAGTGAGGGAGGCAAAGACTTCTGCTGACAGGTTTGTGTCTGGCACAGGTGGAGGAGGAGAACAGGTTTTGAAAGTAGAAAATAGGTTGTAAGCTTCTATGGTACTGGTAATTGTTGTAGAATGAGACTGGATGAGAAGGAAGACAGGAGTGACTGATTTTAAGGTCAGCTGGGTCGCTGGACTTATTTTATCTCAGCAGCTCTAAGAATGTTGCACAGCCTTCAAATGGTCTTGGTCAGCCATGGGTTCAGGCTGACCAAGACCAGATGAGAACAGATGAAGGCAGCAATAAATATGCAGAGAGCCACAGGACAGAAAATGTACAGTATAACAAACAGAAGGGTATTTACAGAGGTAAATAAAGTCCAAGATTTTCAGGGGAGGGAGTTTTGGTGCGTGTAAGGGGTTACAGTTTGTGTTTCAGTTCTGGTTGAGGAGTCTGATGGCCTGAGGTTAGACAGTGTTCCCCATTCTGGGAGTGGATGTTTGTACGGTATGGAACCTCTTGCCAGATGGCATGGGAACCTTCTTTGGCATGGGAACCCTGAATTTAAAGTATGTCACAACAACCTTGGTGCTCAAAGAGATACTGAAGAGAGAAGATCTGCCAGTTGGTCTGCACATCATCTGAGACAACACAACCAAGAATGTTATCTGATCCAGCAACTTTCCACAGGCAATGAGACAATGAGCTTTCCTCACATCAGCCATGGTCAGATGGGGGGCAGGGTGGTCTTCCTCACTGCCATGTTGCTTTGGGCTTCAAACCGCACATAGAAGTGATTTAGGAAAGAAAGCCACACCGTGACAGGCAGGTAGAGATATCCTGTACATCCACATGTGCCGTACATCACCAGTGTTCTTGAGTTGGCTGTGGATTTTCTGGGCATGTGCATGTTTAGCTGCTCTGATTGCACTGGACAGGCTGGCCCTTGCTTTTCTGAGTGCAGCCTTGTCACCAAATCTGAAGGCAGTGTCTTGAGTCATGGATTCTCAGCAACATGCACAACTCTCCAGTAATCTTCAGCTTCTGTTTGGGGCATGTGGTGATGATCTTAACATCACTGATACACTTAATGATGTAACCAGCGACCAGTAGTCCTCCAGGTTGGTAGAGCCACTGTAGGTAGCAGCCTCTCTAAACATGTCCCAGTTAGTGTTCTCAAAGCAGTCCTGAAGCAGAGATGACACCTGGGGGCCAGATCTTTGACCTGTGATCAGAACAGTCGTGGTGGGGGCGAAGCTAAGCACAGTACGTGCCAGTGGTGTTTGAATAAACACAGTCCAGTCCAATTCAGTACACATGCTGATGGAATTTAGGGAGGACTCACTTGAGATTTGGATTATTAAAATGGTGAAAATAAACAGTCTGTAAGGATGAGCTCTCTGATGGCTCCATACAGTTCGGCCAGTACCTTGTTAATGTTAAAGCTGGTTGGGATGTATAGTAACCCCTAGTTTTTTTCTAGTTTTTTATGTTCCAAGAGCACCCGCGTATAGTGAAAAACCGCATTGTTGTGTTGTGGTAAAAACTCAGTTTAATATGTTACCATTAACAAAAAATGTAAAGATAAACCCTGTACTGTACAGTTCCTGCAGTGTTAGAATGTAAACACCGATTTTACCCTGCACTGTAATGCTTGCACGGGAATTTTCTGTGGTATGCGCTGCCGTTTTCTTTGGCATAAGCAGGGTAAATACAGTAATAATTTAATGAATTTCTTAGTAATAAATATACAATAACGGGTACGAGTGTCACGGTCGCACCGCCCTCTCCCTGTAGGTTCCGCTCCCTGTCCCCAGAATATTAGTTTTCCTGTGTCTATCCTCCCTTTCCCCCCTTGTTCCCTTTAGAGTCTCCCAGCACCGTTTGTATCACGCCCCGTCTTGATTTCGTTACACCTGTTTCCCATCCTGCGCACTATATACAGCCCAGTCCGACTCCGGATCTGCATGCCAGTATTGGCTCCATTTTGTGCGTGTGTGTGTTTCCCTTATCTTGGTTGTTTTTGAGTGTTTTTTGACTTTGATGTTCTTGTTTCTCCCTCTTCTGTGTTGCAGGCTCGTGCTGGCTTTCCCTGATTCCTTGTGTACGCCCTGAAGTGGCTGGTTTTTGGTTCTCCCGTTTTCATGTCTGCTGGGACTGCCTTGTGTTATGTTTTTGTGTTTTTCTGCCAGCGTGAGCCTTGCTGTTTTGTTTTTGTGTGGTGCCTTTTCTGTTGTCCCCTGAGTCGGGGTTCCCCTGTTCCTGTTTTTGTTTATTAAAAGTATTCTCTTTTTCACCCAGTTCGGCGTCTTCCCCCTTCCCTTCCCACACACACGCCGTGACAACGAGAAATCACCAATCATTTTTACAGTTCAGTAATTTACTGTTTATCTTACTCATGCGCTTCAGGAGGAGTGTAGTTAAAACAGCAACAATTAATAGTTCAGTTCTAAGACGAAATTACTGAATCAGAAACACTTTAATTTCCTTTTAAATTCAGCTTAATACATTACCCTTAACGAAAATGTAAAGGTATATAAGGGGTGGACTGGGAACCAGATCGGCCGTCTGGTGCGGCCCCAGATACACGGCCATTGGCCACAGATGCGACCCATCATGATTGATGCCATAATGGCATTCTACAGAGGCATACATTTTTCTTTCCCTGAGCATATCAAGTAGTACAACCTTCTCCTGGAGGGTCTTACACGTTCTGTTGCGCTAAGGTGCATTGCCAGAAGGTGCAGAGCATTTGTTATTGTACACCACAACTATGAGCATGGTGGTGAAATCCCTTGGTAAATAAAATGGTCTGCCTCATTTCCACTTTTTCAAGCAACCTCTGTGGGATGTGCTAGAAAACTCATCCAATATATTGAACACACCAGTGCACAACATATATATTTTTTTTACTTTGTAAGCCTGCAGTGCCCCACACCCAGCTGTCCCGCTAGCAAAAGTACTGAACCTACGCACCTTATCTGTATTCCCTGTGCCGGGTTGTCCATGTTGCCAATCAGTTTCAGCTGCCCCTTGATACTCATTCCTTATATAAACGCAATTTACCCAAGACTTGTCATCTGTCCACCCTCATACCTGCCCAACTGTTGTGAATGTGTGCCCCTTCTCAGCTGTGATCTCTGATCTCCAGTTTTTGGCTCATGCATTCCTGTTACAGTGATTGTCTAGGTAGCAGGGCATTGTTATTCACTCAGACTCAGAGTATGGAGTATGCTTCATCCACCTCCTGTAGGATCCTGGAAAGGCTTTGTAAGTACAAACTCTACATCTGACCTGTATATAGTTTAAAATGCCTGTATTTTATGCTGCTCATAGCCCCATTGGTATCTCTCATGTGATCCCTTACCTGTTTGCCTGCATGCTCATTAAAGCCATCATCCTGCACATGCATCTCCTGCCTACACACCCACAGCAATCAATGACAGAGGCACAGACCAGCCTCTGCCAGCGGACAATGCTTCCAAAATTCGCCAGCAGCTTTCGGCCCAAGATTACCTGGTCGGCCCAGACTTACCATCGGCCCACCAGGAAAATGCCCAGTATGTCCGATGGCCAGTCCAGCCCTGCATGTACAGAAGGGTCCTTGCTTAGCTGCTTTAGCGTAGGTTGTGTGGTAAGGCATAGAAATGCAACTTCCGCTGGTAAGGGGCCATTGAGGATGAGCGTGGGTGAGACAAAGGTGTTTGACAGGCCTGGGAACTGTATTGTGAAAGAACTGCAGTGTAAAATTGGGTTTTCCCATTTCTACCTGCACATTCATCCTGAGGCTTCAGTGTGGTCTCTGCACCCCTGTCTGACCTCCTTAATTGCAAACCTAAAGATCTGTTTGTCAACCTTGCAGCCAGAGATGCATTCAAGAATGTGAAATCACTGTTTACCACTGCCCAATGTTAACAAATTCAGATTCTGCCCGAGGGTTAGTGGAGGTCGGATGCCTAAAATGTCAGCATAGGGGCAGTATTATCCCTGGAGGCAGAAGCACTTGTAAGCTCCACCCTGCGCCTTCTTTTACAGGACGCTTTTGTAGGCAGAGTGCAATTACGACATCAACTAAGAGCAGCTCACCCTTAAACCAGTGCTGGGGCAGTTGCACCACTGAGGTACCCTTGAACATGGCATCATCTCCACACACAGCTCCCCAGGTGCTGCATTGGTGGCTGCCCACTGCTTTAGCTGGTAAAAGATTATCACATTGTTCCCACTGTGTGATGTGCTATGGTGTCTTCACATATGACTAAGAGGGGCCATTTTACATTGACCTTTAATTAGCCCCTTGAATATGGGTATGTGGGTTTCTGCTACTGTTGTATAAGCCTGTCTGCCAGACCTCTGCTTTGTGTAGTTGATAACTGACATATCTTAAAGCGCACCTGCTAAGCCTCTGGATTATTTCCCCAATGCTAATATTGCACAGGGAACACTGCTGACTCCATGAAAGGCTGCCTTTTCCTTAAAAGAGAGACTGTGAGACTTGAGCACAACTGAGACACACAAAAATGATTTGGAACAGTCTGCTGACGCATGATGATCCAGCTCTTACCTATTTCAAAGCTTCCATCAATGACTCCTATTAAGTAACTGGGGATGTCAAAGCGCCTCTCCAGCTGAGTTATTGTGCTTTTCATATAGCTCCCAGATAAAGCCTTCGAAAAGTATGCAAAGGACAAGGCTACAAGGAACATCTGGAATGAGAGAGACAGAGAAAGAGAAAATAAATATTTTCAATTTTGTTCACTTTTTCATATTTAATTCAATTTTTTATATTCTATAGCACCACGCACTACAGACATGTAACACTATGACATGATCTAGTTCTGAACGCAACAATTGCTCCTGTAAAATTCTTTACAAATCATAATAAACTAAACAGCAGAGTAGGAAAATGGAGTGGAGGAGAAAGAAGAGTATTATTTCTCAAGATGCATAGTGAAGACAATAAGATAAGGATTAGGGAAGCTTAAGCTTAAGGCATGCTCTTTAGCGATCCTGAAACGTTGAACAATTTCCTCCGGGATAAATAAAGTTCTCTGATTCTGATTCTGATCCAACCAGAGCAACTCAAGTCCAGAAAGAAGGAAAACAGATAAAATGGCGACACTGTTAAGATCCTGTTAATGATGACTGTCTCTGTCTCACCTGTGATGAACTTATTATATAGTCATTTTATGTGAGATAATGTGAGCCACAGTCACACAGGTTATTATGGTTAACCATTCTTTCTGTTTAATCAATGTAATAACTCAACTGTCATATGTTTTAACGTTGTGGTTAATGAGTGCATATTTGTCTCTTCTTCTACTTATGGGTGCTCCCAATTAGGGGTCGCCAACAGCAAATCAACATTCCATCCTCTGCATCTTCCTCTCTCACACAAACTTCCATAAGCATCCATAAACCCTTCCTTACTAGGCCTTCATCTTTTCTTCTTTCCTGACAACTTCATCCTCAGCATCCTTCTTCTAACATACTCATAGTCTCTTTTTAGCACATGTCCAAACCAAGCAAGTCTCTGACTCAAGCTGTCCCTCTAATAAACTCTGTCCTGATCCTGTCTATCCTCCGTCCTCCCAATGCAAATCATAACATTTTCAACTATTCCACCTCCAACTCTGCTTTTTTGTCAATGCCAATGTCTGCAAATCATAAAACATAGCTAAGCTCACTTCCATCTTGCACACCTTCCCTTTCACACTTGTTCATACCTGCCAGTCACAAATCACTCCTGACACTCTTCTTCACCTGTTCCACCATGTGTGCACTCTCTTCTTCACCTCTGCTCCAAAATTCCCATTGCTCTGGACTGTTGACCTTAAGTATTTGAATTCCCCCACCTTTGCCAGCTCTACTCCCTTCATCCTCACCATTCCACTGTGCTCCCTCTCATTCATGCACAGGTATTCTCTCTTAGTCCAACTGACCTGCATTCATTTCCTTTCCAGAGCATATCTCAATCTCCCCAGGGTCTTCTCAACCTGCTATTTATTCTCACTGCAGATTACAATATCATCTGCAAATCCGTCTGATCTCATCTGTCAACCTGTCCATCTCCATAGCAAATAAGAAAGGGCTCAGAGTTGATCCTTGGTGAGCGCATCCACCTTGAACGCATCAGTCATATCGCATATCTCACTGCTGTCACACTGCCCTTGTACATATTGTGTACCATATCCCGCACAAATTTCTCCTCTCTATCTCTGTCCTCTTTCTCCTCCTCTATTCTTTCTTCCTTATCTCTCCCTAACTCGTTGCTCAAAAGAAGAGAAAGACATACATCAAGATTCTTTTCAGTCTTGGCCCCCCAGCGGTAGAACAAACTCCCTCTTGCAATCAGATCTGGGGAGTCCCTCACTGTCTTCAAGCATCATCTGAAGACCCACATCTTCAAGGAGCACCTTGGTGACTAACCAGTCCTCTCGTTTCTTTCTTATACATCTTTTCGTACAGTATATGTATATATTAGTGGTGGGCATAGATAATTTTTTAAAATCTAGATTAATCTCACTGTAATCTTGGAATTAATCTAGATTAATCTAGATTAAAATGGCTCATTTGCCAAAGGCATTCAGAATATGTGTGCTACCCAAATAATGACTAAAAGTAAGTTTTTGAGAACGGATTTCTCAATGTCACGGTCTGGACTAGATTAGCCATATATCCGTGCCCTGTTTTGCTTTTTTCCGTTTGTATTTTTCCCATGCCAGCGTTTTGCTGAGGATCCTAAGTTCTGATTATGTCATGTGTCCTGTTGTTGCCCTTATGGCGTTTTGGTTTATTTCTAGGAGTCTGTGCTCCCTCTTGTTCTGTTGTGTATTAGTTCCTGTGTTCCCCTGTTAACCTGTGCTGTTCATCCTATGTGTCAGACCTTG
>JBBPDC010000129.1:30093506-30111079 GCA_037974485.1 Hemigrammopetersius urotaenia
CCCCCCCCCCCCCCCGCTTCAGACCTTCGGCAGAATTCAAATGAGCCATTTTAATCTAGATTAATCTTGATTAATTTCAAGATTACAGTGAGATTAATCTAGATTAAAAAAATAATCTATGCCCACCCCTAATTAATACATTAAATCTTTTCAATACAATTTTCACAAAACATGTTGAGTCTATATTACTGTATGTTGTTACTGATACAACCTTGTATTTAGAGTAAAGAAACATTTCAATTACCAGTTTTAGTGAAATGATCATGAAACCTTGTGGTGCGTATTGCTTAATTATGAATCTTACTCTAGCTGCATCTTCAAAGACTTGCTGGACATTTTTTGACCCGTCCTGCACTTTTTCAGTTTAAGAACAAGAACAGACAGGTATTGTGTATCAACAATTGCATCTTAAAAAATGTTTAAAAGTTCAGATATTTCACATTACATTGCTGGCCAAAAGCAGCATAATGATGAATTTATAAGAATCAAAAAAACCTTTTTTCATACTGATTGATTTTGTGAGCTCAATCAGGCACTGTAGATTTGTTCCTGCTTCTTTTCCACTAGCGTCAAGGAGAAGGAGGGGAGGTAAGACAAGACATCGTCGACATGTCTTGATTCTGAGACTGGTTCTGTGGACTGGTGGTACTCGCTGTTCAGCATGTCATGTTGTGGGCCCTCTGGTCTTTATTTTGCTTGTGTGTGGCGTCATGAACTGTGAAGTCTTTGTGTGCCGTATTCCTGTGTGTTTTTTCCTGAAACATGTGCTTGTAGTCTTTGTTTGTTTGTCTTTTCAGAATGTGTGTATGACTCACGTGAGATCTGGGAATGAACTGTGTTTTTTGTGATGTTTTGTGAGTAAATGAGTTTATGAGGTGTGTGTGTTTCAGAGAGAGGTCTTGTCTTTGTAGGATTTTTGAGTGTGTATTTATGTGTATCTTTCACAGAGAAGTTGGATGAGATGCTGAGCTCACCGAAAGAGCCTGTAGTGGTGATGAGGCCACGTCCTACGGAGGTTGACTCCAGAGCAGCCACTGTGAAACAGAGGCCGATCAGCCGACGCATCACGCAAGCTGAGATCAGTGTAAGACACACACACACACACACACACAGGATGATTTAATTATCTCTTTTTTGTTTTAGCTTTCTTTAAATTATTTTGTACAATTGTCACTACTACTATTTAACTGTTTTACCTTACATTGGATTCTGTGTGTGCATACATGTATAGAATCTGTTTGAGAGACAAGGGATTCCATTATCTCCAAACATGTCTCTGGGTGTGGACAAAAGTCACATGCAACTGCCCCGAGGGATGTCCAGAACCAAATCATTTGGTAAAACAATGAATGCAGTTGACAGTTGCAGTTAACTTTTCTTAACATATGAAGTCACACACAGTCTTTTCACATGCAGATTATCTGCAAAACTAATAAAAACAATTCATGTTGTGCAGGTGCACCAGAAGATGAGAGAATAGCTGCCTTGATCGGAGAGCACCGTTTCCCAAGGAGTTCTTCAATGACTGATAGCTTCCGACAAGACAGCATCCCACCCCCACCACAAACAGCTCCCCCTCCGCCTCCGACACCCTACTTCCTAGACTCGGGTCCTCCCCCATCTTTCTTGCCACCTCCGCCCCCAACACGTGCAGCCAATCAAACTCGTTCAAGCTTCCGACCTGGGGTGGAACCCAAGCTCCATGGTCCCGTTATGACAGATCGCCAGCGTAAAGCTCGCTCTATGATTATCCTTCAGGATACTGCCCACCTACCTGTAGAACCCGCCCCCATTCCTCGGCCAGCGACACCTACCTCTGGGGCTGCTCCTCCTGAGCGTGGTCGTAGGCGTGGCCAGCCTGTAGAGAACCCATATGCTAATGTGGGTCGCTTGAGTGCGGTCTATACCCCTGCAAAGCCCCAACGCAGAAAAAGTCCTCTTGTCAAACAAGGGCAGGTGGAGGAGGGGGCATCTGCTCAGGCTGCTAGAGATCCCTCTCCTCTAGGAGGAGCTCGCATCCCCCACAGCAGCCGAGCAGAACAGTTTCAGCAGCAAGTGCTTTCTGAAAGGGCCAGGATTACTCCTCCAGGGGCTCGCCGCAGACCCAGTGTGTTCCTCTCTGTGGAGGGGGGTGCCACAGAACCTCAGGCCACCCCCTTGTTGTCCCAGTCGCATTCTGTAGATGAGCTAGCAGAGTTGCCTCCACCGGCACCCATGCTTTCTCCTGGCCCACCACCAGGGGGCTCTACCTTTATCCATCCTCTCACAGGACGGCCTCTGGACCCCTCCTCCCCCTTAGCTCTTGCACTGGCCGCACGAGAGCGGGCCCTCAGTGGCCGAACCACGCCCACGCCCACGCCCTCACCATCTCCCACCCAGGGCAGAGCTGTGGAGAGACCAGAGACAGAGGGAGGTGTCACACCTCCCGCTGCCCTTGAGGCTCCACCCTCTGACACCTGGAGGGATGATCCTGTTAGCATCACCACAGATACAGCCAGTCAGGTAACGAGTGGCAGTCCGGGATCTGGGCGAAGTTTGGAAGAGACATTGGTGACACCAACGGTGCAGATCGTCCAACCAGCGCTGATGGACACAGAACCTGCAGTTCCACCTTCCATGCCTTCACCTGCCCCGACCCTCTCAAACCTGGCAGGGCGGAGCATGACTATGAGCTCAGAGGAGGAAGCCGAGCCCTATACAGTTACCTTGCCCCCAGCACTGCTCTCATCCAGTGATGAAGAGACCAGGGAGGAACTCCGCAAAATTGGCATCGTCCCTCCCCCTCAACCCTTTGCCAATGGCCTTCTAATGAAGGAAGCACCCAAAGCCACTCTCAGCATTTCCCCAGGGGCGTCACGGCCTTCCATAGCCAAGGCTTCTTCTGGAAAGGCGAGCGACTCCACGGCAGACTCTGGTGTTGAGGACCCTCACATGGAGACCACAAGTACTGTTTCCACAGTCTCCAGCATGTCCACTTTGTCCTCAGAAAGCACGGACTCTGCTCATGCCAGCAAGCCACGTTGCGGGGTTGGGCGTGGCCGCCCCGCCCATCTCAGGGACCCACTGCTTAAACAGTCATCAGATAGTGAGCTGCTTCCACACCCACCCAGCACAGGCCCTGCCCGCCCACGCTACCTATTCCAAAGACGCTCCAAACTCTGGGGTGAGGAGCCCAGAGCTCAGGTGGGGATAGCCGACGATAGCAGGCCTGCTGCGATGGGGGCGGAGTTATTGAGTAAAGACACACATTCTCTTGGGGAGGAGCCACCGATGGGGGCACCACTTGACCCTGGCAGGAGATCACCAGTGGGCGGTGCCAGGTAAGACACTCCTGTGAGTCACACAAATATTTCTACACATTTGACCTGAATAGTTGGCACTCTTGCATGTAGCACAGCGAGACTTTATACACATTTAAGTAAATGCTCACCTCTACTGCACACAGCTGTTACCTTGGAGAACTCCGTCACATATGTTGTTCACACATCTTATTTAATTGCATAACACACTTCTGTGTGTCTCTGTATGTCCCCACAGATGTGAGGAGAATGGAGAAGAGAGTAAATCGTAGGTTTTTAGCTCTGTGGGTAAAAACAACTCTTCGTCCAACTAACTTTCTTCCTAAATTTCACTAAAACACTCCTTAACACAGCATTGTCTGAAGCTGATGTAGTTACTGCTCTCACTGCTGTATATTAACGCTTTAACTAGACCAATTAACCCTAAGCTATTAAATCAATGCTTTTATTCTATATATCTGCAACTTGTTCTGGTAGACATTTCTACCTAAGCATACTGCGCTTCCAGTTGCAATAATATGAGCTCACACAGTATTTCCCTAATTTTAACTGACTATATGCTTCCTGTACAAAGCATTTAAGCACCTAAAGACAACCTCACATCTTTCTGCTTCCTGCACTGAAACTGACTGCAGTTTTCTGATTGATAGCCTAACTTAAAACACCCCCTCTCAACATGCCATTTATGCCTGTCAGACTCTTCAGCAGCCTTGGGGAGCTCCACACCATCTCTCAGAGGAACTACGGCACAACTTTCACCATTCGCCCTGGTAGCCGCTATCCAGTGACCCGCAGGACCCCCAGCCCCGGAGCTACGCCAGAGCGGAGTGAGCCCCTGGGACCTGTGCGCACTTTCGGCCCACACCATCACCACCACCACCACACCATCCTTAAGTCGTCCAGCCTGAGCCTGCCACAGGAGCCCAAGGAGGTGCGCTTTGTTATGCGGAGTGCCAGTGCCCGGGCACGCAGTCGCTCACCTTCTCCGTCACCCTGCGCTTCCCCTTGCCCCTCCCCAGTACTGGGCGCACCCCTCCTGGCCCTGCGGCCCTTTAGACAGCGCCCCCTGGCACTGTGGAGTAAGTATGATGTAGGCGAGTGGTTAGAGAGTGTGGGACTAGGAGAGCATCGCGCACGCTTCTTGGAGCACGAGATTGAAGGTGCCCATCTGCCCGCCCTCACCAAGGACGATTTGGCGGAACTGGGGGTGACGCGGGTGGGCCACCGAATGAACATAGAGCGTGCACTCAAACAGCTGTTGGAGAGCTCAGGAGCATGATCAATTTGTTTAGAATACTGTTCAACAAAGTCCAGGCCAAATTGTACCACTTTTACTTGCAGGCCACTTCAACACATTCTACTCAAACCTCAGCTAAACATGTCCTTAGCTTCACGCAGCCTCACCTTTTGATCACTCTTACAAAAATTCCTCTTACAGCTAACACTGTCCATGACCAAAAATCCACCCTACTTGCCAAACTTGAATTTAACTTAACGCTAACATCCAAGCACATTCCCGATCTGAAACTTGTGTGCAGACTGTAGAACTGTTGTGCTGTGTTGTGGTCCATGGTTGCACTTTAAAAGTTATGCGATCAATGGGCTATAATCACCTGAGTGTAATATTATTTAAAACTGAACAGACAGAAGAGCCATTTTTACTAGCATGACACAAAAAGTGAAATTCTAAGTGTGTTTGTTTGCTGAACAAAATACACACAGACTGGATGCCATCATTTAAGAATGAGGATTAATAATGAATTGGGAGTAAAAAAAAAAAAAAAAGCCTGTAGACCTATTAATGCTGAAGCTTCCAAGTGCCCAGGGTTTACAGTTCATTCTATTTACTCACAGTATTGTTGGTAAGAAAGTTGAGTCATACTGGTAACTTCATATATTGCATACCACATCTAGACTAGGCATGTAAGTGTACATGTCAGAGAGTGAAAGAGTCAGACGACAATCTCCACTTAAAGGTGCACTATGTGGGAACTTCTAAGCAACATTTTGCTTCCAGAGACAGCCATCGTTGTAATTTGAGCTAATTTTTCTGTGTGTGTGGTTTGTATGTGTGTGTGAGTGTTTGATTGAACTGGTTTTGTCATTATTTACAATTTAATTATCTAGTTTATGATATTTTTTAACAATGCATACATATTTGTAGCGTTGATATCAAAAAAGCATTGATTTTATAAAAAAAAACCAAAATGGCCAGAGACTGACTGATGGTTGGTGGAAAAAAGAGATAACAAATGTCCTTAAGTCTAGGTTCATTTTTGACAACTTTTTGACATTTATCTTAAGTTCGGTGTAAAAATAAAGTCCAACATAATGCACCTTTAACCCTGATACACCATTTCATAATACAAGTGTGGCCTTGATAATACTGCCGCCATCTAAATTTGATAAAGAAGAATATTTTCAATGAATACATTCAATTTTATATGTATATGATATATATGGGCTTATATATTCAGAGAAGAGAATGTATGAGTATTAACTGAAGTATGTGTCTTATGCCCTGTGCGATTGTGTTCATTTGGTCATATTTTATCTTTGTTATATTAAATATTAAGTAACAGCATAAGCCCAGACATAGTTACTCTCTTCCCCATAGTATCCCTTGTGATTTCTTAGAGGTAAAATATCTGCAGTAAATAAGATACATTTCTTAGACATGGAAATGTTTAATTTAAAAACATGTTAAAACGCCCTTTTGGTTTTGTTCTTAATGAATAAATGTGAGGTGAGATTGTATATTGACTATTTATTTAAATAAGAGAGGCACTTAAATACTATGGGGAGTAGGTAGCACTTTCTTTGTTACCTTTTTGTCTTCTATATGGATTAACAAGGTAATTCACTGTCATGGTTTGATGATGATTTGTAACATTTGACTATTGGAATGTTATTTTATGTAATTGCTAAATTTGGAATTTCATTTCAATGTAGGCTTTGGTTGAGACTGACTGAGCGCAAAGTTTACTTAAGGGCTTACAAAGTAATAATCAGAAACCATGGTAGTTATATCAGTATTTTATGCCGATCAATGCAGGTGTGAACCGAAAGCGACTTGCACAGCGATTTTTCACAATAGAAAGAGGATGCCTGTATGCCATACTGTTTTGGCCTATCACTGAACTTATGTTTAGCTTGCAAAGCCATGAAATATCAATAAGACTTGAAATGGACTTTGCAGCTTTCAATTTATGTTACAAAAACTCGAAACTGAAACTGTGAAAATCAGCAAGGCTTTCTTGTAATACTAGCCATTCGAGTCTAAGGTTAAAGCATTATTTTAGCATTATTTGGTATTTCTTCAGATGGCCCTGAACTAGCCCAACACTGTCTGAAGGCATCTAAGCCCAAATTCTTCAATCCTGTTGCAATAAACAAAGTACTTTTAGAGTTGTCTTTTAACTGGAACCGTTTAAAAATTTAATGGAATTCAGCTAGGCCTGCTGTCAATCTGCTGTCGGGACATTTCCGTATAAATCAAGAGACACATGCACATGTCTCTCGTCCAGATGATAAATTTGCACAAAGTGGAGGGTGCTACTTTTTATAAGCCATCTGCATAGAACACTGCTGTTCTCTCTTCCTGCCTCTCGCTCTCTCTCACTCATCAGTACCAGACAAAGGATTGGACTCAGTCTTAGACATTTTGAGCTAAAAACTTAAACCTTGTTTCTTAAACAAACCCAGTCTTTCAAACGGCTTCTTTGAATCTAAAATTTGAAATTATTCGCCACTGTAAAATCTGGAAAGTGACAAAAACGTAAGGAAAACTTCAGACTGGAATTGTATGCTTGACGGTCTCCCTCATTAGTACACAGCTGGCAACCTCCTTATGTATGTAATACTCAGCAGGGTGAAAAAGATCTCAGTAGAGTCGGAGAACTGATGAGCTTTTGGAACAATTAACTCCCGCGGTGAACAGCCAGTGCGTGGCACCCACCGTCTATGTTTAAAAGCTCAAGGGACTGCTTCCTTTGGACTTTTGGTTTGGGTTATTTATATTTTTTTGTTTTGTTTTTATTTTTGCTGTTCAATTAAGTAATTCAGAAAAATTCAACCTGTATCCCTTCAAGAGAATATTGTACCCAAATAAGAACTTGACTTGTTAAGCACTGAAAAGTCTATTGCTCAGGCTGTGAGAGTATATCCAGTGATCTGGCACCCTCTCCTGGATCAAGTGAAGGAGTCTGGCCATTTCTGTGTTTTGTTAATCAGATTCTAAAGTTTCGATCCTGAAGTGTCACCGAATCATTTTCCTTGCTTGATCACACCTGGATCACACTTGACTCAGCTAATGAAGGGCTTGATAATTAGCTGAAGAGCGAGATCCCGTGTGCTGGAGCAAGGAAAGCGCTTTATTCCGCAGTGGTCTGGATGACCGGGACTGGAACTAGAGAATCATAGTCTAAAGCAATCAAGGCATTTAAGCAAAGAGCAACATTGGTGTTAATGATTATGTGTGTGAACTGTAGTCGATCCTGTTAGTTTTTAAAAAAGGTGTTGAAAGGTCACTTTCACTATTAACAGTTCAAACTCACGTAAGTAAGCGGAAGTAAAACATGGCCTTCCAGGACCACTCGGTTTCTATCCTTTTTTTTTCTTTCCTTTATTTGGCTCCTCACAAACCAGTGGAGGGGTCCAAGTTTAAAAAAAAACAGTGTTTAAGTTTCATGTAAAATGGTGTTTTGATAAAGGAAACATGATGAAACGTCTGAATGCATTACCCTCTCATTTGAAGAAAAAAAGGCCATTCAAGCTGCTGGGAAGAGTGTGTCCATAATGATGCAGTATGAGTCACTGCTTGCTTTCCTCTGATGACGTATTTAAGTATTTCAGCCAGTGACTGAAGAGTGCTTCATACTCACTGAAGTCAGCAGCATTGTATTAACACTTGCAGAGCAAGAACTGGGGCAGTCTTCACAAATCATTTTGAAATGACACATCAGATCCAGTTTCAGATTTGCCACACTCTTCACAGACTTCCATCACTCTCCGGGCCAAAAACAGCTCTCTGAAATGTGAGATCTACATCGCTGTTTTTTCCTGGATCAACCTATTAGACCTTTAATTTTTGGGAAAATCAATTTGGTGATTATTCTGCTAGTTATGAATGGTGTGTATTGGTTACAGCTACACATAGATATACAGATAACACTTGGCTATGAATACCATTCATTAGGGCTGACATTGACAAAAATGTGGTATTGCAATGATAATTCTACATGTTCCATTTAAAATACTGTTTAATATATACACTTATATGGACAAAAGTATTGGGACATGCCTAATTTTCAGGGTTTGGCCTAGGGCCCTTACTTCCTCTGAAGTGTAATCTTAATGCCTCAGGAAACCAAGACATTTTGGATAACGCCATGCTTCCGACTCTGTGGACCCAGTTTGGGGAATAAGCTTTTCTATTCCAGCAGGAGTGTCCCAGTGCACACAGCGAGCTCCATAAAGACATGGCTGAAGAACTTAACTGGCCCACACAGAGTCCTGACCTCAACACCATCCAGGACCTTTGGGATGAACTGGAACGGAGATTGTGATCCAGGCCTTCTCATCCAACATCAGTGTCTGACCTCATAAATGCTCTAAAGAATAAATGGACACAAATTCTCACAGAAGAGTGGAAGCTATTACAGCTGCATAGAGGGGACCGATTCCATATTAAAGTCTGGATTTTGCGTGCAGTGTCCTTAAAGTCCCTGTGTAATGGTCAGTTGTCCCACTCTATGGACAAAAGTCCACTATATAGTGAAAGTGACAATCTGGTCATACATGAACACACCACAGCACACAGTGTGCGTTTTGGAAATACTTCACCTGCATTTTAACCCATTCACCAAGTGAAGCAGGTGGCAGCCCAACGAGCAGTGTGTGGGGACAATACCTTGCTCAGGGTACTTCAGAGGTGCATAGCGTTCTTGGGAATCGAACCCAGACTTTCTGTTCACAGGGTGAATGCCTTAACCACTAGGCCACCAAAGATGTGTCAGAATATAGTGTATTAGTGGACCAATATCATCACGTTTTGGAATTAAAATGTAAGTATTGTTCATTTCAAAATGTTCATTCATTTTTCCATCCATTCTATATATTGAAACGAATCTACGAACAGCCTGTTTTCAAATAATAGTTTTAAGTCACAAAACCAACACATTTACATTTATATCAGCACACAGCAGATGAGCCCTGCCCAGTAATGCTGAAGTTCTAAGGAGTGTTTCAGGTCCATGCAGCCTTTTGAAAGAGCTTCAATACAGGTCAGCCAATCAGAAAAGTTATCATTTACATATATTACTCTTGAAGGCAAATGAACAAAAACAACCTGTTTAACTGAAGGGATAAAGAGAGGTTGGAAATTGGTCATGTAAGAATAAATTGTGAATTATATGTGGTAAACAAGCCCACACAAACATGGGATAAATATGAAATATGTAGAAAATGTAGAGAATGGACCCCAATCACCCATTAAAATAATCTAAATCGAACAGTCTCTTTAATGATTGAAGATTGGCAAAAATAATTTTATCTTGAATATCTTCTTTAAAACACAGTAACACACTAGGAGCTGTGATTAGTCACCCCGTTAAAGTGCTGTTGTGAGTTAGAGGCTTATTTGCATATTGCAACCCTCTGTGATGCAAGTGTTGTAGATCCCAGTATCATGATAATAATTAAGCAGAACCTTAAGCTTAACCAATACCCAAAATCTAAACTCCACCATGGCTTGGGTCCAAATGCTAATCTTAAACTTAAACCAAATTCTTGGTCCTTGGTCCTGATGCTAAGCTTAATCACAATCTGAAACCAAAAACTAAACATTAAACTGGTCCTAATGCCAAGCTTAATCTTAACACAAAATCTAAACCTAAAGCGGCCCATGGCACTAATAATAACACTGTTGAGAATGAATTTCAGCACCTGTTTAGTAACAACTTGAACACCTGGAAATAATCTATAGAGGTCCATTCGAATATTACAGATATTGCCTTAAGAAACCTTGCATTCTGGGTAACTGAGCCTCTAGGGAGGCTGGGGGGTGTGGTTTTTTTTCCAGTGAGTGTTGTAGTGTGGAGAGCTTGGAGTTTCACATGGCCACTCTGGTGTTTCTTTTTGGAGAAAGTAAATAAAGCTCCAGTTCAGAGGGAGGAAAGAACAGACACTGCTTCCCGTCTCATTTTGGATCCGCTGTTTTTCCGAGAGTAACGAGCCAAAGACGCTCGGCTAGAGAAGAGGAGTAAGTCATTAGCAATCATGGTGGCTTGCAACGCGCTTAGGAAGCCAGACGGCACCTCGGTGAAAGTAAATAACCCTTTTTTTTTTATAGGAAGCTAGCAAGACTTTTCGAGTAGTTATGAAGCTTACGCGAATACTTGTGAGTGGCGAACACGCCGCCTCTAGCAGTAGTAACCCTTTCCTCAGTAGCATGGAGCTAACTGAGCACACGCCCCCCACACATCAGTTTGATTTCCTCCTTCAGTTTGAGAATTGTGCAAAAGCAAATCGTTGGACAGAAAACGAAACTTGCACAGTGTTATTCAAATTCTAGAAGTTCAACTCGAAACGGAGTCAAAGTTAACTAGTGGTTTACTTCTTGCAGCAAAGGAACGAGTCACACAGGTGAGACCAAAGTCGTAACTTGCAAAGGTCTGAGGGAGCACCCGCGATAACAGGAACTCTACTTCGAAGGATACATCGCAGATGTACATTCCTCCTGCATGACATATATGAGAAAATCTTTAGTGTATGCCGATCACCCCGAGGCAGAACAGGACTCTGTTGGGCTTGAGATCTTCACAGATGCTTTGGGAGATGCGGACATGGTGCAGAAACTTCTGAAAGAGCAGCCACGCACCTTAGCTAAAGCACGTGAAATTGCATACAGGGATGAGACAATGAGGAGAGCCTCTAGAACTGTTACCTAGTTAATGCAGACAGCCTCCCAAAACCTACCTGAACGGAGGCCCCAAGTAACTCCGGTGCATGAGAATGTGACTGTTTTAATAATTGAGAAAGGAAATTATGCCCCTACATCCTCTACGTTAGTCTTTGACCCAGACAACGAGGCCCAGCACCACGCTACGCATTTGACAAGGGGTGGTGTGGCACAATTGTTCCGGTTTTGACCACATACAAAGGCACCGTCCTTCCCCTTGCACCAGCCCTACCAAAATTCACACCTGAGGCAAATAATGTGGTTGTGAGAACAAATATGCAGAAGGGAGAGATGTGCATCGACAAAGTTGTGTGGCCAGGAACTGTGTGCTTTACTCAATTCAGACGCAGAAAGGAATGTGCATCATCTCTGCTCCATCTCCTGTGAGGTACAGCCCTCTGTTATCCAGTATGTATGTGGTGTTGACCCCAGTGATGTTGGCAGTGTTGAGAGAGGTGAACGTTCCAGTACAGCTGAGCATTCACACTATTAATGTGAACTTTGTAGTGGTGGACTCTAGAGTAGGCCCCTTAGTTATCCTGGGTCGCCTTTTTGTTTTCAGAGCAGTCTGGCGCCTGGGTGGACTTTAGTCAGAAAGAGTCCACTATGTTTGGCAAATGAATTTCACACTACAGCCCAAAACGCCACAGTAGAGCTATGGTGGTAAGGATAGCATAAACCTGAGTATGTGTTGCAGGGAGCCATACACTCCCCTCAGGTTGATGAGGGAGACATAATGCTAAGCCCCATGAAAAGTTTTGTAGCCAAACATGCTATGGTGCGAGCAAAACCTGGCTCCAGTGTCCCTGTGAGAATTTTTAACCCTGCCGCTTCACCCATAATGCTGTAGAAGGGTATTGTACTGGGGATGCTCCAGTCCGTGACTGTAGTGAAAGAGCCTGCACTAGTTTCACGCAGTGTCTCTGCCCCTTTATCCCCCATTGATGCTGTACCCTTACATGTTCAGGCCCTATATGCCGATTCCCACACACACCTTAATGATCATGATCTCCAGGGGCTGACCATCAGTCACAGCACAAAATAACCCAGTGTCTGCAAAAAGGACCAGGCAATATGACCCCTGAGCTAGCGCTAGTGGGGGCCGAGTGCAGGCTCCCCTGAGACAATTCCCAACAGAGTAATCGACATTAGCAGCAAAGATGAGGAATGTATGCTACCCTGTGTTAACATTAACAGAGTAACTGAAACAGACTGCATTCCACTTTTCCAGGGTTGCACTCAGGAGCAGCTAAGCAGTGCCCAGCATGCAGCTTCAGACATAGCACCAGTATGCAAGTGGATGGAAGAGGGGGGAGATCGTCCACCGTAGTCTGACATTGAGCACCTCAGCCCAGCCACGGAGGCAGTGGAGGCGACTGTGCGAAATGGGCTCCTTCTGAGACGGTTCCATTGTTCCAAAGGTAAAACATTCTACCCTCAGATCCTAATCCCGTGTGTATATCGTAACGATTTGATGGAACAGATGCATTATGGTCCAGTGGGTGGCCACTTTGGAGTAGAAAGAACCTTAGCACGTTTCCACATCAGGTACTTCTGGTACTAGGGCTGTAACGGTACATGTATTCGTACCGAACCGTCACGGTTCGGTACATGATGTCTTTCGGAGAATACACGGTACGACGGAGAAGACGTGATTGAAGTAATACGGAATCACAGAGGGACCTAAAAGCGCAAGTAAATCATAAACCTGTGGTGCAATAGTGCCACCTACTGGCGTAACACTTCTGCTGCCTTTCACGTACATGAAAATATAAGCTAGAGTGTGTTTACTGGTTAATACACTGCTGTTTATTTAAAATAATTGAAAACAAACCAAGCCTCATTCTTTAGAACTTTTTGTTGCTTAACTTTGCTGTATCATGAACCGTACCAAACCGTGACCCCAAAATCGAGGTACGTACCGAATCGTGACATCTGTGTACCGTTACACCCCTAACTGGTACTGCATAAAAGACTATGTAACCCTAAGATGTTGCACTTGTGCATGCTGTGTAGCAAAGACCCAACCCCACAGACCACAATGGGCAGCACACTAGGAGTCATATTAGTCGTCCATGACTATTTTTAGTAAGTGGTTGGAGGCGTACCTTATTAGAAATTACCAAGCCACCGAAGTTGCTGAGAATATATTGGGTATGCAGGTATGGGGCTCCTCACGCCATTCACAGTGACCAGGGTACTAATTTCATCTGATGTCTTCCAGAAAGTGTGCAAACTGCTGGGCGTTGAAAAGATTCACACTACACCCTTTCACCCACAGTCCGAAGGTCAGGTGGAACGATTTAATGCCACCTTGCAGAAAATCCTGGCCAGCATCGCAAAGTGGGGTCACTGGACCTGGGACGTAACGACGTGCCGCACCATGAGACACAGTTCTACTGGACACACTCAAAACAGCTTTTCGGTCATGAACTGACCGAGCCCATCGACTTGGTGATCGAGACCGCCAGAAGATAAAGACACCAAGCCTCCTCCCCAGTATGTCATGGGGCTCCGGGAGCAGCTGGAGGATTCACACCTGCTGACTAGGGACTCCCTGAGGAAGAGAGAAGAGGGACTCCCTGAGGAAGTCAGTGGAGCATGCCTGGAAACAATATGACAAAAACATCAGCCAGGTCCTGTATAAGGTTGGTGATGCAGTGTGGTACCTTGTAAAGGGGTATCCGCAAGTTTGTGCTTGCGGATTTGTTGAACTGTAGTTTTGGTGCCATTTTGTTTAAAGAAAAATATATATATATATTTTTGTATTGTGAATTTTGTATTGTGTTGCATTTGCACTTTTGCACGTATGCCTTTGTTCCTACAAGGGTCAATATGCACTCCATACTGTTCAGTAAGAACTGTTCTGAATGGGCCATGTGACCAAAATTCAATTTTATTTGCACTAATCCCAGTTTTCCATAACCACGGCCTGAACAGAGGTCTAGGTTCTTCTACACTTAAAGGAAGCAAAGTATGTACTGGAATAGTGAATGCAAGGGATCTTTGTTTGTGATTTCATGTTCATGTTCGCTTTGCTGGACTGATTTTAGGGTTCAGTCATCATCCAGAGAAGGGTAGTGATACAGGATGAACTTGTTGCCTTAAGAAACTTTGCATTCTGGGGAATTGAGCCTCTCAGTGGGCTTGGGATGTTTTTTTCAGGGAGTGTGGTGGCGCAGGGAGCATGTTTGTGAGTGATGTTCACCATTCGTGTTCTTTTTGGAAAAAGTCAATAAATGCTCCTGTTTGGAGGGAGGAAAGAACAGACCCTGCTTCCCGTAACTGTCTAATTTTGGATCCACGTTTGTGTTTTCTGCTCCATTTCCTCAGAAGCCCATGGCAACCTTTCAACAGTGAGTAAGTAATGTACTAGAAACTGTTCCGCTGTTCAAAACAAGGTGGTCTTCGCTTCATCAAGTTGAATGTGGTTGAATCCATTGTTTGGATTTTGAATAGATCCTCAAAGACGGTGAAGACACCAGAGTATCCTTATCAGGCCAGTTCTTCAGCTTTGAAGCATCACTGGAGTTTTAGAAAGCCTGAATGACTTTAAGCTGCTAAAGTTGTTGATGACACATGAATGCAAGCTTCATGCATTTAAATTCTTCAGCCATTGATACTCGTAACTGGTCGTGTGAAAATGTGACAGAAAAAAATTCAAGCGACTACTAAAAGCAGAGTTTCCGTGAATACTTTTCTAGGAGTATAATGCGTAGAGTAATGGTCCTGGAAGTCATTCAGTCAGCAATTCCTGCTTTTAAAATTTCTGCTACATGGGCCTCCTAAGTGTCCTCGTCTACTCTGCCCTATTTGAGTACCATTTCTTCAGTGGCTGAGGAGATTTTGAGCTGAAAGTCATGTTCTACATAAGTTTTTCACAGTCAACTATCAAAAAGGGTAAAATTCTGAGCAATTTATGAGTAGTGAACAGTAGTAAAGATGTTTCAGAGGAATAAATCGTCAATAGAATATTGACCAAACAATCTGAAATAGATAAAATAGATTCTTAATACATTAATAAATAATGCAAATTTAATTAAGACTATAAACACAATTGCACAACAAAGATTGGTGTTTAAAAATGTGAAGTTCCAAAAACTAAATACATTGGGTCACACGCACCATTAAAACCACTTTTATATACAGTCCTGTGCAAAAGTCTTGAGCCACCACTCATGTTTTGCATTCTTGGTGCAGAAATACTTTTTTATTCCTGTCAAAATGTCTTACCTCTGGCATATTGAGTAGATTAAATGAAATAAATAGGAACAGCTTCTTTACTGTGAAAGGCTGCAAAGATCCAAAAGAGGAGCCTAGATAAAGGAGCTCCACCCACTCAGCATTCAGCACCACAAGTATACTGATCACCACCTGATCATCTGGAATCATCTGCTCCTGGTTCTTCACTGGTTCAGGACTTCAGTTAGAGGCTCTTTGTTCTGCTTGAATGAATCATCCTTATGATTCACTTTCACTGCATAATCATTGAGCAATTAACGGTCCACAATGTGTTTTGTTTATTTAGCTGCTTCATGGCCATTTTTTGGCCAGTTGAAACACATGAAAACTACATGTTTTAATTCCTTGTTATTACACTGTAAATTGTC
This sequence comes from Hemigrammopetersius urotaenia, assembly GCA_037974485.1. Classification (NCBI taxonomy): domain Eukaryota; kingdom Metazoa; phylum Chordata; class Actinopteri; order Characiformes; family Alestidae; genus Hemigrammopetersius; species Hemigrammopetersius urotaenia. Next base: position 30,109,376 of record JBBPDC010000129.1, read on the forward strand.
TGATTTAACAGTGTAAATAACAAGGAATAAAAACAATTTTAATAGGTAATAGGTTTCAATTGGCTGAAAATTCACCCGAAAATGGTCAATATAAAAGTGAGTGAACTGGACACAAATGGCCCACAAGAGGACAAAAGTAAGTGTGTGTGTGTGTGTGTGTGTGTGTGTGTGCGTGCGTGTGAGCCTAGCTTAGAAACTCAGTAATGAACTCTGTGTGACTAATCTTTCCTACCCAAAGGGAAATCATTTTTTGGGGGGGTGCTCTCTGCTTGCAGGAACAATGTGGGAGAGGGCATAGCGAACTTACATGGAATGTTGGGATGTAACCGTGTTCCTGTTATTTTGGTCACTGTGGCTTAACAAACAAAATCATTCCTCTGAAACTGGTCAGGTTCAGGGACTGGAGTCTTGGACAACCCTTCAGCAAGCCTGGAGAACTATTCCTCAAGACCGCACTTAAAATGTCCACAGAAAATCAGGATCTTTTGATGGAAAAATATGAAGAAATGAGGGATGACTCGAGACTTTTCCACAGTACTGCACTGCAACAGGTGTCGCCAAACATATCACTCACAAAGGGCTGCTTTGGTTGTCCCATTTTTATGCTGGAACATAAACCAAAAGAAATGATGGGCAAAATAGAGCAAATGAAAAAAGATTAAGGGGAAGACGTGGTGTTTGGTGTTCACTGGAGAATAAAAAGGCTCACTTTAAAAGCAGAAAGCTGGATTTGATTATAAATTTTCTTAGAAAGGACAAGGCGATTGGGAACTACCTTGGTAAAGTGAAACCAGCTATGAAGCAGCTATGTGCAGCAGTTCTAAAGCTCAGCCAGGCATGTGTAATGGAATTGAATTTAAAAGGTACAGTCAGTTTGCAGCGTTCATTTCAAGGCTGCCCAGCTAGTTCTACAGGCCCCAAATGACTGTGCTGTTACTATAAGAAGCAACAAATAACACTCAAGTTGTGACAACTGGGCAAGTCTTTTCCTTTCGATGAGTTGCCAGTAGTTTCAGCTCTGTAAGAAGAGTGTGGAGGTGTTTTCCTGCTTCAGGGAACATTTCAAAGCAGACAGAAGAAAGACCTCACACCAGTGCTGAAAAATAGAAAACACACGGCTGTTGGCCAGAACTCACCAATGTAGTTTTTATTTTTGCCCAATTTGGCCTGTGTGAAGGATGTTTTACAGGAACCGCACAGCCTTTCTCATAAAGCTACGTAAAGATGGCCCACATTCTAACAGCGGAGGAAAATCTGTAAAGACTAAATGATTCAAGATTCTTTATTTGTCACATGTGTAGTCATACAAGTACAACACACAGTGAAATGTATCCTGATACGTTCCTTTCTGACTGGAAATTTTCTGAAACACAAATAAAATAAAGAAATGAGTACAAGTAAATATAATATATAAAATATATATAAATATAAGTACAATTTTAAAAAAATACAAATCTGAAAAGTCTAAAGTAAAAAACTTAAAGGAGCACCACAAGTTAAGGGAAAATATTTAGGCTGAAAATGTTTTTAAAATATATATTTAAATAAAAAATTTAGCAGCAATATGTACATGAAATGTTAAAGTGCATTGTGCCATAATAGTACAGCAATATAATACAGAGTGAAGATAGTGACCAGAGTAATGTAAACAGAGTAATGTAACAGAGTGACCAGAGTAATGTAAACAGAGTAATGTAACAGAGT
>JBBPDC010000130.1:0-15602 GCA_037974485.1 Hemigrammopetersius urotaenia
AAAACACTGCTGTAATCGACTCTCTCCTCTCACACTGAGGCCAGTTGGAGGTGAAACACTACTAGAAGTTCCTCAAAACTCATTACTGCCATTTAGCTTAAGAGAGAACCAGAGATTAGTGTTCTCTGAATTACTCAGGTTCTGTTTCTGCATCATTTCTCTTATTTTGATGTTCACATTTCCTTTAAAATGATGCTTTAAAGAACAATATTTCTATTTGGAAATTAGGAGAAATAATGTTAGTTACTTCTTAAAAACTAAAGCAAAGCTGTTCAGTTCAATACTTGCTCTTACAAAAGATAAAACATGAGAAATATATATATAGGTATAAATTATATATATAATTTATTCTTAAATTGCTTTTTATTTGTTATATGTGTTATGAAGCCTCTATGTAGGCAACCTTCATTAAAGGTGCTGATTGATTTTTGAAAGTAAAATACATAGAAGTAGACTATATAAAGATCCTGCCCTATTTCATGAGAATAGTATACAGCAAGGCCACTGAAGAACCACGCAGGGACTCCGTATTGAAGTCACTGAAGTGAATTACTGGTCGAGATCAGCTGCTGACTGCAAGAACCGAGGCCCTTTGTGGCAAACTGTGTTTCGTAAAGGAAGTCTTGCTACAGTCTGAAGTCACTGGCAGTAACACACTCCACCTGTCACCTACAGGTTAACCCAGAGCAGCGTGACGCAGACCACGGCTTTGCCTCTGAACCAAGATTACCGTAATCCGCTCCAATCCGCTGAGCAGGTGTTTGAACAGGTGTAGATTCAGCTGCACAGGCAGAGAGACTGGGGCAGTTTTCAGCTTAAACAGCTGTAAACAGATGCTGATTATAAACTACAGTAACAGATGAAGCAAAAAGTGGTATTTATTCGTTTATAAGTGAAAACGGAGTTGTTTTTCCAAAGAACCATATATTTACATTTACATTTATGGCATTTATCAGACGCTTTTATCCAAAGCGACTTCCATTCCCTACCTACAGGGGACAGTCTCCCTGGAGCAACTTGGGGTTAAGGGTCTTGCTCAGGAACCCATTGGTGGTGTGCTGAAGGTAGGATTCGAAACCATGACCTCTTGGTCTAGAGGCAAGTATCCTACCCACTACGTCACCACCACCCACCACAAAAGCTTCTCAGTCATAGGAAGGGACAATTCTTTGAGGGGCCGGCGACAATGTCACAATAAAATAAAATAAACAAATGAATGATTGTATTGTGCTTTGAAATGTGCACAACTGGGGCAGTCGTGCTCAAAATCACCTGTTAATTGACGGTTTTAGTGAATGAATGAGGTTTTTTGAAAAGCACCAAACGGCTATGCACCCCTGGTTAATGCTTGTAACATTGTTTTTTTCTAGTGCTGGGCCGTTAACGGCGCGAGATTCTTATTACGCCATAAAAAAAAATATCGCCGTTAAATCCTCCCCCACCCTCGGACAGAGGGAGCTGGGTCTACACTAGCAAGCTATGATGAATTTCACCTTGATATTTCAGTGACTTGTCCGGTTCACGCACGTTTTAAACCTAGAAACGCCAAGATTCCAACGAGATTAACGGCATTAAAAAAATTAATCTATGCCCACCTCTATTTTTTTCTGTATATTTTTATTAACATAGTCTTTCTAAATGTCTCTTTATTTCACATTATTGACCCAGGGGTTAATTTCACTACATGTTCTACTTGTATAACTCTGTATATAAAAAGAGTTAATCAGACAACTACAGCAGTTCTTTATCTGATGTGATTTATTCCTTTAATATAATATTACATATAGAAAAAGCATACAAAAACAATCCTCCAAAACTGACAGTAGTAAGGTCATTCCGCAGAACGCACACATACAAACGTTCCTCTGGATAAGCGAGTCTTTTCTTACTTCGATTGATTTTTTTTAAAAAAGGAGTAAAATGACCGAATAAAACACAATATAAATGACCGAGCCTGCCATCGTCTCCATCCAACAGTCATTTACCATCACGGGACACAAAGAACTGGTGGAATGCACCTCATGACCAACCACGAGGTCAAACCACGGCAACAATCAATGTTCAGGACTGTTGTTTTTTTTGCACACTGATATGAAGAAATGGAGCTTCCTCACAGGAGGGAGAAGATGTGAACTGGACTGGCGAGGAGACGTTCACTGTGAATTTCTACCAGCTGTTTGAGGGCCTTGTGTACGTGGTACATGCATCAGAAGTGAGTCAGGGAAAGGGCTGCAGACAATAAAAGCCTGGGCTTCGGCGCAGGCCGGTATAAAGGCACTAAGTGAGGAACGATCAGTGACGTTTTCAGGGTGAACACGCACCAAGCCTGGCAGTTGACAAGAGCCTCATAATTCAACTATTCTGGTTGTTTTACCCTGAGGCCACCAAAGACGATAGATTCATTGTACTGGCCCATCTGTGCTCCACCCTCAAAGAGATACTTTATTCTTGTCCAGGGGTGTGGAACTCCAGTCCTGGAGGGCGTGGTCCAGCACGGTTTGGGGATTTCCCTCCTCAGAAACACCTGGTTCACGTCGCCAGTTAACGATCAGGTTTAGTGAACGTGTTAGAGGAGGAGAACCATCAAACTGTGCTGGACACCGGCCCTCCAGGACTGGGGGAAAGATTAGGGCAATTTCCAGCTTCAACATCTGCACACAAATACTGACTTTAAATCACAACAGATGTTTTAGATAACTAACAAAGTAGTTATCTAGAATTATCTGCAGTTTGGTAAGAGCTAGCTACCAGGTTGCAGCCGCTACATTTGCAATTAGTAGCAAGGATATGTGCAAGAAGAAAAGTATTATTTAATAATCATTCGAAAATATAGCTGGTAGCTGTGAGGAATAAACGAGATGCCCTTGCTTATCTGCTGACAGGTAGAAAGTGTAGGTTGGATGGTTCGCACATTCCTGTCAAAGTTGGTGGTTCTCTAAACTTACAGTCTGCCTTAGGAGATGTTTAAGTGTGGTTTGCAGTGTAATTGGTTTAATCTCGTCTAGTATTTTCACACCATTGGAGTACTTTACTCCTGGGAGCGCACTACAGTTTCTTCTGCTGCTGTATTTTAGCCTAGCGGGGACTGATATGATTTTGATATGCGTGGAGAGAGCATGGGTAGGCCAGTTAAGCAGAATGCGGTGATTACTAACCAAACAAAAATACATTACGCACAACCTTCACACCACATGAGCTACTGCATGGTTGGGTTACACAGTGTTTGATACTCAACAATGATGATAACTGTTCGGCAAAACAGCAGTAAACAGTCATTCATGTCTGCTGATATGATTAAATGAGTCAGCCAACATATTAAAACATTATAACACAGTTCGAGGCAGAGGTAGAGTTCTCTTAGTTGAAATCCACATTCTCCCCCGGGGCCTGTTGTACCAGTGTTTTTTTAAGGAAAAATCGGATGAAATAAAATACCGTCAGCCAAGCCTCAGTGCTAACTGAGCTTTCGTCACTTGTTAGCAAAATTGGTCAGTGAAAAACTCACTTCAGCAAACTGGATTCAACACATCAGGGCGAAAATATCAAACACAAAACATTGAATGTGGCCTGTGCAAAGATGATGGCACATATTTTGTAGAAACTCGGCACTAAAATTTGCAGAAATTTATATTTAGGTTAAGTTTGTAATTTAAAGAAAGGATTGTCCAGGAATGTATATCACATCATGGTGTCAATATTGGGACTGATATAAATGATCCCCAACAATACACACGTTCGACTTCCTACAGCTCCAATCTGTTACAAGAGAGTGATGAAATGGAACAGTACTGTTCTAACAGAGACGTTCAATACAAATCAGGCATCAAAACCTACATCTACCACGCCCTCAGTAAACCTGCGAGTTTCAGGACCTAACCGGACCTTCGAGCCACGATGCCAACAAGTGCCAAAACCCATCAACTCACACACTGTCCGCCTCAAACAGTACCAGACAAGCGACTACCAAGAATCTACAATACTGTGTTGTGTGACTGATAATGCAGCTTCATGCGTAGGATATAAGCACAGCATTTGTCTTTGGTCTGCGTGCCTGAGCGGTGATCGAGGACATGAGTACAAATTTGATTATGTGAAGCCCTCCTTTCTAACCACGATCATTGATCTCATTGAGGTGTCGGTAGGAGGTTACGGAGTAACGCTAATTACTCCCCTGACGTCTGTAAGGTAATGGAAGACTGCATGTTAGCACCCATATTAATATGCATATTGTATTACAGCCTGGTTATAATATACACAGTATTATTCTCGGTTTGGTTAATGATCGTTCTAATTACACACACTACTGTCACGGCTTCTGCTGGGATAAAAGGTAAAAACGCATTATGTACACGTACAATTTCAACGGTTAGGAATCCCACCGCGGTAAGGAATGTGTACACAGCACACATCTCCATCTCAGAACATCCGTGATGCAGTTTTGCCGGTGGTTTCAGCAAGTTTCTTAGCAAGGAAAGAGAAAATGCTTGGGAAGAAGTGTTGTCATAAGACTCGGGGATGAATAACGGCTAAGCGCTGTTTTAGGAGGAGCATCTGCTTGGGGTTTGGGGGTGGATTACCCTGGATTACGCGCTGGAGAAATATAGGTAGCACATCCAGCATATAATTAATTCACATTTTTGAACCCATATTTAATGTAAACTAGCATCTCCGTCGCACGGCTGACTTCTCAGCCGCTGTTCAATCCAGAATTCTGATTGATTCGGCACATCATTGCCTCTATAGATGATCAGATCTATCCATGCTCCACCCACAGATGCCTTCTATGTTGGCTACTCTTGCTGAACAAGCTTTACAGGACATTAGCATTAACCCCATTCAATGTAATGAGAGATTTTCATCACATAACTCAACTGGATGTTAAAGGTGTTGTGGTAAATTGGCAAATCAATTGTTGGCAAATCCAATGTTTCCAATAATGATTTGGGTTGCACCACTATCCAGTATGTTATTTTTACCCACGTATCGGTCAATGGCAATTAAACATTACGTGTAAAAATCGGGACTAAATTTACTTCATTACATAAGAATATTACTGCAAATTCAGTTAAATGAGCAAAACAATGGTGTAACAATTCCTTGGACTGCAAATAACTAAAATCAATTATTTCCTGGATTGCAAAGGCTGTACAATGAATAAAAGGCATATAGTTACTGCAGTAGACCGGCATCTTTCCGATGCTGATTTGACTCGCTACAACAACATGGCTTAGCATTTTAAATGGGAAACTCAACGGTGTGTAGCAAATCTAAATCTAAACCAACATTATTTTATTCTGCTGAATGAGACTTTTGCCAACGTTCAGAACAGCTTGTCCAACCTAGCAACCGTTGCTGGACAAACGACGCATCTGTGGGCGGAGCATGTGTAGGTAAATCTGGAAATTCTTTGAGTGTTTTTTGAGTGTAAACATGAAGAGATTTGCTTCACTCCTCATGAGCAATTCATATAAAAAATTTTAAGTGTCCATTAAATCAGAAAAAAAGAACTATACTGTATTATATAATAAATAATCTTTATAGTTTCTATAGAAAAATGTCTGCAGGAAAAAAAGACCAAAAAAAGCCAGCAAAACAGAAGCAGCATCACAGCTCTGTTCCAAAGAGAACAGTGTCCTGCCTCGACCCGGCTCCGGTTTCTAGCTGAAAAGTGTTTTCATATTGTGACGTGAAGAGAGTCGTGCAGCCATTTGCCCTGGGACGTCCCGTTCTGGGGCGACGACTCTGGCCCGTCCGGCGTCTCGGTGGGGGTCACGCCGGACTCCGTGTAGTACTCGTCGTCTTCGTCGAAGTAGCCGTTCTCCATCCCGTACGGGCTGTCGGCGCTGGAGCCGGCCGAAAGGTCCTGGCAGCTGCCCTTGTACTCCTGAATGGACTCGTGGAGGGACCAGAGCTGGCAAAGCAGAGACATGTCCTGCTGCCGCAAACCCACCTGCAGCAAGAACAGAGGGAACAAGCAGCACAAACACATTCTATTACTAAACACACCAGGTTTGGGCTTCCCACGCCCGGATCAGACTTAGACCCAGAGTATCGGCACGGACATAAACGGTAAGATGAATCTATCCATGTTCAGGAAACAGGCTCTGTATTAGAGCTGCTCAATATACCGCCTGGTAATCACCATCACAGTACTGACCTCTGCAATACTGATACTGCAACCTTTTAACCAATCAGTGTTCCGGACAAAGGTGTTCAATCACAGCTCCATGTGAGTTATTGGTGTTTTGAAACATTTAGGTGATTATATAATCCGACATGCGTCAATCTGGCCAATTTTTAACCATGAAAGACAAGGCAGTTTTAAAGGGCCCAGGTTCTACATTCCCTTTCATTGTTTGTCTTGATGTTTTTTGTGTACCACAAATATAACTCATAATTCATTCCTATCATTTTACGACTTACGTTTATCGCTTAGAATTAATCCCTGTGATGATATGGACCCTTTAACATAATGAAAGATATAGAAACTACAATATGTAGCAGTACACATTTTGTCTGAAAATGCTTATTGGATTTGACTATTTAAGACACTCATTTCTGAGACTGGCGTTCTACTGCACACAACAAAAATGCAACACGGGCTCTAACTATTGCCTTTAGGATGAGCTGGAACAAACAAGCAAGTTCATTTATATAATACTACACAGTAGTAGGGGTGAAGAAATATGACAAAATATCAGTACTGAGATTATACTGATACACCTTGCAATTTCTTTCATCATATTAAAAGCCCAGAACAGCGATGTAAATATTGTTGCAAAAATGTATGTTTTCATACTCCATACACACACACACACACACACACACACACACACACACACACACACACTTGCCAACTGAGCAGCACAAAACCAACATATTTACATTTATTTCCTTATTCAGTCTACAACAGCCCAACCTATTCATACTGATCTTCTAAGGAGAGTGTCAGTGCTGCTGCAAGACAGGGCAGCCAATCAGAAAAAAGATCATTTACATATATCAGTCTTACAGGCACAGTAACAAAACTGCCTGTTTAATTCTAAGGGATAAACAAAGGTTGGAAGATGGTCAGGTAAGAATGAATTATTAATTAAATGTTTTGGTTCACAAACCTACACAAATGTCCTGGAAAAAAGAAACAGAAGGGACCAATCAGCGTCTTTAAAGACTGGCCAAAAATAATTAGACTTTTGTTGGATTGCATGAATTCCTCAATTGCACAGCCCTTCACAGAAGTCATTTAATGTGACTGACCGAGAACATTGAATCTAAACCCAAACTAAAAGTTTCTGGAGCTGATTCACCTCTGGAACTGTAATTTAGTCTAAGACTAGGATCTCCATGTCCAAGAAACCCAAATATGAAACTTTTGTAGCATGTCAAGAAGAATGGATGTTATTAGTTCATCTGTTTTTTAGCACAATGTAAAGGGGGAATTACACTTGAACTTCAAAGTGCAGCTTTTTACTTGATCTCTAAAGAATATTTTAAAAAAACAAAAAAAAAACTAGCTGATGGTTTAGCTAGGTGACAGCGCTCTAAGGTACTCTACTCTAAGGTACAGAACATAAACAAGACAGCTTCTTTTAAACTAGATTTTAGTGTTTAAAAATATGTGCAATTAGGTGTAAACCAGACAGAAAGTAGGGTATAGGGACATGGCTCGATGCAGTGAGGGATTAGGCCACACATTGTTTACATCTGGTGGTTAAGGAGTTGCTCCTGCCATCGGACGGTCGTGGGTTCGAACCACAGGACTGCTAATGGCACCACTGAGGTGTCACACAGATGTGAGCAGTCCCTACACACTGCTTCCCGGGCGCTGTGTTCCTGGCTGCCCGCTGCTTCACTCGGTGAACGGGTTAAACACAGAGGAAGAATTTCACACTGTGTGTTGTGCTGTGTTTACACATGACAAACGGTCACTTTACACACTTTCTACGGAGCAGCTGTTGTTTTCAGCGACTCTCCTGGTTTACTCACCATTTCCTTTCGGAGCAGAGCCAGGGCGGCGTCCAGGTTGGCCGGTTTGTTGGCCAGCAGGCCGTCCGTGTTCGCCCTGCCTCGGCTCAGGTCGTCCTGGATCATGGTCTTCTTCACGTACACCCGCTCCATGTCCCTCCAGGACCCGCCGCTGGAGTTGAGCAGGCCGCTCAGGCTCTTGGGCAGCGGGGGTAGCCCCTCGATACAGGCCGGCGTCCCACTCGCAGACTTCCCGTTCATCCTCCCTGTTGGATTCTTCAGATATTCAGAGCCTTGACGGACAGGAACCGAACCCAAACACGGCGGTGGTGGCTGAGGGGGAGGACAAACGACGACCAAACGCTCGAAACACAACGGAACAGAAGAGCCCAGCGCTCCTAACGGCCTCTCCGCCCGACAGATCAGACACAGATCAGCCCGGAGCTCCCCTCTCCGGAGCTGTGGTCTTTAAGGGGGCGGGGTCACCGGTGACGTGTACAGCGTCGATGAATATTCATGAGCTCCGGGTGACGAGTGAATTACTCGTTTGTTTTTCTAGCTTTTATCTTTCTTTCTTTCTGAATATTTATGAGTGTTTATTTATTTATTGGTTTGTTTCTCTCCCTTTTTTCTTTCTCTTCTTTGTAGTTTTTCTGTCAGAAAAAAACGAACTTGTGCGTTTATAATATTAACTCAATGAATGACAAAAAAGAACAGAAAAATACCATTCTAACATGAATGCTACGACTGCACAGACACCCAGACAAGAACAATATAATATGAAGACAGATATACAGATTTACAGACATATAGACGGATACAGATATACAGACAGATTAACAAACCTAAATAAAAAATAAAATGTATCACAATCTGCAGATAGCTCTTTAAAACATGAAACTGAAAGAGCAATACAAACACTTTCTTTTAAACAAATAATTATAAAAAAAATGCACATCTTTCTTACATAACAGCACGCCTGACATGCAACAGTCCTGTCATGTTAAACCTTTGCACATGGCCAAATTAGACTGTGCTAGAACACCACCCTGTCGTGTGTTGTTTTTTCCTGTTTTATGGTGTGGATATGACCACACTGAGTCAGCTGTCACAATCTCGTCTCCTAAACGCCGCGGTCCTGAGGTGAGGTGAGGTCAGGCCAAGCCAGGCCAAGCCAGGCCAGGCCAGGCCAGGCCAGAACAGGACAGGACAGGAGAACCAACGTGTCAGGAGCGGAGAGCAGATGGCCTTCAGTGAAGCCACACAAGCCACCCTGCCCAGACAGGACACACACCCGGCCGCAGACGGAGACAAAAGCATTCCAGTCCAGCGCCATGTGGCCAGCACAAAGGCCTCTGCTGCACTCGCACACGGCAGCTGGACTCAGAGATTGTTCAGGCCCAGGGGAGAGCTAAAGCGTGTAATGACACACACACGCCAAATGTGAGGGCTCTCATCGACCTCCAAGTGCACGGATCTGAAAACAAAGGAGGAAAGAAAGGAGAAAAACCTCAGGACAGTCCGGATGTCCTGCTAGCACTGACAGCTGGAATCAAGGCCAGCTGTGCAACATCGCCTTCTTTTCCAGTAGGGAGTCCTCAGTAACATAAACAACATAGAAACAACTGCAGATGACATTCAGATCACTCATTTAATACGTTTTAATTTAAGTTGAGCTGGAAAGCTGGTTTTCTAAGTTCCTTGCTCGCTTTGTTTGTGGAATCCAGTTTAGATCAGAACTGAAGTGAAACACAGAAATATCTCCTATGGGTTCAGTTAGACCATTAGGTTAGGTAATGTGCTACAGTTACTGTCAAATTCATCTTAAAAGTAATTCTCTGACATTGCAGGCTTGGTTAGAGATTCTGATCATTATTTTTGTTCATTTATATCAGATCCAGCTTTTTCAGCCACAGACAGATCAGGACACTTTATTGATCCTGAAGGAAAATGCTAATATTAGGACTGCACAGACACACAGAGAGAACACTATAAAACTAGACTGCAGAGAAAATGCAAAATGTGTCAAATGCGGCAGTTGTCTGACCCTTCTTGATGAGGCCTGAGGTCGACTATAATAACGCCAGTTTATGACCTTATCTATGTTTCTATTTCTTTCTCTCTCTCTCCCAGTCACCAAATGGCCTCTCTACCGTTATACCCTTACAGTCTCTGTCCCTACTTCTCTCTTTCTTTCTCTCTCCCACTGAATCGACAGCCCCATCCACACACTGTAAAACACTGTCATGGTTTAAAACGGCTTTGGTTTATAGTTCTCTCTCTTTCTCTGGCTAGAAATGTCTTTAACATCATTTAGAAGGCAGATTTCACTTCCATGCTGTCCTCTCTACCCTTAAATACATGTTAAACTTGTTTCAGTGGTGTTACAGGGTTAAAAATGTGGATTTTAACTTTGAAATCCCAGTTTATGCTGGGTCCCTTTGCTGCTCACACTCCAACAGCCATTCATTTCTGTGGGCCATTTTTTTGCCAGAAAAACGGAAGCAAGCACCCTAATAAAACATCTGGACTAAGTCTATAATAAAACTCTATAAAATACACTATGGGTTGTTTTCCCAGACAGGGATTAAGCCTAGTCTTGGACTACCCTTTCCACTTCAACGGAAAAACTCTGTTCCCAGCACTACATAATCCAGGACTAGGCTTAATCCCTGTCTGGGAAAGCGACTCATAGTGTATGGTTTGGAATTGTTCTCTATACTGATATAGAAATAGGACATCAGACCTGTACCATCTTGTGGACTGACCCAGTAAACCTGTCCAAGCTGCTGTTTAGCAGTCCCTACTGTTTGGTGCCATTAGGATTGATCATCTGACTACAAAGGAAGCATGAACTCTCAGGGTGATGGTGAAGCGGCAGGCTGCAGGGTGTTCAGGTCAGTTCTAGTTGGACTAATCCAAATGGCTTTACAAGTCAAGTATGGGGAAATCCATTCATCCAACAGCTGCTCAAGTGTTCACCTGGATTAGCCTGGTTCCCTTAAACAGATCAAGAGTGCTCTCAGGGTTTTGATTTTTCAACATTTCTCCATAACTCAGAGACGTAAACACTCGCTCAGAATGGGATTTCTTTGACCAGACACTGCAGTGTCTACAATACAAACACAGTTTTATTAATGATCCAACCCGACCGGTTCACCCCCTACAAACACATCAAGAAGGTGATGACTGAGATTTATGCAACACTTATATTCCAACACAACAAGAACAAGGGACTTTAAAACAAAGGGAATAAATGAACAGAGGAAATAAGCTCAGTATTTTTAATAAAATCTTATTGAATTTTAAGAGTATCTCAGTTTTAAAACACTGCACACAGCAAATAAAACCCAGTGCAAATATAACCCCGAACCTCTCCGACCTCTCTATTGTCCGATGGTCCGCTTTAATCTGAAAACCTAAACTGCACTATAATTAAGCCGTTTACATTCAAACTGAAATCTTATGCAATGCAGCTGAAATCGGCACCTTAGACGGGCATAACAGACCTATGAGTCACAGGAGAGGCATTCTTCCATGACAACAGCAGCATTAGGTCACACCTGAGGTGATTAATGTGAGCGATGTGTTGTGCTTCAGACCTCAAGACGTCACTCCTACAGCCAAAAACAAGAGCGGCGCAATCGAAGACATCTTTGGGCGGAGCTAACCTTTGAACAGGTACGACTTTTCTCAAAGGACGGGTCACGCACACGGCAATGACATGCAGAAAGAAGAACCTCGTGCAGAGACATTACTGACGACCCAGAGATGGAAACGTCCTCTCTCCAGGCTGACCTTTCTAAAACCTGGAGAGGCAGGAAGTGAAATTCAATAACGCTGCATTGGCAGAGAAACGTCCAGCGACTGCGGCAAATACGTGAGCCACCGGCCAGATGCCAATTATGCTGTCAATCACAGTGACACCGACCAATCACAACCCTCCCACGCACGATGACGACGCTCTCCTGGGGACGAAAGGTCCATAAGAGCTCAAAATAAAACTTTCAAGTGGTGCAAAACAGTGGTGTCCGCAAAACAACGAAGGTACACAGTTGTGTGCAAAAATCGGCACGTCCTTTGTCAAATAATATGTTCTAGGTGAAAAGTGCACATCCCCTACAGAGAACACACATTTTAAAGCATTGTTTATATGCTGCATTGAATATACTGGGAAATAAAACTAACAAAGGGATTCGTTTTTTCCCCAATATGTTCACTTCCGCACATTTTCAAGCACTGTTTGTGTTTAATTGAACATAATGGGAGAAAAACAACCAAAAGATGATATTTTTCCCACCTCAATATGTTAAATTACACACGAACGTATGCAGAACACATGCAGCTGAACTTTTTAGTCTGTAGAGGATGTAAAGACGTGTACTGCGGAAAATACTGTATCTTTCGTGTGTGTTTTAAGAGCACCACTCAGTCAGTACTTCAAAATTTGTTTCGCTTTTGCATTGTAGGTTAGTTTAATGTGCATTAAAATGAGCTAAGAGTTATTAAGAACATTGGGTCAGATTCACTAAACACATGCTGCATTAAAACCCACTGAGGCTCATCAATGATTTATGGCATTGATCATAAAACACTAAAGGATGAGGTTACTGACTTCAGCCTGGATATGTCACCTCAATGTTATAAATCCTGTGTGTAGAAATGCATTCAAATGTGTTCAATAGCTTTTAAACACACGACAATGTGAATACAAAACATTCATAGACTTGGTATTACTATGTTTGTGAGGACTTCCATTGTTTTGTGTAAAATTAATGCTTTACCTACACTTAAACTAAACCCAAACATTAACATCAGTATCAAAAGGGCAGTCTTTTAGTTACTGATGGCAGTTGCTGTTTAGTTACTGCCCCTGAAAAGTCCTTGTTACTTCCAAACGGTCACATTTAGTAATAGTGTAGATATTCAGTCCCCACAAAGGGCTAAAAACAAACACAACTGAACAGATACAGACACACAAATATTCTTCAGCTTCTCCAGGCTGATCACTTAAGGCAGGAGTCTAAATGCTCGTTGATCTTAGACTCGAGAACTTTGCTCTGACAGACAGGACAGTGCACAGTGATGGCAGCAGAGCTGAGGGGGGTGCTCTGTGCTACAGGGGTCCCAGCACCAACCCTTCCCTCTTCCACCTGCTCCCTGGAGGAGGTAGGAGGAGATGTCTGTCTGACCTCTCGCTGGAAGAAATCAAAAATGTGCACAGAATTGCGATCCTCCCACGATCTTTTCCTCCCTCCTACAGCAGCTGTGCCAGATTTGTGAGGGTTTCCGAAGGGTCTGGGTGTTGAGGCTGGAACATGTGAAGCAGGCGTTCTAGAATTGGCACTCAGAGCGCTAGTGCTGCTTTCTGGCTTCTTTTGGCTCCAACTGGAACCTGGTGTTCCGGCTGTGGAATTCTTGGGGCTGCCAAAGTATTTAGAAAGGAGTGGCCCAGCAGAACCAGGCTTCGGTCCAACAGAGTTATTAGCTGAATTCTTGTTAAACAAGTTTGTTTCAAAACAGTTTGCACCTTGAGAAAGCTGCCCCAAGCGCTTTTGGTCCAAGGCACTGCCAAGAGCTGGTATTTTAGAAGGCTGGTTTGATGTTGAGGCAGCAGTGGCGGTCTTCGAGGCACTTGTTTTGCTAGATGCTTTCTCAGGAGAATTCAGGCTCCTGGCCTGGAAGAGGTCCTGCACTGTCCTCTGTTTAGGTCTCATCAAGCTGCTGTTGTCTTTTGTGACTCTCACAGGAGAGCCATTGATGTTGATGAAGGCTTTGGTGTTGCTGACGGACCTTTTAGGAAGAACAGTCACGCTGCTGCCACTGACCCTCCGGTCCGACTGAGCTGGACTGGCCAGCGGTTTGGCGGGTTCCTCTGGAGTTCTCTGTGAATGAGGGGAACTTTGGCTTGGTTGTTTCTGTATGGATGCTGATGGTTGGGTAGTCCCTCCAAGAACAAAACCCCTGCCGCTGAAGGGAATAATGTTCCTGATGTCCTGAGAACCTGAACCTACACCAGAAAAAAACATAAAGAAACAAATTTTCTGAGCACATGGTATAAATCATGGATAAATGATGTTTATATGGTATATGTGATGAATGCAATATTAATTGCAGTAAATAAAAAAATTTAAACTTTGTTGTGAAATGGCTCAATTCATTCTGAACAAAAGTGTTTAATATTTGCTGGATAATATGAACACCTCTGAGATAAACCAAGGTGGTTTTAGCACACAATAAAATGTGCGGCCCCATTTAAGGCCCTACGAATGCTGCATCTTCCCCTAAGGTACACATCTGTGGATTTTGTAGAGCCAAACACAATTATATTTTATCTCTACAAGACCTCAGAGTACCTTTGAGTTAAGCTGGCAAGTTTGTTACTGCTTATTTAAGACTGACTGGTGTAAATGAAATCTGTTCTGGTAGGCTGCAGTGTATTGGGCCGCATTCAAAAGGCAGCCTGGCCTGAAACACTCCTTATAACTTCAGTGTGAATGAGTGGGACTAAATTGCTGTAGGCCAAATAAGCAGATATTTGTATCACAAACAGGTAATGCAAACAGCTGATAATGGGGCATTTTGCAGCTTAGTCATCAAAAATGAATTAGCAGGAGTTAGCAGTTTATTTTGGAACTTTAACAAAGTTCACAGACTGCATCAATTAGTATTATTTAAAAACAATGTGGGGAAACATTTCCATTATGTGGGCTTTAAATGTATCCAAACATGGAAAAATGGATTACATATAAGGGACGTATTAGCTCCTTCAAAAGTAAGCCAATTGAATAAATGAGCCGTGTAATGATATAGTCTGATTCACCTGCAGTGTTGTTTGTGAGTTTCTTGGCAGCGTTCTTGTCCTTTCTCTCTTCATTCTTGCCTTTTTTCTCCTCATTCTTGCCCTTTTTCCCATAATTTTCTGGCTCTTTGATTTTAGTGTATGTTCCTCCACAACTTCTCCGATGGTCCTCCCACCAGGGGTCTCTGGCTGAAGGAGCCCGGTTCATCGCTCTTTTCACATAACCAAAGAAAGGCTTGCGGTTCTGACACGGGCCATTGCAACGCCACCAGTGCTGACGGTAGACATCCACCTCATCATGGAAGGAGTGATAAATCTGGAAGATCAAAGAGGTTGTTGCTCAGTTTAAAGTGCGATTATGATTAATACAGAATAATGTGTTTCCGGAGGCAGCCTTAAAAAGTACCATGTTAGACATCATACCCTACCTTGAATCCACATTATCAGGGACACATAAGAGCTTCATAGGATTACAAATATTGCACGACTTATGTCTGTTCCAGACGATAAAAAAAAGTTCAAAGATTGCTGCTGTCTTCCCACTAAAGACAGCCTGCAATTATTTTTTGCAATCATATTATATTTAGGACTAGCATCTCACAGTGTGTGTGCTGCTACGACTTTATCAACTCAACATCCATACAGCACAGAAGAGAAACTGGTATACTGGTTTGCCATCTTTTCTGTGGATGTTCTTCTGTATTAAGCTGCGTTGTAGCTCATGACGCAATAGCTGTTATTATCATACATCTACACGGCTTCACACACACCATCATACACCTACACACCTTCACACACACCATCATACACCTACACACCTTCACACACACCATCA
>JBBPDC010000130.1:15702-33273 GCA_037974485.1 Hemigrammopetersius urotaenia
CACCTTCATACACACCATCATACATCTACACACCTTCACACACACCATCATACATCTACACACCTTCACACACACACACCATCAGATGTCTACATACATGTCATACCTAAGTTTATTAGATCCATATTGCACAGTGTGATTTGTAATGATCTTATAAGATGCCGAAATCACAGTCTGTAGAAAGTATTAAACAAGTAGGTTGAGAAAGGACCACCAACCAAATCACTGTCTATCACTCAAATATCATGCGCTATACAGTGGTGCTGGGGCCAGAAACTGACCATAATCAAAGTGCAGGACAACTTGGATAGTAAGAGATAAGTAAGTCAGTAATGTTACAATTATAAAGTAGTAGTACAATATTTCAGGCTGCATTACTTACATTTCCTGGCCTCTCCGGCTTAGTACCACAACCAAGTCATCTAAAATTTAGCTTAAGAAATATGGATGGATGGCAGAGAAAATGAGTGAAGGACAAGCAATAGTTTAGTAATTACAAACATACTGTGATATTGGTTCCGCTTGCGTTGTTTATTCGATTCATGTGTTTGCAGAATTCAGGACCATGACCGTCCCGGTCCCGGTTGTTTTGTGTCACAAACAGCAAGGCATGTATCATCTCATGCAGAAGTGTCTAAAAACATAACACAATACAGGTTTAATGAAACAGTTTCAATGGGAAAACTGGAATTTAAAATCCTATTAGTTCTTATTAATACAGAGCCCTACTGGATTATATGGTCTAACATCTTCTCAGTATAAGACTACTGACCCTGGATTAGCTTCCTCTTGCATTTGTTAACTGGCACAAATTCCAGATCATTATCCCTCCTACTTTGAATTATGAATATAGGCCTTAAAATTGTAACTTTATTACACTGCTGACTTTTTCATGATCTCCAAGCACTTCACTAACCTGCACAAGGTCTTTTCGGGGTCTGAGTTTCAAAAGAGGTTCACTGAGACGAATTGAGCACAACCCGCCTCTCCCTTCATAAGAGCACACACCAGCACACCTGGATTAAGTGATGAGAAAATACATTTTAAAATAATTTGGCAGTCTCATAATGAATCATCATGACAATCCAGGCTTTTGCTTTTTTACAGAAAGTTGCAATTTGCAAAGCTAGTTTTTAACCAATAGTAATTCATATAAGCAAAAGCCAGCTTCATTTGGAATGTCTTTTACAGTTTATATTAATTTTGAAAAAGCTTTCAGATAAGCATGTGAAAATGAGTAACAGTCAAATATGTGTCTGTACTGTACAGACAGCATAAAAGGTGTGCAAATATATCTAGAAGCCAACAAGCTGGCAACATGCTGCAGGGTATCTAAGCAGCAATATTACTATGAGATCTCCATCATTCAGTCCTCACAGCAACATCATTTAAATCTCACAGTGTCATTCGAGGGCTCCACTTGACCTCCACACCACTGAGTTTCCCCCAAAAGAACATGTCGTTGAACTGCAGGAACATGGCTCTGACATCAGGACTGGGGTCCAACGTCTCCCACTTTTCATCCACTATGGACATGGGAGCCTGAGGGTGGACGACAGTCCGGTCAGACGAATCAACTCTCCGTTTCTTACTGAACGGGAAGCCATCGTGGTAGTCGTCTTCATCTCCGGGGGTCCATGAAGGAGCCAGGTCTTCGTTATCAAACTGTTCCTGCAGCTGCAGGGCGAGGATGAAGTCCTCATCCATTCTGTTGTTGTTATCGTTTATACCCGAAACTAACTTTGACCATCTTCCCCGCTGCAACAAACAGTTGGAGCAAATTTGAAGTAAACTGTGTTCAGTCGTTTGAATAAAATTCAAGTAATAACAGAAATATTTAAAAAGAAAATACCCAAGCTTTGATGTATCTCTCGGCTGATCAGCAGCGGGCTATGGGATTTTTCGAACCGGCTTCAGAAAACGAACCTTTCTGATAAACGAATCTTTGTTTTAAAAGTAACGGAACATTTTAATAGCTTTTATGTGGTTGTAATGACAAACGGACGCCTATTTAAAAGCACAAAATTACTGTTTTAAAACCAAAAGCATGCCAGCTAAGTTAGCAACCGCTGCTGTTTGGTTTAACAAGGCGCAGAGGAGCATGCCGGGATGTGTAGTCTTCCTGGAGACGTAAACAGAGTTTACGTTTTACATATATTTTTAATATTATTTTTACTGTAAAAAATAGATTACATTGACCTTTATGATTTTTTTTGTGTGAAATATAATAATTTCGTTTATTTATTTTGTTGTTTATTTTCGAGTAGTCCCGTGCTCTGACGTAAGCAGGAGTCGCCCTGTTATGGAGAGGAAGAAGGTTGGTGGCAAGATAGTAATGGTGGTCTGATTTCGACAAAGAAATAATAGTTTCTTTGCCATATTTCGTGTTTTTCCAACATTAAGACCGCTGGGATGGCTGACACTGGAGGCAGGCTGCGCAAGCAGCTGGAATCGGCCAATTTCGACCCTCAGAACTACGTGAAGCAGCTCTCTCAGCAGTCTGATGGAGACAGAGACCTGCAGGAGCACCGCCAGAAGATCCAGAGCCTGGCAGACGAGACGGCCCAGAACCTGAAGAAGAACGTCTACAAGAACTACAGGCAGTTCATCGAGACTGCCAAAGAGATCTCCTACCTGGAGAGCGAAATGTACCAGCTGAGCCACATTCTGACGGAGCAGAAGAGCATCATGGAGAGCATCACCCAGGCCCTGTTGTCCACAGACAAGGATGAAACTGCCAAAGAAATGCTGACTGCCTTTCCCAAGGAGACGGAAGAGGTGAAGCAGAGGACCCTGACCACGTTGCTAGAGAAGGTGGAAGGGTGCAAGAACATCATGGAAGCACCAGGCAGGTACCTGGTCTACAATGGTGACCTCTTCGAATATGATGCGGACAACATGTCTCAGATCCAGAAAGTGCACGCTTTCCTGATGAATGACTGCCTGCTAATCGCCACGTGGCTGGCGAACAGACGTGGGACAGTCAAGTACAAGTACAACGCTCTATACGACCTGGAGAGCTTCGCTGTCGTAAACGTCAAAGACAACCCTCCCATGAAGGACATGTTCAAAATCCTGATGTTTCCAGACAGCCGCATTTTCCAAGCAGAGAACAGCAAGGTCAAGAAAGAATGGCTGGAGATTCTGGAAGAGACCAAGAAAAATAAAGTGGTGAAAGACAGGCACAAAAAAGAGGAGGAGGTCCCCACGTCGCCGGTCAGGCAAGAGACCTCCACTAACCCCTTTGATGAGGACGAGCCTTTACATTCAGAGGAGCTGGTGGACCTGAGTCCAGAGTGGATCCAGGAGCTGCCGGAGGACCTTGACGTCTGCATTGCCCAGAGGGACTTTGAGGGCGCTGTGGACCTCCTGGATAAGCTAAATGAATATCTGAAGGACCAGCCGGTGACTCCACGGGTCAAAGAGCTCCGGACCAAAGTGGACGAACGTGTCCGGCAGTTGACCGAGGTCTTGGAGTTTGAGCTTTCTCCTGACAGGTCATTACGCGGGGGCCCAAAAGCGACCCGCCGGGCCGTGTCTCAGCTGATCCGGCTGGGCCAGTCCACAAAGGCCTGTGAGCTGTTTCTGAGGAACCGCGCGGCCGCGGTTCACACGGCCATTCGGCAGCTGCGCATTGAGGGTGCCACACTGCTCTACATCCAGAAGCTCTGCAATATCTTCTTCACCAGCCTGCTGGAGACGGCCCGCGAGTTTGAGACTGACTTTGCAGGCAACACGGGCTGCTACTCAGCCTTTGTGGTGTGGTCCCGCTCGGCCATGAAGATGTTTGTGGACGCTTTCAGCAAGCAGGTGTTTGACAGCAAGGAGAGTCTGTCCACGGCTGCCGAATGCGTCAAGTTCGCTAGCGAGCACTGCAGGCAGCTGAGCGAGATCGGTCTGGACCTCACCTTCATCCTGCAGTCGCTGCTGGTCAAAGACATCAAGGCTGCCCTGCAGAGCCAGAAGGACGTCATCATTGAGGCCACCAAGCACCGGAACTCGGAGGAGATGTGGAGGAGGATGAACCTGATGACCCCTGAGGCTCTGGCCAAGCTCAAGGACGAAATGCGGAGCTGTGGGGTTAGTACCTTCGACCAGTACACTGGCGACGACTGCTGGGTCAACCTCAGTTACACCGTCGTGGCCTTCTCCAAACAGATGATGGCCTTCCTAGACGAAGGCCTGAAACTCTACTTCCCGGAGCTTCACATGGTGTTCCTTGAGAGCCTGAGGGAGATCATTCTGGTGGCCGTGCAGCATGTGGACTACAGCCTGCGCTGTGAACAGGAGTCCGAAAAGAAGACCTTCATCCTGCAGAACGCCTCCTTCCTGCACGAGACGGTTCTTCCCGTGGTGGAGCGGAGGTTCGAGGAAGGCGTGGGCAAACCAGCCAAACAGCTGCAGGACCTGAGGAAGAGCTCTCGGCCTGTCAGAGTCAACCCGGAGAGCACCATGTCTGTGGTGTGATGAGGAGCACGGCTATCATTAAAGGGGAATTCCAACTTTTTTATTCTGCATAATTCAGTCATCAAGCTGTAAAAAGACATTCAGAGTTGTTTTATTTGAAATGGTTCAGTGTAGAGAAACTTACGGACGCTGAGTTCTTCACAGTGGTGGTGAATGGAGCCAGGTGGCACTATGTCTACAACACAAATACATGTGTATACATGACATATGCATGTCTTCTGACTTATTTATATGTAATGTTGATGATAGTAAAATACATTTTATGTTTTCTTTGGGGACTATTTTACCTCACAACACCCTGCATGTATCCCTCCACCATGAATGGATTTAGAAAATAGTTTAAGGCCAAAAGCCTTCTCACTACAATCAGAAACCAATGTCTCAGGCAACAGGCAGCATATTCAAAACCATTTCATGTAATAACTTTCTTTAAGGGAGCTTTTAGAGGCATTGAGCTCTTTAGACATCTGGTTCCATTCTCCACCACTGTGAACAATTCTGCCTTTTCACTAGGATGCAACATTTCACACCAAACCAACTCTGGATCTTAAATTGTTAATCTATAATTCCTCTGTAATTGCTTCCGCTGAAATTAGCAATGCTTTTTGTTATATCAGTGGCCACCTCTCAGTTTCTAATGGACATCATTAAAATGGTGAAAAATACAGGGCTTATTTTTACTTGTGACTTTATTATAACAACTGACCCTTTATCCCCTTAAACCCTTCATCCAGTCCAGGGGGGTCTGGGTCTTGATGTGGGGTACTGTACCGCCCAGTATCCCCTGTAATTCGAACCATGACTACAATGCAAAGTAACTGGGTTATTTTTAGGTTACTGCTGTGGAAGCCTGGACTAATTAGAGGCTCCCAGACTTTTAATGCATTAAACAGCTGATGTATTAGTTGGTTATTATTATATGTTTAATTATCCAGTAAATGCTATGAATATTCAATAACAACACAGTAAGTGATGTGAAGGTTGTGCCCTGATGATAGTGGTGAGTTTAAAGGCTCTACAGGGATAACAATGTTATTATTGTGTAAAACCCTGTTATTGATCCTATTGCTGTGGAGGGCATGCCACAGTTCAGTGTTTCCCCCACCCTTATTCAGCAGGTTGAGCTCCTGAGCTAAATATCAAGACCTCCATTATTGATACATACATAAGAGTATTTCTATCTCTTCACAGTGCATACGGAATCTCGCAGAGTGGGTTTTCTGGGAAACGCTGTATAGAAGCTTGCAGAGTCAGATTATTCACAGTGGTGGCGAATGAATCAAGATGTCTGAAGACCTTGATACTTTTTTAAATCTTCCTCACAGAACATTCTTACATGATCTTGTCATTAATATGCTGTACCTGTGACATTGTTTTTGGCTTAAACCATTTAAAAAACCCATTCATGGTGGAGGAATACATGCAGGGTGATCCCCAAAACTATCTTGGCAGAGAATTGCTACTATTTTTTTTAACTTTACAAATCAGAGGACATGTGTAAGTTCACTGGTGGGTTTGTAAATAAAACGCTTACATTTGTGCAGCAGACATTGCGACCCCTGGTTCCATTCACCACCACTAAAGAAATCAGTAATCACACCAACACACCCTGAATTACTGTTTCATTTCAACAGTTAAATCATTCTTCTATAAAGCAGTGAGTTTCCCTTTATGGTAAACAATGCACTGAGTTTGTTAGATGTGCAGTTTATGTATGTGTCTGTATCTGAAAGGATACCGGCCACTGAAGAAGGGCTTAAATCTTGAATGAAAATCTGCTAGTAAACCTAACTAATACTCAACTAAACAAATATTAAACAATTTGCATGAAAAGGACTCGATAAGTCCTTGTGCTTGTTTTTGAGACTTTAAACTTTGGGGCCCCCTGGTGTGTAAAGGCAGGTAATGTATTGAAAAAATATTGAAAAGTTCGCCCCCTATAGGACAAGTGAAGCCTCTCGTTTATCTTCATTAACGCTTCACGCTTTATTCCCTCCCGTCTAGACCATGGATGGCAAATGGGCAGTTTCTGTATAGTATAGTAGTATGTCTTCTTTAAATATGCTCTAATAATAGTCTGATTTCTGCCTTTACTATAAGACGACATGGAAGCATTAGTTCACATGCCTTACTGTCATCAATCCTGGACATTTATTTAAAGACATTAATAATGTAAATACTTGAACAACAAACTGGGAAAATAACATTACATATGTATAAACATCTTATACTTAATTGTGCACACTGAAATGAAACCTAACTCGACTGGTCTTGTCCTAATTGTGGCCTTTTTTACTCGTCCTTGAATACACACATAATGGAAACGCCACTAGAGCTTACACGCCTTGTCTTCTCGAGGATTTTCTTTAAATTGCAAATGAGATTTTTTTTTATAGCTGGTTGACCCTTATTCAGGATAGAGGACCATAACAGATTTTCGTCTTTCAGCCTGCCTCTTTTTTGCGTCTAATTAGGGGCATTATGGGATTTGTAGTTTGTAAGGCATATGAAAAGCACAGGCAACAGTCAGCAGACCAACGACTGCTGTTGCGCATGCGCATAACCAGGATAGGCTTACGTTGTTTTTTTCTACACCTGCATTGAGGCAAGCCCCGCCCTCCCGCGCTACGACGTTGTTGTAGATCGCTTTATGATTGGCTATGATTGGCTTTCCATTCATTCTCACGTACTGGGAGAACTAGTGGCCAATAGGAGAAAGGAGGCAGTCTGGCATCCACGACTTGGGACGTGACATTCTAGAACGCTTGGTATTCTAGAAATCCGCACCAGTTCGTGATATAGCTGAGAGTGTTCTAGAACGCTCTAGAATCAGGAAAACACGAGCTAGTCAGTCTCAGCGCTCGGGAGGGGCGGGTCTTAGGACGAATACGGGTGGTGTGGGCTACCCCGGCCGTGTGTGTGAGTGGAAACTGGCCATACGTGAACACACCACAGCCCCCTCTCCAGTTAACCCATTCACTAAGTGAAGCAACCAAGAAAACAGCACCCAGTGTGTGGGGACGGTACCTAAATTAAGGGTACCTCAGTGGTGCTACTGACAGTCCTGGGATTCGAACCCATGACCTTCTGATCACATGGCCAACTGCCTAAACACTAGACCACAAGCGTGAGTGTGTGGGAGTGTAGGGGGTTGGGGGCGGCGCTGTCCGAGTGTGTTCAGGTTCTGTTCGTCTCTCTCTCAGTCTCTCTCTCTCTCTTTCTGTGAGTGTGACTGTGTGAGTGAGTGTATGGGGGTTGGGGGGAGGCGCTGTCCGAGTCTGTTCAGGTTCTGTTCGCCTCTCTTTCTGTCTCTGTGTGAGTGGGTAAGTGTGTGTGAGTGAGTGAGCGTGGCTGTGTGTAGGGGGTTGGGGGGAGGCGCAGGTTCTGTTCGTCTCTCTCTCAGTGTCTCCGCTGCGGTTGGTGATGGAGGAGGAACTGAAGTGTCCCGTGTGCGGCTCCCTGTTCACGGAGCCCGTCATCCTGCCCTGCTCGCACAACGTGTGTGCGGGCTGCGCGCGGAGCATCGCCGTGCAGACCCCGGAGGGCGAGACTACCCATCACGCGATGCCGCACGGGCGCGCGGCGGCCTCCGGGAGCGCGGACTACGACTACCTGGACGTGGACAAGATGAGCACGCACAGCGAGACGGACAGCGGCTACGGCTCGTACACGCCCTGCGCCAAGTCTCCGAACGGCGTGCGCGTGTTCCCGCCGCCGGCGCTGCTCGCGGCGCGCCACTGCTCCGTCACGTGCCCGCTGTGCCACCGCAGCGTGTCGCTGGACGAGCGCGGGCTGCGCGCCTTCCCGCGGAACCGCCTCCTCGAGGCCGTGGTGGCGCGACACCGGCAGGGCCGCGCGCGCGCCGTCAAGTGTCAGCTGTGCGACCGCAACCCACCGGACGCCACCGTCACGTGCGAGCAGTGCGACGTGTCCTACTGCACCGCGTGCCAGCAGAGATGCCACCCCGCGCGGGGACCCCTCGCCAAGCATCGGCTCGTGCCGCCCGCCGCGCTCGCGCAGCAGCCCGCGGCCAACAGCACCGGCGCCCCCGCCGCTCCCGCCCCACGCGCGCCCGCCGTCTGCCTGGAGCACGAGACCGAAAACCTGAGCGCCTACTGCGCGAGCTGCAGGACCCCCGTCTGCTACGCGTGTGTGGAGGACGGCAAGCACGGAAAACATGACGTGAAGCCACTCGCGGCCGTGTGGAAGCAGCATAAGGTAAAGAAGGAGAATCAACACCTGTAGTGCTGAACTAACAACCCAGAGCACTGTAGGTCATTCAGAGCTGGAGGTGTTCGTGCAGCAGGATGCGGCGGTTATCCCTCATTTCCTGCAAAACTATAAGGTGCTTTTTCAACAATGAGCATTAATGCAAGTCTTATCAGGCATCAGACCAGCACCGTAGGTGTTCATGAATCACTGCAGGGTGTTTATCCAGTAAAATAACATGGCAGGTGATGGAATTCAGCACTGCTTGGAATAGCATTCAGCACTGCAGGTGTTCATTCAGAACTTTTCGCTCTTTATCCAGTACAATAATGTCGTTTTCCAACGGGTATCACTGTTTATGCTATACTATACTATAAGGTGCATCATCAACACTGAGTATTTATTCAACTCTCTAAGGCATCATTCCAACACATGTATCACTGTAAAGTGTTTATGTAACTGTAGGAGTTTATCTAGTAAACTAAGGCACCGTTCCAACACGGAAGCTGATGGAATAACACTTAGCACAGTAGGTGTTTAGAACTTTTAGCTGTTTATTCAATATAGTAATGTGGTTTTCCAACACGGATCACTGTTTATGCAATGCTGTAAGGCTTTATCCAGCTCTATAAGGCATCATTCCAACACTGTAAGTATTCATTTAGCACTGGAAGGTGTTTATCTAATAGAATAGGTGTTTATCCGGTATGGAATAACATTGAGCACTGTAGGTGTCCCTTCAAAACTATTCAGTGTTTATGCCATACAATAAGGTGGTTTTCCAACATGTATGTTTATGCAATGCTATAAGATGCAATTCCAGAGTGTTTATCCCACACCATAAGATCTAATCAATGATATAACATGTTAGTCCAACACGTTAATGTTTTAGTGAACCCTGTAAAGTGTTTATCCAACTCTATAAGGCATCATTCAACACTATAGGTATTCATACACTACTGTAAAGTTTTTATCCAATACTTCAATCAAATAATTCAATCAAATAAGGCACTATTACTATTACAACACGGAAGACGTTGTACGACCACTGTAGGTGTTCATTCAGCGCTGTAGGTGTTTGTTCAGAACTTTTTGGTGTTTTTCGAACACTACGGTTTCATCCAACATGTATCGCTGTTTATGCAATGCTATAAGGTGCTTTTTCAACGCTCTCCATGTTTTGCCATGACAACATGCTAGTCCAACATGTTAATGTATTTGTGCATCACTGAAGTGTTTATCCACCTCTATAAGGCATGATTCAGCACTGTAGGTATTCACACACCACTGTATAGTGTCCATCCGCTACTGTAGGTGTTCAGCCAATAAAATAGCACTAAAGGTGTCTTCAGTGCTACAGGTGGTCATTCTGCACTGTAGATGTTCACTGGTATTGCAAATTCCTTATGTTATATTATGATCGACAGTGTTGAATGAACACCTTCAGCACTGAATAAACACTTACAGGGTACGCTGTGGGTGTTTGTTTCATACTGCAAATCCATTCAACACTGTAAGGTATTTATCCGATACTGTAAGTTGTCTGTCCAACACTGTTCATTCAACACTGTAAGGTATTAATCCGATACTATAATTATGTGTTTATTCAACCCTGTAGGTGTTTATTCAGTAGTATAAGGTTATAAACTGCTAGTCCAGTATTTTCATGTGTTAGTGCAACACTGTGAAGGCATCATTTAAAAATGATAGCACTGTCAGTATTCATTCAACAGTGTAGGTATTTATGCTCAACTATAAAGTGTTTATCCAATACTATAAGTGTTCACTCGACTCTATGACACTATGTGAGACACTGAAAGTGTTTATTTAGCTCTGAAGGTGCTGCAGGTGTTCATTCCGACCATGAAGTGTTAGTCCACCACTGTAAGGATTTGATTGAATGCTTTTTGTCTGTGCAGCATTGTAAGGTGTTCGTTCTCCATTAAAAGACACACATTATAAGCTTAATTCACACCAGCTCAGTCTGCGCCCATGAGTGTTGAATGAGTGTCGAATTCACTTCAACGATGTATGCAATGCATCCAGCTGGCTTTAAATGAACACTAAATGTGCTTTTTTTTAATTTATCACTGTAGTTTATTCGACACTCAGGACTGAAATCCCTCTTGCAGTGTTTCTTTGTGTTCAGCTGGTGTGTATCCAAACATACATACATCTTTTCCCCAAATTCCTCTTTTTCCATTTTAAATCATAAAACAGTGGAACACCTCTCTGCTGAGTCCACGCTGGTGGTCATCTCTCGGCCTGATTAAAAAAAAATCACATACAAATTCTGTCTATTTCACATTTCACTTACTGATCTCTATCAGCCCAACACACACATGGTTACATGCACTGCCTGCAGAGATGTTTTGCGAGTGTGTGTGTGTGCGTGTGACTGTGTGTGTGTGTGTGTGTGTGTGTGCGTGTGACTGTGTGTGTGTGTGTGTGTGTGTGTGTGTGTATGTGTTTGTGTGTGTGGTTTGTATTCCATTGACGCAAACTCAGCCTACAGCTCTGTGAGTGTAATTTGAATCTGTGGGAGTAGGTCACCAGTTTGTAGCTACAGTAGGAGGAAGAGGAGTATGTGTGTGTGACTCAGCCTGAATCCAGTCTCTCTCTCTCTCTTTCATGCACACACACACACACACACACCCGCACTAATGGATTTTGATGCAGGGGGCTGAATGCATGATTTTTCCACATAAAGCCACCAAAATGACAGACGAATTTAAAAGCTTTTCTCTCCTGCAGGACAGATTGAGTCTCTAATCACACTTTTTTGCCTGATTGGATTCAGTTCGGGGCGCTGGTTGACAAACATGCGACTTGTTTGTCATTCATGAGCGCTGAAGGACATTGTGGAAATGAGCCGGAATTAGAAGTGGTACACGGAATTAAAGAATGGAAAAAAACTGTAATAGGGAATGGCATCGGGTGAAAACTTTAGCAGGGTGGGAATATGATTCATTTTTCAGCATCTCTCTTTAAACCACCAAACTTTGCAGATCCCATGCTCTGTACCTACTTATCCTACAGTAAAAACCACCTACCACTTTCCCAGCAAACACCTGGAATGCCATAACAGCAACCTAGAGCTAGAACCTAACTGAGGTAACGTCTGCCAGAACCTTAGCAACCCTCTGAAATAACACATCAACTGCTTAGCAACAACCTAGAAACTACCCAGAAAATCAAAGCAAGAAACGTTCAAACAAACAAAGAATAGAAAGCGATAAGCTACAACCTTGTAACCACCTTTTATTAAATATTATTCCTCATTAAATAAGGAAAAGTTCATATAAACAACCAAAAACACGCTGCTCCAGCATGCTATAGCAACCACCGGGTGGGAAAACAGCAACACCCTTGCAGCCACCTTGACAGGAGCCCATTGTAATTGAATGAGAAGTAATAGGTGCCTCATTTGTTGACCGTTTCTTCCTTGTGGTAATGATACCCCCTCTCCCACCAGCCTGCCCCACAAACACACCATTAAAGCCCTGTACATGTGGCAGACTGTAAATATGTGATGAGTTTAATGAATAATACATGGACTGCTCTTACTTACTGGCATGCTTTCTCCAAGAGCCTTTCGGTTACAGCTATAGTGTTCATTAGTCTGCAAAAAAAAACGAGAGGATAATTCAGCAGCAAAGGCTCCTTGATCCGAAGGGACACCAATGGAATGTTAGAACCCACTGTTTTTTATGGCTTGTCACATTTACTCCTTTTAAAGGATTTAATTTGTGTTATAATTAATGCATCCTTTCAGTGACTACTTTGCTGCGAATGATGAACAGGGACTGTGTGGGTCATTGTAAAGCTGGGTCCGGTCTAGAGGTCTTGCACGACAGGGTGGCTGCTTTCACTGAAAGAGAGGAAACCTGTATTAGTGGGATTTAACCGGTATGTTTATGTTTGAATTGACTGGCCCTGAATGCTTTCACAAGGGTTTCCTGCAACCAGTCATTGTGAGATCAGAGATTCAGATCCTCACATAACTAATTGCAGAAGTGGCCTTTAAGTGGAGAGAGAGAGAGGGAGACAGAGAGAGAGAGAGAGAGAGAGAAAGAAGAGGAGTGTACTCCAAATCTCTCACAAAGCTCTTGTGATTTTATTTGGCTAAATGTTGCTTGTGTGTGGGTGTGTGTGGTGAGAGGGAGAGAGAGAGAGAGAGATTGAAAGAGAGAGGGGAAAGAAAAGAGAGAGAGAGAGAGAGAGAGAGAGAAAAATAGATGATTGTGTCCAGTGGAAGAAAGGGGAGGCCATAAATCTCTTTCCGTGTCATTTGGCAAAATAACTGGAGAAGCTCTTTGTGTCTGCTTTCTGCCCAGCATCTCTCTCTCTCTCTCTCTCTCTCATTCTCTGTCTTTCTCTTCTCATTGTCTTGCTCTCTTCTGTTTGCTATTATTCTGTCACTATCTCTCACTTCTCTCTCCCTGTTTTTCTGTGAATCTCCTTTTCTTTCTCTCTCTGTCTCCCCACTGTTCTCTCTCTCTCTTTCCCTTGTTCTCTGTTTTCTCTCTTATTCTCTTGCTCTCTTGCTCTCTTCTCTCTCTCTCTCTCTCTCTGTCCTACTGGAGAGGTTGTAAGTCTGAGGTGCAGTTAGAGATGAGAGACGAAGTAACTGTGGCACTGTTTACCCCACTGGGGCAGAAGCTTTTCGATTGTTGACTCAGCGCTGCTCATTGGACGCCAAACCATGGGCGTCGCATTCAATTAACGCTGAAATGGTGTCGACTGCTACAGAACAGCAGCGAGCTCCATAGTATCCCTCGTTTTGTATATCTGAAATTGGTTACAGGAAATCTTTACTTATGTTGAGGTAAATCTGTTCTCGGTGGAGGGTTACATGCAGGGTGTTGTGAGGTAAAGTAGTTCCCAAAGGAAACTTATTTGGGTTTGGGTAGTAAATACAACAGTCTGTGGACACCAGGTTCCATTCACTACCATTGTAAAGGAATCCGAGTCAATGCACTTCTCTAAAATTTCACACCAAACCCATTCTGCATTACATTGTTTATGTCCCAAGGAGTGAATTACCCAAAGAAGTGACAGAAAATAGAACATTTCATTTAGCACCAAATTCTCACTTTAAAGAGCAGAATGTGCGAGGGCTGGAATTGCTGTTAGTCATGATACGAAAATCAGGACTGTAGCAGATGCTGGTCTGTCCTGGCTGTGTTCCTCTCCAGCTGTGTGTTCACACTGATCTCTTCATCCCTACCCGATGCCTGAGCTCTGATCTCTGACCCCTGTCTTCACAATACTAAAGTGACCATGACCCTGACAGCAAAGAGTGACGTGGGTCTGTTCAGTCAGGCTGGGATTTAAATGCTGTGTGTCCGTGTTGCTGTTGTTTGTGTGTGTGTGTGTTTGGGGGAGGTGTGTGTGTGGTGGCAGGTGGCAGGGTGCTGCTTGTTCTTCATGGAGGCCTTGAGATTTTCTTCAGTGTTTGGTGCAGTTGTGAAAGCCCATGTTACAGCAAGATGAAAATGGTTTAGACACTGAAGCGATGGTTATAAAATGAAATCTTAAACGAGTTTCTTCAAATAAAAAGCTTGCAGATAAATGTATAAAAAAATTGAGTATGCAAGACTAGCTCAACTTAGAAAGTGTTTGTTGCTTTAAACATTTTTTAGTTCCACTTCTTGCTGTGGGGTGGCCTAGTGGTTAGGGCATTCGCCCTGTGATCAGAAAGCCTGGGTTTGATTCCCAAGACCGCTAGGCTCCTCTGAGGTGCCCTGAGCAAGGTACCGTCCCACACACTGCTCCCCGGGTGCTGTGTTCGTAGCTGCCCCCTGCTTCACTTGGTGAATGGGTTGAATGCAGAGGAAGTATTTCGTGCTGTTCACACTGTGTGCTGTGGTGTGTTCACGTATGACCAGATTGTCTCTTTCACGTGACCACAGGGTGCAGTTTCAATATAGGCTGTAAGTGTTGAGTGTCTCTTTGATCTTGTAAGTCTGTCTTTTATAAAATAAAGATCATTTTCTTAATGTCTCCCTGTCAGTGAGATGATGTCAGAGTCAGTGCCAGTGTCACTCGGTGGACAGGATGATGAAGTTTGTTATAAAGATGAGCTGTGGTTGCTGTGGTTACAGTACTGTAGTAGTGATGAACGAATAGGGAAGAATATACAGTCAAGCCCGAAAATGTCCAACATTATTCATACCTTTTGCAAACTGTCACAGTCTGTGGGAAAATACCAGTAGAGTTTGTCAGCAGTTATAGGAAACGTTTGATTGCTATAATAGCCAATAAAGGCTTTTCTATTGATTATTGAGAAATAAAAGCTGAGAAATATTTTTCTCCACAATGATGCCTCTTGAACATCGTCTTATTATCTTCTGGGAGACGCCTGTGTCATTTCCAATCAAGAAGAAACTTGCTGCTTGAATGAAAGTAACTAAGTCAAAATTTGCTGGGGGTATGAATAATTTCAGGCTTGACGGTAGATACTCAGTAAAGATGATTTATAAAGGCATTTAATGAAAACAACACCTTGCCAGGATTGCAGGATTGCTTGTAGGTCATGTATCCACACTAGTGCAGCCCAGCTCGTCAAACAGCCTGCGTTTGTTCTTGTGTGTTTCGTGCTCTTGAGTGTCCTGCATGGTCAGTTTGAGCAGCCTGAGTTCAGTTCATAGTTATGGATCAACTGTCAAATGTGAAAAGGTATAAATGGATGATGGAGTATCAGCTGTAATCCTGATTCTGCATTAACTTGCACTGTGATGGCAGCACTTTGTTAATTGTTCCAAAACACACCTGTGTGATGGAACCCTTTAGTGGAAAGTTGCCACCTGTATTACGTTATAAGCCCCGAAGGGTTAATAAAGAATTCATTTTAAACTGTATGGTGTTGAGTAAAGGTTTCCTTTTGCCTCAGACAGCACTGCCTTTCTCTGTCAGTCATTTCCCCTCCACTGCACTGGCAGATGTCTAATACATCACTGATGCTTGACCTGTTAGAATGCCTCAAGATGAGTCATCTTATGTGCATGATATATACACTCACTGGACACTTTATTAGAAACAGCTGCCTTGTACTTCCACTGTCTGACCATTTTGTTAGAAAAACTCCATATACTTCCACTATCTGGCCATTTTATTAGAAACACTGGACCACAGGAGTGCCTCTGACAAGATACTAGACATTATAGTGTATGTTGTGCTGATATGATTGTATCAGGTATAGCAGTGTTGCATGGGGTATTATTCTCTGTTAGACTGAGAGTGGTCCAGTCCCCCAAAAATCCAGCCAAGAGTTTCTCTTTGGTCAGAAACTGACCACTGATGAAGCACGAGTGGATAACTTAGACAAACTGTGTCTCAGTGGATGGTCTACTGTCTCAAACTGGAGGTGTGAGGAAGGGGTTTCTGATAAAGTGGCCAGCGCACTTGATAAAGAGATTAGCGCTCAGTGGTAAACAGCAGATATATGGGAGTCTTGTGATGTGTTTTGGTAGTTTCGGCACACACGCACACACACACACACACACACACACACACACACCCCCCCCCGAGTTGTGCGCTTCTAATCAATTATTAAAACGCTAGAAATTCCACACTGAAGACCAGCCTGAGGGGGCTTGCATTCCTTTTCAAAACACATAATGAAAGGATGAAAATATCACTATCCTGCACTTCATCTCCCACTGAGTCAGCACACCTGCATCAGTAGCACCTGCTGCTGGGGGTGCAGAGGTAGAGCAAGCGGGCAGCGGGGCTGGTAATAATGCTGTGTAATATCTATAATACCCCACTGTGCTGCTGCACCAATACTGAGCAGTGTCAGTTCTGACCGCAGGAGCACTGCTGACCAGATGTTAGTTGGATGGTGGTCCAGTGACACTCATTGTTATGTGATTTGCAGTCTGTGTGGCGCTGGTGTGGGTGGACAGTAGTGTTGCTGGGGCTTTTACTCACTGCTGCGCTGAGAGTCAGTCCCAAAACAATCCAGTCAAGAGCATCTGTGGTCAGAAACTGATGAAAGGATGCCTAAGACAAACTGTGTCTCAACAAATGGGCTACAGAGTTTGTTAATAATGCTTTTATATATATATATATAATACCCCGCTGTGGTGGTGCAGTGTCACTGATGGCCAATTCAAGTCTGAAATGTTTTTAAAAAAAGCCACAAAAAACAAGAAGATTATAATAGCAGAAATTAGGATAGAATTATGTAGGGCAACTGTGGGACCTCTTATTTTGTGTACTGATAAAACAATGGGGCCAAATCTAATCTCTGATCATCACCTGAATTGCTTTGGTCTGATTGATTCCAAAATGTCCTCTGGATCACCACATTCCTGGAATTCATGGGGTGTATTCCAGAAACCGTTTTAGGGCCCAGTTGAGCACATTTTTGAATCGGAATTATGAGTTTTCACCGAAGATACAAGAACACGTATAGAAGGCCTACCTGGATCAGCCATATGATGTAACAAAACAAGCGTCTCTAAATGTTTATTTCTGTAGAATGGAAAACATCTGTCCAATATGGATCATTTTTAAGCAGTTATTTTCTGAAACCTGTGCCCATCATAGCAGTTTGCTTCTTTTCCAGTCGGAGCCAAAGAGAGGAACCATGTTAGAGTGAACAGGATGTTTAGGAGGGAGAGCAGAAGCTAAATGAATTCTTCGAGAAACATAAATGCTCTGAACTGATATGTTTTGTTAAATAAAATGTAAGAATGTTTTTCCTTCTGCTTGGACGTTTTAAAGTTGCTGTTTTGAGAACAGGAGGTTTCTGAACAAGAGCAATGATCGCTTTTGGCAACAGCAGCCCTCATTCAGACCTGCAAGGGTGAAGACAAGCACACACACACACACACACACACACACACACACACACACACACACACACACACACACACACACACACAC
>JBBPDC010000133.1:5339-18387 GCA_037974485.1 Hemigrammopetersius urotaenia
CTCTCTCTCTACACACACACACACACACACACACACACACACACACACACACACACACACACACACACACACAAACAACTCCTGTGGTTTTCCGTGAGATAAGCCCATTGAACAAGCTGGTTTTTGGAGCAGGTTCATGAGGCTATTCGGCCATGCTTGATCGTTTCTGTCACACGCACACACACAAACCGCACACTGTCCTGAGGTGGGGTAGCAGCAAGGCCATTGTTGATTACTCTGCACAGTTCAGTCTGGTGGCTGTGGCTCTGAGGGGAGATCTGCGTGGCAGGGCTACAAATCAAACTGGACATTACTGTTTGTTTACCAATTCCTCACAGAAAGAGCGAGAGAGAAAAACAGAGAGTGAGATAGGTGAAGAGGTAGCTGGGAGCGGTTGAGGTAAATGAGCAAGGACGTACACAAAGCCAGTGCACCTTGTTCTGGGATTTAAATCTTTTTTGTACATAAATTATCCACAAAGTAGAACAAATTATGGTATAATAATAAAGATAAAACTGTCTGGCACTGGATAACATAAACACATTTGGCCACACAGAGTGCACTTGTTTATTTAAAATCAGAATAAGCTTTCATAATTTTGTTACTTGGCAACCATGGCCTACTGTTAACTTCATCATTTGGTTGAAGTTTTATTTATTGCCCACTGACTGTATTTTCTTTGTTAAACATTGGTGTGTTTTGCCAGTTGCATGTAGTGGTCATGTAGGTGACCACAGGCCCGAGAGCTTATATAACAAGTTAGCATTTACTTGTGTCTTATTAAACAATATAATGGAAGTGAGGGATTTATACTCCTATTCGTGTGAACTGAACAAAAATCTATTAGCATTATTTGGTAAAAATAGTCCCTTTTTTGTGTTGGATTACAGCTAACATAATAGTGTCCCTA
The DNA here is from genome assembly GCA_037974485.1 of Hemigrammopetersius urotaenia. Taxonomy (NCBI): domain Eukaryota; kingdom Metazoa; phylum Chordata; class Actinopteri; order Characiformes; family Alestidae; genus Hemigrammopetersius; species Hemigrammopetersius urotaenia. The sequence continues at coordinate 6,250 of JBBPDC010000133.1, forward strand.
ATAAATGTGTAGTTAATTAATTACATGCCCATCAACAAACTACTAGTGATGTTTTCACAGGGGTTACGTTCCAAGAGCACCCGCGTAAAGTGAAAAACCGCGTTGTTGTGTTTTTAGCAAAAAATGCCTAAAAATGCCTATTTTTATAGTGTAAACCCTAAATATGCTCCCAGAGCACTTAAATGTCATTTTAAACAGTTTAATGCATTACTCTTAAAGAAAATGTAAAGGTAAATAAATAATCAGAATCAGAAAACTGTATTGTTTAAAACACCTTTAGCATTAGCTGTTAGCATTAGCAGTACACAAAGACTTGTACACACAAGAAACGTTGAAATAACTCTCTCTACCCACACGTTTAGACAAATGTTGAGATAACTGTTGAAAATTGCTGGAGCGGGTAAAACACAAAAATACGAGAACAAGACATGGAGCGGTCATGCTACATGCTGCAGCAGACTTCTTCATCTTCTTCTTCTTTTTATGGAGGTTCACAACTTTTCAATGTATTACTGCCACCGCTGGACTGGTGGCAGTAATACAGTTCGGAACCTTACCTGTAGTTACACGGTTAATGTGTGCAGGTTTTGTCTTACGACACAGAAACACTTAATATGGAGCCCAAATGATGTATAATACTATAGAGCAGCTCAAATCTTCAGCATGCCTCTTCCATTATTTCCCTGAGTAGGAGGGAAGGCAGTAGGGAGTGGATGGCCTCGTGCTATTCTAGTCCATGTGGGAGCTGCCCTCCAGTCACTTATGAGAAGGAATATTTCTATCCGCTCCAAGCCTAACGCTCAGATCAGGTTTTATTGGTCCGAGTCACAGGCTAGATTAGCTGATAAAGAAATACTTTCAGTATGGGCCCTTGTGCAAATAGCCAAGCTTGTTTAATCAACCTTGTCGGCCATTGAGAACACTGTGTTTTGTAGGTTCTTTGAAAAAGAAGAGCTCTGCGTGGCATTAAAAGAATTTTGTGTAAAGAGTCTTGAGAGGATAAGCAGTAGTGTCTTGATCGTCCATATGTTTGCAAATGCTTTGTAGATGTCTGCCTAGTCTGTAACTCATTTAACTGATACGTAGTCCAGACCCAGATTAAGCTTCAGCCTAAACTGAAGATAATTTTGAATGGAAATTCACTATTGGCACTGCAGTTTAGTCAAACCTACACCAATTTCATAAAAAAAAATTAAAAAAAAACACTTCATGCCTAATCTCAACCTAAACCTAATCATAAAGCCTAACCTTAATCTAAATGTTAAATGAGTAACACTCTAATTTAGACCCTAACTAACACTAACTATTAATTTACCTTAAAAGATAATCCTAATCCACACCAATTGTAATCCTCAAATTAACCGAAACATAATTCTTATCCCATACAAAATGGCTAATATTAATCCTAATATTAACTTTAATCCTAACTTTAATCAACTTAATTTAAGATCTAACACTCACTTCAGCTCTGCCTTTATTTCTTATACTTCTACAGAAACCAATATTTAGCAATCTTTAAACCCAAACTTTGGTCTTAATCGCCTATCATTGATTCTGATGTGTAGATAAGCCATAGACAAACCAAGTCAGAAATAATGTTTTGCCAAAATGAGCTTCAATTAAGCTGAAGCTCTGTGGGACTGTTTGAGTGACCCTTAGGAGCTGTGAACGAATATATCATTTGCAGCCAAATGCTGGTGAAGTATAGATCATTTGGAGCTTCATTAGAAGTACACAGAGGCATCATCGTGAATCCGAGAACAAATCAAGTATTTAATTTGTAATTAAACACACCAGATACATCAAGAGCCGACAGTAATGCAAACTGGTGGTTTAACTAAAGAGCAATTTGAGATCAACCATAGCAGTAGATCTTTTATCACCACAATTACTCAGTTATTTCTCACTGGATTTGAGACTAATTGAGGAAAATATCTATATGCTTCTTTGCTACCGAATCTGAATTTACATGTGCTGAAACAGCCTGAACTTTGAAAGGAAAGTCATGCAGGAGAATAGCTGACAATATAGCGATTTTTCAGATTTGTCATTGGCAAACTGCTGCTCAATCTGAAAGCTCATTTTCTCTCCAAGATGCCATCTAAAGAACTCCAGTCCTGGAGGGCCGTGGTCCAGCACGTTTTGGTGATTTCCCTGCTCAGAAACACTTGGTTCACCTCCCCAGTTAATTGCCAGGTTTAGTGAATGTGTTTGAGGAGGAGAACCATCAAACTGTGCTGGACACCGGCCCTCATGGACCAGAATTTGACACCCCTGATCTAAGGAATAGCTTTTATTTAGTCTGATTCATAGATACTTTTTAATGATCACCTGTTTATTTATTTATTTATTTATTTTTTTATTCCTGTGTGTTAACTTTCCTTAATCCATTACGCTACCGGAGCTGGGAGGGTGAAGAGTTTCAGGTGCTTCCTCTGAGACACATGAAGCGCAACCATATCTTTTCAAAGTGATGCTAAAGCAAGATAACTGGATGCCTCAACATGCTTGGAGGAGACCACTAACTCCACATTCTGTTACATATGTTAACAGGCACTCAATTATGCTAGGAAATAGCATAATTTTCATGCTAGGAAAGAAGGCCACTGCACCCACTCACCCATTCACCCACCCAACGTTATATTTCTCACTCATATTTGGTAACATGACCAATCAACCATAAATAAATTCATGGTACCATATTATAATACGACAACCTTCATAAGGTAATGAATGAGCATTTCAAATTATAGAGACAAACCCACATTCATTCGTCAAAGCTCATATCTTGCACATGTGTCTTCTCCGTCAGTCAGTAATTCGCCTGTCAGCTTCATCACATTCATATTCATTCTCGTACTCACATGCATATTGATCAGATAGGATAACTCACAGTTGCCCATTTTATTTACGTTCTGTAAAGTTTATATTTTTGCCGTTTGGCAGATGGTCTTGTCCAGACTGACTTACATGGGTGCTTTGTAATAACTTCTCATAAGTTATTAACCACTTCTCATGGTTATTAACCATTAATAAGGTAATTAAGAACCTTTTACAAACATGTTAGAATAGTAGCCTCAAAGTAGAGCGGTATCTTTGGTTGAAGCATAAAGTTCAGGTATGAAGTATAAAGTTTTTGTTATTTCTTATACTGTTGTGTATATATTTATTTATTTTTATATAAAATTTTTGTGAGTCTATTTCCTTGACCTCTTCTTATGAAACTTCTCTACTTGTTGGACTAACTTGGAGGCTCTGGTTGAGGTACGATGTGAGAAATACACCATTATCAGGAATGACCAAGAGTTTCTCCCCATAGCAAGTTTGACGTGGGGTAAATAAGAGGTCAGCAGGAGTGGAAAAAAATACCTCGCCATTTGACTCACTACTCTAATCCCCTCATCCGACATCTCTCTCTCTCTCTCTCTCTCTCTCTCTCTCTCTCTCTCTCTCTCTTTCCACTCCTCCACTCCACTCCACTCCACCTTCTCTCCTCCCTCCATGTTTCTGTTTGACTGGTTAATCCTCCTCTCCGTTAAGAGACCAGCCAGGCATGCAGGGGAATAAGGAAGGATTCTGAAAGTTAAGGCCACATGTTTTTTCCCCTTTTCCATCTTCTCTGTTTTATGACCTCCACACATTTTTTTCTGCTTTCTGTTTCTTTTGGTACAATTAAGTAGTGTAAGGTGTTGAACAAGCCAAAGGCAATACACTCTTTCTATTTCATGTTTTACATTTTATTTGTCAAAGGCCATCCGTTACTGTCCAAATGGAATCTAATGGAAATGAGCCTCAGTATCCAGCGAAGTCAAAAGACTTCTGCCAGAAACAAAAAGCCCTTGTACCATGTGGACCATCCTTCATGATGAAACATCTGCTCTGTGGAGAACAGCATTTATTCTCAGACAAACTATGTAACTGTACTGTGTCATTGGAATAATCACTTAAGTAAGAAATTAACAAGTGCATTCATAACACATACACACACACACACACACAAACACACACATATAAACACACTTGGCATAATGTGGTTAGGATGGGCGAAAGGGCTCCATGATGAGTGTTTGTCGGCGGAATTATCTGCTGATTGCTTTATTTCTTCGCAAAAGTCCTTCAATCCGCTATAATGAGCTCGGCACTTATCCGAGCAGCCATCAAGGGACAAATCCAATTTAGCTCGTAAAATAAGCAAGATGGTTGGGCCTCTGCTCTCGGACTTCGGAATGCAGGCTGGTGTTTCTCTTCAGCTTGCAAGTGATGAACGTTCCCCTAAGACCCCTCTAGAGAAGGGGTGGACTGGTGGAATCTAGTTTATCTTTGGATAGCGATAAAATGCAGGAAGAAAGATGCACCCCTGGGGCAAAAGGTCATACAAGGGCTTTCAAGCTGCACTGTAGTGATCATAAGCTGCGATACAGTGAAGAGAAAGACCCATGTGGAAAAAGTCTGACTTTGTCTGGTCATTCTGAATGACAAAACATTTATCATTTAGCTGTAAACTTTAGATATACATACTATTTATATATTTACATATTTGAAAACAGTTGGACATAACCCCAAGTTGCTCCAGGGAGACTGTCCCCTGTAGTTAGAGAATGGAAGTCGCTTTGGATAAAAGCGTCTGATAAATGCCGTAAATGTAAATGTAAATGTAATGTAGTTGACTGATTAACCAATCTGGAAGGCAGCTGGGTTTTTGCTTTTATAGGCGAGAAAGTCAACATTTATAAAAGTGTTCTAGCTGTGTTTAAGCGTTTTCTATTCTGGTAGGTGTACATATTTGGTTGGGGTGTCATGAAAGCTGCAGTTCATTTTTTTTCAGCACAGTAATTTCTGCTGAGAGTTTTGAGGTTAATAAGGCACTCTCCCCTCTTATTGCTCACTAGCAGCTCAACGCAGTCTCATTTAGCACCTCTAAAGCCCGCAGGTTTAGTTAATATGCTGTCGAGTTACAGGAAAAATAAATCGATCATATTGTATATACTAGATTTGTTTATATCAGTCATTCTTGATTCTGCTGAAGGAAGGCTGTGAGAAGGCCTGCAATATGAGAGTTTTTACATTTTGTTCTCCTTTAAATAAGGAGGTTTGGTATTTTGGTAGTGTTTGTTATTTATTGAATCTTTCTTAACAATTATCACCACTCAACAGTAATTAAAAGAAAAAGGATTTTGGTCAACAAAAGATTTGGTGTTCCTATGTCAAGTAGAACCAAAGTTATTATAATAAAAAAACATGTAAAAATAATAACTACCGGGGTTTTAAATATGGCATCAAACACAAACCGGGGAACTTCCATATATTTTTCTGTATGATTTACCATTTGTTGTGGTGCTCACGCTCTAAAAGGTAAAAAGATAAGGCATATTTATGGTACGATCAGGGCGGATGAACCTACCCACTACTAAAATTTTGGGTTGAAACCTCCACCACTCATCAGCAACAAAATGGTTTGGGGTGCATGTTTTCGGCATACTCCCTCTACCACACCTCCAGTCACCTGAAGTTTTGCCAAGAATGTCAGGTGTCAGAACTGGTATGACAAATGAAATATTGTATTACTTTATAAGTAATAGTACTGCACTAATTTTTAGAAAGCAGAGTTTGAAATGAAACTTTACCAAACACATCAACATCAGTGCTTTAGAGATGTGTCTCTGAACAATGTTAGGGTATTTTTGCCAGAGGACCTAACAGTAATCTCCCTCTTCAGACCCGTGGCTGAAAAGTCCTTGAAAAGGTCTTTAATCTCTGAAAGATCAGACCATCTCAGATAGCCATAGGGTCAGTTCACACAAGCAGATATTGTGCTGTTGCGCTTCTAACATTGCATGATTGTTACAGTAACCCAGCAGTCAGTGGCTAGCAGTTCTAACTGGTGGAACTTCATGGTGGACAGTGAAAGTCATGCAGGATGAAATCTGGGGAAGAATATGATTAGGATATGTGTGGCATCCTCAAAACTGAGACTGGATAAAGTAGTAGAAAACTGTAGGTGGCACTTTATTGATAACACTCTAACACCAAAAAGTGTCTTCATAAACATTTATTAAACATGTGTGTTGAATAGGACATTACTGTGTCCTCAAAACTACTGTAGAACAATGTTTATTCATAGCTATACTTGAAAAAAAACTTAAATTCATGGTTTATTCATAACCATTTCAAGTAATAATTGAGGGAAAACTTTTAAAGGCAAATGTCTGATTCTGTTCATCACCACTGTGAACAGTTCTGTTTTCTAGAACAGAGCAAACCACACCAAATGCACTTTGAATGACATTATTTACATTTTAAGCATTTAATTATGCAGAAAATGTAAAAGAAAATGGAATTTCCATTTAAGGGCCAACAAAAAAACAAGAGCAGCATTTGTTGTAAGTCTTTAAGGGGGTTTTGATTTTGAGACTTTATGAAAGCACAGCAAAACTCTGAAAAAAATCTATTTATTCTGTAGAGATGCAGAGACAAGAATGACATATAATGTAATATAAACATGAAGTCAAAACGAAATTGAACTCTCCAGAAAGGATGCTGTGCCCCTGTCTAAACGTGTGAGTATAGAGAGTTATTTCACAGATTTTCTTTTGTGTATGAGTGTTTCGCTCACTGCACGCTGCTAACTGCTAATGCTAATGGTTTTTTAAGCAATAAAGTTTTCCGATTCTGATTATTTATTTACCTTTACATTTTATTTAAGGGCAATGCATTAAACTGAGTTTAACATGACATTACAGTGTTCTGGGATTATATTTAGGAGCATATTTAATGTTTACACTATAAAAATAGACATTTTGAGGCATTTTTTTAACCAAAACACAACAACTATCACTATCACTGTACTCTTAGAACGTAACCTTTCCCCCTGTGAAAAGCGGGGCATTACTGTATACACAAAATGCTATGGTTAGTAAGAGAGGTGGGTAGAAATACTTTCGATACATTAAATTACTGCTAAAGTTATTTTTTTGATAACCACAAATAGCAGTTTGCAAATGTTACGAGATTAAATAGTGTTTTGTACATATGCTTATGTCAACTCTGTCATGTGTCAGCGACAGATGCAGGCCTATAGGATAATGTATGGACATTGATCTTGAAAATTACCTTGTTGATTATTCCCTTGTCCTACTCAGACGGACTATTAGGGCTGCTTTTATGTGATGCATTTCGAATGAGGTGAGTTAGTGGTGGGTGGGCATCTTGGAGGGTACGACTACATTAGAGGGAGAGAAAGAAACCCATCAGTTATGGGTCATTAAATTGCGAATGAGAGAAAGTGAATCGCTTTGTTTTATATGGTGCATTACCTCCCAATTACATTGAAATTGTGTGTGTGTGTGTGTGTTTTCAGGCTTGTGCACATATGTGTGCATGTATTTATCTGTTTGTTAGGACCAAAAGTCCTCAATATGGTAGAAATACTGGTAAATCTACAAAAGTGGGCACATTCACTATGAAACACAATGTACTTCAAATGTGCTTAAGCCTCCCTTAATTTACCCCTGAAATACACCAAACTGCTTCATTTGAATTAAGTGGCCATTCATTTGTGAAACCAATCCCTTAATTTTACCAATCCCTAAATTTTAGATTTAAGCCATGAGTATGAAACCCTTTCATCTTAAATTTAAGACATTAATTCAAGAGGTTATTTTATTTAAGGGGCAAATTTGAAAAAGTAGGGAAATTCTGTAGTTTTACCCCTTAATCAGCCTTAATCTGTGGACGTTTTCCCTGCATTTTCAAAATGAAGATAATTTACGAAGTAAAATTAAGACATTTGGTTTCGTAGTGATTCTGCTTTTCCTCATGAGGAAAGGTGCTGTTTTCAACACAAATTCAACTCTTTTAGGAAAAGCTAAAATAGAAGAAATAGTTTTTGGACACTGAGCTTAAGGTCAGTGTCAGGTTGCTGTGGGTGTAGTATAACTGATGTAAATCTCTTTGTGAGGACCAAATGTTCTTATAACCAGAATACTGGAAAATACTGGAAAATTTAGGACACTTTGCAAGTGCTTACATAGAAATGTGTGGTTTTTTCACCCCAGATTCAATGTTTATAAGGAAAAACTAAAAGTGTAGATGAAGTTTTACTTCAGGTTAAGGTCAGTGCAATGTCCCCAAAAATAGAGTAATAAATCTAGTAATATCCTCACAAAGTATGTGTGTGTGTGTGTGATGTGTGAACATCCCTCTTCTGCACTGCCTGCTTCTAACCTGCTACCCCTTATGTCAGTGCATGCCTGTGCTCTTGAAGGAACATTGTGCTGGTCCTCACAAGGGCTGTTTTCATCACAAACGCAACTTTTTCAGGTGCAGAGTGCAGAAAGGATCTTTGTAATGTCTCCACAAATGTGTGTGTATGTGTGTGTGTCTAGCACTGCTTTCTCATAACTTGCTACCCCTTATTTCAGTGCATGTTTGTGCTATTTGTGCTCTTCAAAGCCCTGTTTGGTAGCACTTGTAGGCCTCTGGCTATGAGTGTGTGTTCTTTTGCACCTTAGATGTGTGTGAACAGTGTGTGGGAGGCATCTGTCTCTGTACCCAGGCCTGCTGTCACACTATAATTTCAGCAAATAAAAGTGGAGGGCCACTGCGCTGTCACAGCACTAGCCACTTAGCAAAGAAACATGCTAGCAATTTAGCTGCTCCAAGCACTTTGCTTCAGGCAAGCCAAAAGATTCCAAAGTGCTCCGACAGAAAGGACAAGCCGGCCGAGCCTTTCCTCCGGCCTGGACGCATTAATTGCATTTAATTGAAGGATATTTAACAGTAACTAACTTTAATGGCTAACATTTGTCGGAGGCGTGTCTCGCTTGGGTGAGCTTTAGGCGGCGCTGCCAAACAACCTGGCATTGGTTTTGTTTCCTGTCTCGAAGGAGGTGGAGGGGGGCTGAAGAAAGGACACCTTCTCTCCACCTTCCATTTGACCCGCTTTCTCCTTTCCCATCCTTACTTTGCATGTCCCTTATCTCTGTTTTCTTCCCCTCTTTCCTTTCTTTCTTCCCTGAAAATGCTAGCGTGGCTAACGCCGAATAAATGCTAGCAGGGACCTAATCTTATTAGCATAATGCTAACTGGCTGCTGCTAGCTTTTAGGTGGGCCCTTTGGGCATAAAGTAGCCCACAAAAGGACATGTTTATCTTACCCCCACACCCCTCTTCTCTCTCTCTCTTGTTCTGTCACTTTCTCACTCACTCTCTTTCTCTCTCCCTCTCACACTCTCTTCTTCTTAATTCTCTGTTTTTGCTCTCTTACTTTCTCAGTCATGCTTTCTTTGTCCTTCTCTTTCTTTCTTCTCTCTGTTTAACCCCCTCATCCACTCTCTTTCTTGCCATCTTTCCGTTTCTCTCAAGTTTCTTTTTTTTTCTCTGTCTCTCTCTCCCTCTCTCTCTTTCTGTCTCTTTCTCTCTCTCTCTCTTTAATTCTCTCTGTTCTTCTCCCTTTCTCTTACTTTCTCAGTCTCTCTTTTTTGTCCTTCTCACCCTTTCTTTCCCCCTCATCCACTCTCTATCTATCTTGCTCTATTTCAGTTTCTCTCTAGTTTCTTTCTTTCTCTCTTTTTTCTCTCTCCCTATCACTTTCTTGTTTCAGACTGTCAGTTATAATTCCCCCTCTTCAGTATGGAGGTCGTGGCGGGGTGGTGTTGATCCAGCTCCTCACTCTGTACCCATGTGGCCACATTTTTATTTCACTCCACTTTATTTGTACATACTTTAAGGAACATTCTGACTTGTGTTCCCATATGCATCACATTATGTAACTTCAGCTGGCTTTGGGTGATTAAATTTGAATGAGTGGAAGTAAATATAGATTTTTTTTCTTGACTTATTGCTTATGGGAACGTGTTTGGATTCAGAATGATGCCTGCGAGCTGCTCAGCAAGTTCACGCCTCAGTTTAAGCCAAGGCAAAGGTGCAGTTGGAGCAAAACCTTTGCCCATGCACCACTGTTTATTCACACCCATCTCTTTTTCATTTCAAATGTTCTTTTGTCCTGCCAACACTTCACTAATTTATTTAATTACTGTATTACATTGCTAACAAAGAGATTTCATAGTCCTGCTCATTTTCTATCTACCTCTTTGCCTCTCTCTGACCTTTGTGGTCAACATTGCTTAAAAAACAAAATCTTTCACTCACATTCTTTAATGGCTACATGAAATCTGCCATCAACAAACATCACCAGGTGCTGCACATCACCAAGCCAGCCTTCGCATTATTTATGACTCAACACCACCTCCGCCATGTTTCTCAGATGATTTGGTATACTCACAAATCATTTGTTAAATTCTCTTTATTAGTTTTCGATGGTTTTAGTACATGTATTTCAGTAATGCAATTGTAAAAACAGAAATGAAAATTATAAAGATAAATGCATAGAGGTAAACTATAGCAAATGTGTAAACGTTCTGTTCATTTGGTGAATTGAACATTTTGAGAGGGAAATTTTTTGTTCCAGTATGTTAGAATATAAGTACATTTTTGTTCCAGTATGTTAGAATATAAAACTGTGCACTAACCTTAGCAAAAACAGCCACATTTAAGTGTTCTTGTAGAAAAGTCTCTAATGTATTTTCACTAAATCAACAAAAGGCCATTTGGATGAGGGGTGGTTAAACCTTTGCACATGACTGCAAGTCATTCAGCTAAATGGACTAGTCCTGCGTATTTGAACTGTTTTATGCTACACTTGTTTGTAGAATTTGCTTTAAATGTTACAACAATAATTTAACAAGATCAGCCTAGGTTTTTCAGAAGCAACAAACAGACTGCAACAGACTATAGGCAGCACAGAAGAACATAAAATGCCTGCTCTGCATCGGGAGGCCTTTGGGCTGTGAAAGACACTATATAGATGTCACATATTATTATAATTTCTATTCTTAAAAGAAATTATTACTGTGATGTAGACAACAAGGGAGGAAAATTAACTGGATAAAAAGTGATAGATTTATCAGTTACACGAATAATAAACAGCAAATTGTTAGTTCTGGCTGTATAGGGAACAAGCTCTGGTAGGGCCCACAGCTGAGCAAGTGTGAAATTGACTGTTTTGGGGTTAAATCTGTTTGAAAAAGAGCGATTCAGAGTGCAGGATAAGCTAAGCCTGGTGTGTATGTACATACGCTTGGCCCAGCAAGCGATACTAATTTGCAGGATTAGGACTTGGCCACCAGCTTGGCGGCTGCATTCGGAGAGCCCTGTTTGGCCTAACCATTGTTGAAGAGGTTTGGAAATGGAGATGCATTGAGTGTTATCTTGTTTTCGGAGGGAATTTTTTAATTTCCTGACTCCTGTTTTTACTCAGGCTGTGTGAATCTGCTGTGTGTATGTGTATATTTTTGTGTGTGGGTTGAAGAAAGAGTGTGTGCAAGAGGGCGCTTTCATGTGCGAACACTTTATTGATGAACAAACTGCCGAAGATGCCTTTTCAACACCTCTATTCCATAATTCAATTTTTTCCCCCTTTTTTTCATCAGCATATTTTTCAGCTGTCGCGTGGAAAGAAATACATCTTCAAATTGATTCGACTCGCCATGAATAGAATAAAGAGTTCCATTCAGCGTCGCTGTCACAAGCCTCCTGCAGTTCCCGCGGCAGACGGGCCCAGACGGACAGGCCTGATTGGGTGGCTGAATCTGAAATGGTGCAGAAAGAGGGAAACCGTTAGGAATGCCTACGGATTCCGCCCTGCGCCCTTTGCCACATGGACAAGTGACGGATTGAGTGAGTAGGGATGAAGGGAGTGAATGCGATTGGAGCTGTACTGCTGTTGGGCAAGCCACTCTCTCTCTCTCTCTCTCTCTCAATCAGACACACAAACACACACTCTATCTCTCTTGCTTATTCCCAGCACTGATGACGTTTGACTTGGCTGCAGACTGTTGACTGTCACTCATGTGGAATGAGAAAGGATGGAATATAGCGAAATGAAAACTGAAGATGGAATTCCGACGAGTCAGGGGGATTCCAGTGCTGGCAGGGGTTTGGAATGGAGATGAGCATGAGAGAGAGAGAGAGGGAGAGAGAGAGAGAGGGAGAGAGAGAGAGAAAGAGAGAGAGAGAGAGAGAGAGGGAGAGAGAGAGAGAGGGAGAGAGAGAGAGAGAGAGAGAGAGAGAGAGAGAGAGA
>JBBPDC010000134.1:0-12066 GCA_037974485.1 Hemigrammopetersius urotaenia
CACACACACACACACACACACACACACACACACACACACACACACACACACACACACACACACACACACACAGCTGAAGGATGCTACAACTGAGAGATTTATTACTGAAACACATATTTCTCTTTCTTTTCTTTCTTTTCTTTCTCATATATCTGTTCTTTCTCGTGTTTCTATTATTCTTTTTTGGTTTTCTCAGTTGTCTCTCTCAGCCCTACTTGCAGCTCTTTCTTTCTTCCTCTTTTCCTTTATCCCACCTACATTCCTCGTTCTTTTCCTTGTTGGTTTCTTTTTTCTTACCTAGTCTTCTTCAATCTTTCAGTTTTTCCCTTCAGGGGTCGCCACAGTGATTCATCTATGAACAGCTTTCATCTTTTGGTTTCATACTTTTTTCCTCCTAGCTCCGCCTCTCTCTCTCTCTCTTTCTCACTCTCTCATTGGTTACTTCCTTCGCTTGTCAGTGACTGTTGTTTTTCACTGATCTGTTCATCTGCCCAGTTTGGCTCTATTCCAGACCATAAGGTCAGTTGGGTGCCTTGTTAATGTAATGATTTTTAAACTCTTTCATGCACATTGAGTTTATTTTCATTGCGCGTGCAGTGTCTCGGCCTTTGTCCGGGAAACAAAAAGTGCTTTAATGGTTCCGGCACCCATGGTTAAAGGGAACAAACATGATTAGCAGTTAGCATTCTCCACCAAGCATGTATTGCATTAGCAGCAGTGTGTCAGTAGCAGTACACCCATGCTTTCACCCTCCAAACTTCTCTGTGCAATGGGTGGGAATTAACCCATAACTAAATAGTGTGAAAGGAAGAGCGTGTGTGAAGTACATTAATATTTTAATCACTCTCTCTCATTGTTGGAGACACAGCTGGCCGATAAACATCCAAAATAACTGGAGAGATCCTGAGAGGAATCCAGCTGGGATAAAAGCTGTTTTTCTCCTGTTATTTTTATACACACATGAAACAGCTTCTGTAGCTACAGGGACCTGCGACCGTTTCCTCACCCACGTAAGCAGGGCGGTGTTAGGTAATGAGTGTGAATGTAGGCTTGTGTGTGAGTGTATGAGTGTGTGTGTGGTGGACAGCAGGAGGGGTGAATGAGTCATTCAGGTGAAACGGAGAAAGTTGCAGACTCACCTATCAAGCAGCCAATGAATCACTGTGAATCACACAGCACCCTCTACTGACACAGTCATGAAATACAGCTTCAATTAAAGGCACTTTATTTAAAGGCTGGCTTATATCAGTATGGAGCGTCCAGATAGGCCTATAGTAATAAAAGATCTCAATGATTTGATATTTTAATGCACATTAAGGACAGCAATTATAAAAATTATTATTAAAGGACATAACTATTTAAAAATTCTAATTAAACCCAAATTCACACCAAAAAAAATTCCACATGCTTTTCCTTTTACTGTGGCTGTTTGATTTACCTTCAGACTTTAAGGCTCTCAATTTACCATCTTTCCTGATAAAATTTAGAGAGAAAATGCTAATAAGATCATGTGACAAGCTCTTTAAAGAAATGCACCGCCGATATACAAAAAGGGTTATATGATACAAAAACACTTCTATAATTTGTAACAGCAGTCAAAAGATTTTCAAATCTATTTAACATGGGAAACTGAACAGTTTCAAACAATACATAAACATTGTTAAATGCACTTTCTCTCTTGCTTTCTTTATTCAAACACACACACACACAAGGATTTGAGCATGACACATTTCCTGAACAGATTCACAATCCATTTCCTGTCAAATGATGGGAAAAGCCCTGGAGAAATGAGAGGAGGATTAAATAGAATATCAGGATGTCCTGGCCCTCCAAAATAAATAAATAAAGTAAGTAAGTAAGTAAATAAATGTATGTATATACATGTGAGCCATTTATATATGTATATGTATAATATAATATAGAATAATATAGATTTTACATAAAAATATACAGATAGATAGATATACAGATAAAAATATACAGACAGATAAAAGTTCTTCCAAAGATGCTGGGGCCAACAGGCCATTAATGCAGGTCCACCAGACCGACAGGATGATCAACCTGCATGAGGATGAAGATGAGTGTTTAAGTTCAGTTGTACTGTTGGAATAGTCAGTGTTCAACACAAACTCCTGCTTGAACATCTGGATCTTTTTCAGTGACAGAACATTCCTGAACTGATTTGAGAAGAAAGATCACAAATTATACCATCAGCGCCCTCTGCTGCTCAGTTTAGCTCAACACACCCTCCCTTACCATTTCATGCACTGAAAGATCTTTTTGTTTTATGTGTAAGAACAGCAGAGAACAGAATTATCATCAATTATCTCAGCCAAGGGTTGATACAGCCAGAACTGGCATGTCCATATAGTCAAAAGAAGTCGCCTAAGGCGAAAGTCCTCCCAAACATACTGCATAATAAGAAGAACTTCCATATCAACGTACAAAATTGAAACTTTACAATTTAAGAAGATTCCACACAGAAGTATTTGCAGGGGGTTTCCCTACAGATTTTGTCTGTCTCTGCTTGACTAAAACATAACTAGACAACATCACTACAGATGAACAGTCATCTTGCAGCAAGTTATCCACAGTTTTTTTGACAACACCAATTATAAACAATACATGGTGATGTTAATCTGTTGTGATTTATTCAAAGATTCTGAGAGTGCATTCATTTAAACCATACAACCATGTCAGCATTTTCACAAGAAAATATAAAAATCCTCCAAAGTCATGGCAGTCTAGAATAGTGAGGTGTTGTCCCTGCCTCCTACAAAAAGCACTGCCTGAGGAAGCTATGCAGACTAACCAGCCCATAGCTGAGAACAGGCTCCAGCTGCAGCAGTGCCTGGCAGTACAGCAGCAGTTGATGAGGGATCTCATGGGGATGGTCGTGGGTCTGACATCTATCCTGAGAGAGTGATCTGACCAGCCACTGAGGCCAACACCTGAAGGCCCAATGACTGCCCTGGTTGCATGCAAGCCCAGCAGCCGCGCCCAAGAGCCATGCACAGAGGGGCCCGTAGCAGCGCAAAGGCTACAACCCATAGCAGCACAGAGGCTACAACCCATAGCTGCGCAAGACGCTACAGCCCGCAGCTCACAAGAGGCTGAAAGGCCTAGTCAGTCACCAGTACCAGTGCCAAGATGGCTACTGCCTACCCACAGCGGCTCCAGGTGCCAGTAAGCATTTCATTGTGCTCTGTAAACTGTACCTCCTCCCCCTGTGGGGTGCTTTTGTTGGCTCATTGGCACAACAGTAGTGCGCCCTGGGGGAGACACATGAGTTTGGAACTTAATTTCAAAACTTGTTTGTTTAGATTATGTGATTCAGCTGATCAGCATGCACAGAGAATGAACTTTGTGTTTCTATTGATTTCTTTTGTATTTAAGTTTGTAGTGGACCTGAGGGTCAGTCCATTGTCATCCTGACTTGTGACTTTCTAGTGTTTCTCTGTTCCCCTTTTGTTCATGTTCTTTGCTTGTTTCTGGCCCTCGTGCCTTTTGTTTTGGGTTTAAATAAAAGAATATTGAAATGTAAGTCTGCATATGTGCCTGCCTTCATTTAATGTAATTTTGTGCCGGCCCAAATTTACCAACAGCCCACCAGGCAATTGTCCAGCCCTGGCTCTGATCTGTGCTGGCGTATAGTAATATTAAAGTTGGGAGGTTTTGAAAGTGATATAGAAATCTTGGTAAAACATTGACTTTAATTGTTTCTATTCTAGAGCTTTTACCTTGTTAGCTCTTCTTTAATTGTATTGTACAAATGGGTACAGTTCTTATTTAACAATTTTGAGCTCTATTCCCAGATACTTGAAAGAACTTGTTTCCCATTTCAGTGAGTATTTACTTTTAAATGTCTCATGTAAGTCTCAATTATATGTGAGAATTTCTGTTTCATTAATTTTCAATTTGTATCCTGATTTTTTAGGGATTTCATCATCTCTGTCAGGGATGACTCCGGTTTTCTAATATAGAGTAGGTCATCATCCGCATAGCCCCCATCCAGGCCCTTGTTCCTGAAACTGTGCCTCCTTTTATTTTTAAAAAATAAAAGCAATCCAAGAAATCCAAGTCTGCATGTGCGCCTCCTTCTTAGATGGGTACAGCCCATACGTGACATGTACTAAGTAAAATAAACTCAAACCTGACCTGCCAATTCTTCAATGACTGTTTACTTCTTTCTTATTTTGAGTGATACAATTGTAAAACCAGAGCTACTAAACAAGAAGATTCTTCTCAGTTTAAGAGTTCAAGTATCTTAAAACGAGACAAAGAATTTACACTAATGGTCAACAATTTTTTATTGGATTAAATTGATTTCTTAAAAGTGCAATATACTTTGATCTGCCAGCCTTCTGTACGACTGTTGTGCTTTGTTATGCTTGAGTGATTCATGCGTAGATCATTGTGTGGCTTAACAAACAAACACATTCTTATGAAACTGGTCAGGTTTAGGGACTGGATTGAAAATAAGTGTCTTTGGAAGTCCTTCAGGAAGCCTGGAGAACCAATCCCCCAGACTGCATCAAAAATACAAGAATGTCTGGCTCTTTGAAAGCAAAATATTAAAAAAGGAGTGGTACTGTAAAGTATACATTATTCTTATTATGGTTGTTAAACTTACCTTTGGCACCCATGAGTCTGTATACTTGATCCCTGTTTACATTGTTTGTTTGTACCTTTTATCGTATCATCTTTGCATGTAAAATTCCTCTTGATGCTAAATTACACCCAGACTATGACTCTTGTTGCTGATATTAATAACACTATTGGTACAGAGTAACTGCCAAACCTGCTGTTATCCTGGTGTGAACAGTACCAGTTTCCAAAGGATTTATTACTCCCTCTGTAATGTTCTTGATCCTCCAGCACCACCGCCTGCTGTACTCATCACAAAGCAATGCTGGACAATCAGTGAGAGCAAGTATTTTTACATTTTTGGGATGTTTTTTTGTTAATAACCACCACAAGATATAAAAAATATGGTTAATAAATCAAGTCCTACATTTTAAAGCTTTGTCAAAAGGACCTTTCCATTAGGGAACAGAATCTCCATGAAGGGCTGAACTTGGCCTGCAATGTTTTGGTGTCAAAGTAACACCCACGTAAGTGTCGGACCCCCAGTTTCCCACCAAATCATCACCCAGAGCACCACACTGCATCACCTTCTTCACATAGTGCATGCTGGTCCATCTCCTCTATAAGTAAACGAGACACACATGGCACCCATATGATGTATTGGAAAATGTGTTTCATTAAAGCAGGCCACTTGCTTCTGTTGCTCCCTGGTCCAGTTCTGAAGTCTGTTGTCAGAGCTTTCAGTGTTGGTCAGAGGTTAGGATGGGCCCCGATTGGTCTCCTGCCCAAAATTCGCAGTAGGAGGCACTTCACTGTGTGTTCTGAACCCTTTCTATCAGAGCAGCATGAACCTTTTCAGATATCTGTGCTACAGAAGCTCTTCTGTGGAACCAAGTCTTCACTTCCCAAGCACAACACCTAGGGCCCCCATGACCCTGTATATTAGGATAAGCACTTTTACTACAAACAGTAACAATAAATCATGTATTAATATTTTTCAAAGCTTAAAGAACATCCATATTTTCCTCCTTAGCCAAAAACCATCCGGATGTTTATTCTACAGAACCCAGTTTTTTAAAAATGTGTTTAGTGCAGTTGTCCACATGCTCCTCTGCACAACCTTGACTCCCTGGTGAAAGCGGTGGAGCAGTGGACGAGCACAAATGGATTCGAAAGCACTCAGGAAGGCTTCTGTAGGAAAAAGCTCCCTAAAACTGTATGAAAAGTTATGATAAGGGCTATGGGTTGGAGCGGTCTGAGATCAGACCAGTGACTCAGCTGTATCTAAAACCCGGGACAGTTCCTGCTGTTCCTGCTACTGAATGATGTCAGGAAGTGACACGGAAGCCGTGGAACAAAGGCAGGGAGTTTAAATGGGCACTGTTTCAGTATCGACGGCGAAAGTGATATTTGGTCAGTACTTAGTTTATAAAGTATCCCTACAAACCTTTACTCAACAAGTCTTTTGATACTGGGTCGCCAAGTTATAATTAAAATATTAACAATCAAATATACAACTCCTCATTTCTTTATATTTAGCTCTGAATCACCTTTTTAGTGCAAATATAGTACTCTACACCTGTCAAACTGTAATACTGAGTAGATTAAACGAAAGAAATGGGAACAAATGCATCACTGCAAAGTGCCTAAAGATACAAGGCGCCTAGGTAAAGGTGTTCCAACGGCTTAGCATTCAGCACCAGCCTGGTCATCAGTTTCTTCACATGGTTCAATACGTAGGTCAAAGATTCCTCTGAAACTGATCAGGTTCTGGGACTGGACTGAAAGACTTTTTGAAAGTCCTACAGGAAGACTTTATGCATGGGTGGCCATGTATCATTTATTTAAAAATAAAAATACTACTAAAAAATCCATAGCCCCTCCATAACAACCCAACTGAAGCATTCCATCCCTCCATCACTAGACACGCTACTGATCAAAGCATTCTGCAAACAAACAGCTCCTTTTTTGATAGAATTTTATTCTTGAAATTATTTTATAAAATCATCGCTTTTTATTCATTTATATATATATTTTTCTTATATATATATGTATTTATATATTTGTATTTTCACCAACATTTTTTTCAAGTTCTTCCCAAACCCACCCACAGCCCACCCTTTCTTCCTTTAAAGGTAAAACTGTTACAAACGAGAGTTCAGACCTTCACATATGAGCATCTGGTCATTGAGCTGGACCAGAAAGAGGGCAATGAGAGAGGGAGAGAGAAGAGGGAGAGAGAGAACAGGAGGGGGAGTGAGGAGTGCAGGGGTTCTACACGTTACAGAGCATGCCTGGGCCTAATCACACACAAACACAAACTTGGCCAGCTATTGGATCACCACGCAGACAGAAAGAGCGGATGACAAGGGTGGAGCTTAACTGCAAATCTCTGAGAGGATGATTTTCAGCAGTTCAGAAATGCCCAAGTACACAGAGGGACTGAAGATACAGCGTTTGTGGACTTAATGGGCATTTTGTTACAAAGGGGCACTTAATTGGTTAATTACATTGCCACTTCAGACCCACCCCATATGCATGCTTCTACAGCAACTGTTGCTAGGTTGCAACAGTTTTTAGGTGGAATGGGATTTTTACCAACATTCTGTCCAAACTAGCAACAGCTGGCATTAACCCTTGTGGGTGGAGTCTGGGCAAGTCATCTATTTGCAACTCCCTGAATGAGCGGTCTCTTAATTTTTCTGAACATAGATTAACACCATGTCCCAAACGCACACTAAACACCAACCATTTCCAAACTTGGGAGCAAATTTGGCTTGGATGGACTACAATTAAGAAGCTTCTCCAGGATTAATTAAGTTTTCTGATTCTGATAGGCAATGTTTATGGAGGGGAAAAAAACACCCCAAAACAAACAAACAACCAAAAAAAACCGGTATGCAAATATGGTATGTGAGCTGCAAATGTGCTTGTTTTTAATTTTGTTTGTATCATAATAATAATAAAAAAACTGTTAATTTTAATAACAAGAATGTTTGAATGTGTTTCAGTGACTAACTTTGGGAAGCCCTGCTATAAGGTACATACTTCATACTTGGACCTGTTGGGGATGCTCTGAATATTTGGAGTTTATAGTTAAGAGTAAACTTGGGCACTTCTGAAAATACTGAACACATAGAATTGGTGTTTAGAACACAGTCGGGATATAAAGGGTCTACTAGAACTGCTTCCAGAAATCCACACCCAAGTATTTACTGTTCTTGACTCATAAGAGGTAAAACAAAAAAAAAGTGTCTAATAGGGTTCAAGTCCATAAAAAACCTCTTGGATGACTCCAGTAGCTGTGCTTGTCAATCTCATTTGGGCACATATACCCGGCTTCATCTGGCATCTGCACCAGAGCAGATGTCCTGCTATTAGGGCTATGAGGATAATTGTGGAGAGAGAAGTATCATCACAGTATACTCTTGGAAGGTTTGGGAGAAGAACTCAAGTGGTTTTGTTCAATTAAAAGAGGTTAAGCATCTTGACATGAATGAAGACTTTCTAAATAACCAGCACATCATCTAACAAGAAGATCCTTCATAGTTTTAATTCACGGCAAGTCAATGCACCAATATACTATCATAGCCCTGACCGATACATACGATACAGTCCTGGAAAAATCGGTCCTTGTTAACCTAGAAACGTTGTTTCACATCATTTGGATTGTGCCTGGTGGTTGAGTCCATGTCCCTGATGAGCTCTTTAGCCCTTGCTTTGTGAGGTCTATTTCTTCACACAAAGCATAAAGGCTCGTTTTAGGATGCGAGTCTACAGTCCAGTACAGTCGGCTGGTAAACTGGTTTGTTCAAACGCGTCCCAAAAGTAGAAGGTGTGCGTATGCATTACACTCTTGGTTAAAGAATAAATAAAATCCCTTATAAATTTGACACTGTTGTTAAATCAAAAGTATCACAAGCTTATATGATTAGTGTTGTACTGGGAAAGGAACAGATTTCTTGAAGGGGAGGCTCAGATCTCAGAAGTTTTGTGAGTTCCTCTCCATTGCATCTGTGAAAAGTGATGAGATGAGTTCAACCAGACCTTGGAGATGTAGTTGGGGGTCAATTTCACAAAGCAGGATTTCTCAAGATGATGAACCAAACTAAAGTGAGGACTATCCAAACTACATAGATTTGTCCCAATAATAGAACGTTTATGCTTTATTTTGAAATCAAGCATAAGAGTCTAGTTTTACCCATTCATTTACACAACAGCCAGATACAAAAATAGTATTTTACTGTTACTTTCTGTAACGTTGTTCATTTCCCCCCAATTTCAGCCACAGCAATGACTCCCCCCACCCCATCACACAATACCACCAGTGATGGGAGGGTAGGGACTAGTAAATACTTCAAGTTACATGAAGCTGCATCCCAACTTCTCAAACTGCCTCTCATTTGTTAGCTCAATGTGTTTGTGCTCAATTAGATACCATTAAAAAAAAGGCATTGGGCTTTGCTGCTCTTCTACCACCAGAATGTGTTCATTTAAAATACCCACAGTATAAAATAATAAACATCAGTATATTTCAAAATGACCGTCCAGAATCCAGAATCTACACTTTCTACTGGACAAGCCTTTAATCAATTTTGGCACAAAAATTAAACAAATATGCTAACTAGAGGCATCAGGTTTTGATCTGATAAAGTATTACTGATAAAAAAAAATATGCACAGCCATACTGATTGGAACCATAAATTTGAAGCTTTTAAACATTATTAATGGTGTTTTATATAGGAGGAGGGTGTTTTATAATTAGCTTGGATTAAAACATATTCCATTCCTTCATGCAGGGTTGCAAACATGGTGTGCAAAAATAGTCCCCAATTTTAATCAACATTATATAATCAATGAACAACGAGTATATAAACTCATTACACTCTTATGTCCACTAAAGGTTTTGGATTAGGAATGGTATTGTTAAATTATCTGCCTTGTTTTATCCAGTGCATCGTTTGACGATTTGGCTGCATTTGACAATGCAACTCCTCAACCCAAATAATGCTGTTTCCGTCAATGAATGAAAGGTAGTAACCATCAATGATGCTGTTAACTGTATGGTGAGTTGAAGATACTTGCTCTCATTCGTCGGTTTTGACTAAGATTTTTTCTTTTTTCTTTGTCTGGCTAACAAAGAAATCCTGCCTTGTGAAATGGACTGAAGTCTGACCCTCAACTGATAAACACACAACTGATTTCATCAATGGCAATTTAACCCAATTAGTTCGTCAAACTAACACACTTAGGCCCCAAAAAAAATGCCATTTTTGACTGTTAATGCATGTAAACAGTTAAATACTCCGCATATCAGTTACACAAGCCAAAAAGTGGCAGAGTGTGCTTCTGAGAGTCAAGACTGGGAAAACTGGGTTGGGCTGTTTTTGTAACTGAAACGGTGGAGTCCAAGTCATCTCTATTATCTTCTATACGGACCAGACAATGATGAGAAAGTGTGACTTGTAGTGGCGTCACAGAGCACTTACACCCTGATCACATTGATGAGAGCATTAAAATGGTGTTAAAGCGTAAACAAACGTTCACATGGCAGAACTTAAAGCTTAAATAAAGCAGATTTAAAGCAGAACCCTCATTTAAACTGCATTAGCACTTAGGCATGTAGCTAACAGGCTAGCACATAAATGGAGTGTAAATGGGGGCATTTGGCTGAAGCTCTTGTCCAGAGCGACTTACAATCATTTGTTGCAGTCACAGACCCCCTGAAGACACAGAGTTAAGGGTCCTGCTCAAAAACAGTGGTTTTTGTTAAAAAGTGGGGGGGTTCGAATCTGTGACTTTGTGGTCATTAGCTTCACAGGCGATTGTTTTACCCACTAGGCTACTACCACCCATCAAACAGGTGTCAAACTGAACTGTCAGATAGGGCAAACATATATACAGACCCTGACACACCAAGCTGACCTGTTCCAGTTGAGAGTCTAAATAATATCTGCTTTGTAATCCCAAAAATATTTACTGCTAAAAAAACAAGTACAAATGCTATGAAGATTTGAAAACTAACTTAACGGACGTGGTCAATTTGCGCTAACCACACATTTTAATTTCTTGCATAAAATTGAATTTTGAGTGCCATTCTTTGTAGGAATCCACAATTAGAATCTGTTCTGAATCTTCACACTTTTGCTCTGAAGTTGCCAATTGTCCAGGTGATTTGAGTTTTAGTTGATCTGTATTGTGATTTAATGAGTTAAATAAAGTTATACAGGTAAGAGCACCTGCATTATATATGCTGCTGCTGCTGCATGGTTACAAAAGCGGTGTTACATAACTGACCCATTGTTCTTAACAGTCAGCCAACTCTTAATTAGACACTTTCACATTTAATTAATTCTATTCAAATAGTTTTTACATTTACATATGAAAATGCCAATTTGGCTTATAAAAGTACAAATACTTCCGGAAATGTGTTGGTGCATTTTCCTAGATTGTGTACTGTTGATTGATTGGGTCTGACGAAGCAGATCATCAGTTCTTCATTGTCTTGGTGTGTCTGGGTCCTCAAAATTGACCATATTGGGGAACAACTATGAAAAAAATGAAAACATAGCCAGCTTTGTTGGTGCAACATGCCAACTGTGGTTACCACTGAATGTGCACTGGGGGGTAAAAAGAAACACAGTAAATTGCAGATAAAGCCACATTATTACACAATCAATGTAATCAGAGCGTAAACATCCCCAGCCTGGTATAGATCACTTGAAACAGCAGCATTTTGGACAGCCTGATGACTCGTAGTGGGATACACAACAAAAGTATGTCTCATCAGCGCATTCAGTCTAGTGGTCTTCACTGTAACTAGAATTTCTGAAGCAAATTCACCACTGAAAAAACCCAGTCCCCCAGAAACCCACCCCACCCATTAAACAGTCTCACACAGATCTATAGAATTATGATTCAAAATATATACTATTGAATTCCAGTGTAATTTTTTTGTTCAGTTGTTCAAGCCTGAAAATGTCCTCTGTACACAATTTATTTCCAGGAAGAGGTCTTTGCACACCAACTGCATGGACAAAATCCTATACGTTGCATATGTTATTTTTTTCTCCCCCAGTCACTTTCGTCCATTGAGCCTGGACGGGTCTGTTCCATCTTCAGATCGTAAGAACGTCAAGGCAGGTTAAAAGAGTGGGAAGAACTACAAGATCACATGACTGGACAACAGTGAGAGAGGAAAAGAGGATGAGAAATGAAAATGAAAAAGGATTGTTTTTTTGTTGTTTGTTTTTTTTTTTTAAAGAGTACAGCCTGAATTTCTACAAGGCAGCAAAATGGACCGGAGGAGAGATGACTCTTAGCTTGGGGAGGAAGATTGCATTCCAGAGTCGATATGAACATCTGAGAGAGAGAGAGAGAGAGAGAGAGAGACAGAGAGACAGAGAGAGAGAGAGAGAGAGAGAGACAGAGACAGAGAGAGAGAGAGAGAGAGAGAGAGAGAGATAGACAAAGCGCGCG
>JBBPDC010000134.1:20289-30920 GCA_037974485.1 Hemigrammopetersius urotaenia
CCGGACACTTCCAGCTGCATCGCTCCGTCCTTCTATCAGAGATACAGAGAAGACAGTACTCACAGAGATAGATATAAAACAGAACCACAGCAAAGATTAACTCATGGTACAGGATTATAAAACTCAAAGGTTTCTTAATGATTACATGTGTGCTTGAACTCACTAATATATATGATCTTTAATAAGAATAATGCTTTAATATGAAAGAAATATTATTAAGGATAACATTTCTCCAACACATCTCTTTCTTTTTCCCTCACCTCTTCTCTCTCTTTATCACTCTCTCACTTTTTCACTTTGTTCCTAATCTTTTTCTCTCATTTTATCTTTTTCTCTCACTGTCACAGCTCAGCCAGTGGACAGTAGGGGCCACTGTTTGGATTTAGCTTTGGGGCTTTTATTTTGGGATTTTGTTCATGTTTTGTTTCTTGTTTCACGTTTCCATGTGTTCCACGTTTCCTTGTGTTCTGTTTAACTGATTGTGTTTGGTGATTGGTTTTCTGTCTGTGTCTGTGTGTATTTAGTTCTGTTTCTGTGGACCGTGGGCATCGGTCCATCGCCTCACACGCTTCGTTTGTATATCCGTATTCATGTTCATGTATCGGCCATCGAGCCAGGTTTATTTCTGTTTTCTGTTAATAAAGAATGACAGCAATGGATGCCTGCCTGCCTGCCTGCCTGCCTGTAGCCCTCTATGGGGTAAATCACGGCAGCGGGTTAACCCCGTCTTCCGTGAGACTCATACATATTTTTGTTCATCATGTTCCCCCTTTTCCTGCTCTCTCTCCCCTTCTCTTTGCCTGTCTCTCTCTAACACCCATCTCTCTCTATTTCTCTCTGTACTCCACTCTCTATACCTCTCTGTCTCCCTCTCTCTGTCTGTGTTGCTCTTTATTTCTATCACTCACTCACTTTTTTCTTTATTTCCTCATTTGTCTCTTTTCCTCTTTTGTCCCTTCCCCTTCTTTAAGTTTCTAATTCACCCCCTTCTGTCTCTCTTTCTCTCTCCTCCTCTCTCACTCTCTCTTGTTCCTCTTTTCTTCTTACTTCTAATTTCTCACTATCTTCCTCTTTCCCTCTTTGTTTTCTTTGCTTTTTCCTTCATTTTCTGCTTCTCTTTTCGTTATTTCACTCACTTTTTACTATAGAGGCTGTTCCATGTTATTGCTCTCTTATCTGTCTCTTTCCTTTTAAAAGTTCCACATTCTTTCATTCTCTCTTGCTCTGCTTTTCTAGTTACCCCTCAATTTCAGGGTATAAATAACTTTCCCCTCTTTGTTTATTTCTTTTATCAATCTCTATGTCTTAATTTCTGTCACCCCCCCCCCCCCCTCCCCTTTTTGAGAAGAGATGATGCAGGCATATCTGTCAATCTTCTCCTCCCAGCTCCTGTCATCCTCATCCATCCCTTGCTCTTTCTGCCATGCTTCTCCACACTCAACCAAGCAAGGCTGCAGATCATGGAAAGGCTGGAAAGATGATGCAGAGATGCTAGGAAGAGGGTGGAGAGATGGTTGGGAGATGCTAGAGAATGAATGGAGAGATACTAGAGAGAGAGCAAACGCATGGTGGAAAGATGCTGGAGAGATGTTGAAGAGGTATTGAGGAGTTGGTTGAGAGATACTGAAAAGATAGTGGAGTGATGCTGAAGAGATGTTGGAGATATGCTGGAGAGATGGTGTAGCGATGCTTGAGCGATGGTAGAAATATGTTGAAGAGATGCTGAAGATATAGAAGAGATGGTGAAGTTGAGAGTTGCTGAAGAAATGGTGAAGAGATGCTGAAGAGATGGTGGGGTGATGGTGGAGAAATATGAGTTGTCTGTGAAATACTGAAGAGATGCTGGAGAGATGCTGAAGGACTGGTGGGCAAAATTGTTGATTCCCTTAAAACCTTCTTTAGATGAGAGTGTAGGTGTGAAGAACCTTATTTTAAAAAAGAATCTCAACAGAATGTAAAGGTTCTTGGAGAAGCCCTGAAGTTGGTGAGTACAGCAGATTAAATGTGGTGATTTAGGTATGTACTGATCATTTAGACTAATGCTAATTGGTTGTAGACAACTACAAATGTTTAGTTGTTTTAAATTTAATTGTTACTTTTCATTGTACACTCCAGGAGTGACTTAGATAACACATGTCACTGCATAACCTGTATAAGACAAATAAACCATCTTGAATCTTATAAGCTTCTCCTTCTTGTTAGCCACAGCCCAGTATCTAAAGACACCAAACACTTTGGCTGATCAACCACATTTGAGATGGATAAAGTATGTGTTTTTTTGTCAAACTATGGCTTTAAGGAATTAAGTCACACTCCGGATGAAGTAGGGGGAGGGAAAGGGGGAAGTCCTCTGTTGTTTTTCCTAGCTCTCTGTGAGTGGCAGACTGATGATATCTGTGCTGTTCTGTCATCTGTAAATGAGCCCTTTTGCCTCAGCGCTGGCGCCCAGCTAAATATTAACGACGCCTACGTGGAGTGTGTGTGGGTGTGTGTAGGTGTGTGTGTGTGGGTTGGGACCCCTCCTTAAACAAAAGGCGGAGGGATGCCGTGTCTGTGACAGGCCCTTTTATTGTTTTTCTTCTCCCCGTTGTATGTGTTTGTGCCATCAGCAGATTCTTGGCTTTCTGCCACATCTTTATGGTCTTGTTTATTATCTATTTCTTTCTTTCTCTCTGTCCTTTCTTGATCTCTGTGTGCACATTTTTTGGACATTCTCTCAGCTATGTGTTGCTCAGGGAGATGGGGGGGGGGGGGCAGGGCTTTGATGTTTTCCCGTAACGATGAGAGGGCAGCGGGGCTGCACCATCCCGATGGGACGCAAAGAGGGATGGAGTGAGGGATGAGGGCAATGAAAACTCTCTCTGGGTCAAAGTGAAAAATGGGAAGAACATGAGCATGGGTTCCATGTCCCCACACAGGCCAGAATACTAGAATTCTCTTAGTTCCTCCATCAAATGTGACTTTTTATCTACACATTTGCAGGTTTAACCCTTCAGCGCATAGCGTCACATGGTTGTCCCGCCTGACTACTTTCCTTTAAAGCATAGAATCAGTGTGTTTTGGAATGTTCAGCAGCTAACATTTTATGATGTTTTGTTAATGAACACTGCAGCTTAATGGACATTTAAAATCACAGTTGATACCCCATCATCTTTATCATTTTTTTTAGTTTCATATTCATACTTTTATAAATCTGACTGCTAATCCAAAACTCCGAACAGGTAACATACCAACTGACAGATGGAGTTAGTGGATCGTCGGTACAACTCCCCATCTGCGGTGAATACTGCTGTGCAGGACACTTACAAGCACAAGACACACAATGAGGAAACAAACACTGCTGCTCAGATACTGTAAATCAAGTCTTTACGTTTTGTGCAACTATTAAGTAACCTGATACACGTCACAGAAAACGACCCTGCCCAGCTTTTGTTTTTGTTACGTACCTTTATAAACTTTTTATGGTGTAATTTTCTCGCCCCATATTCATTCATAACTCATACGGCACTGTAACCATAGAAACCACAGCTTGTGCTGTGGACAATCATTACATCTTGTCAAAGCCAAACAAGTGACACCAGCATAAAAGTGAACATAGTCTGTCTGGTGAAGAGATATTTAGAGGCTTTGGTGTCAAACTGTGGCCTGGAGAGAATACAAGAACAAGCACAACACAAAGAAATGGATTGTTGAATTTTTGTGTGGAATGCCAGCACCGAAGAGTTAATAGAGGACTTATTCGAACCAAAGTGGGCAATGTGGCTTATGATGTATATAAATGAATTAAAGTGTGTGAAAGTTGTTCTGTGATATGTGATG
Organism: Hemigrammopetersius urotaenia; assembly: GCA_037974485.1. NCBI lineage: Eukaryota > Metazoa > Chordata > Actinopteri > Characiformes > Alestidae > Hemigrammopetersius > Hemigrammopetersius urotaenia. The sequence continues at coordinate 24,109 of JBBPDC010000134.1, forward strand.
TGTGTGGGTAAATACTACATTTAGTGTAGGCAAGAGATTGGACAGTCCAGTTCCCGACCATACTTTAAAGTCCCCTGTCATTATATACACACTAACACCCCCACCTGCTTAATGACATGTTCTGATTTTATAAGTGGGGATAATTAAACATCCTCCAGGGAAAACACAACTGCAAGTTTTATTTCCCAATTTCCATTTATTTTGTAATTTATTGGAACAGTTAGGGCTAGGTGTAAATCAGCTCTTGCTTATATTGCATATGGCCTGTAGGTGATGCTGTTTTTCAGAGATCAGCTTCTGGTCAACTTTCAACTGTAGATGCCAAATATAAAAACCTCATTTATACCCTGAACAACAGCTCTGAAAAATCACATGATTACCAGCACACTGCAGATTAGATGCCTGAAACAGGCAGATCTTGCATAATCATTTTATGATGATTTAGGTATGTCATTATTTAGACTGATGCTAATTGGTGGGTTATGAGCTTGCAATACTTAAAATGTGTCATACATTTGCAAAGTATCATACTTTTAATTATTTTATGTTATTTGTATGCTATGTCAGATTCAGCAAAGCAACTGTTTATTGAATTTGTGCATTGAAGTGTGTCCACTATAGAGGTTATGTTCTCATTTTCACCATGAGTATTTGTATTAATTTCCACTTGTGATATTTATGTTGGTTTATGTGCCAAAAACATGTGACCATTTTCCAGTGGGTAAAAACACAAGAAGAAATATTTTCTATGATATGGGTCAATTTAATAATTTCAGTAGTTCTGTGTTCAGGTGCAGGTCAGATGACTGACCAATCAAAAACCAAGTAAACTTCATGATTGCTAGAATACAAAGACCAAGCTCACCTTAATGCTTGACAGCACATAGATTTTAAATACCACCTCCAACCCACTCTCCTTTTTTCTTTCTGCCTTCTTTCTCTTTTTTCTAAGCTCCCTTTCCTTGTCTCTCTCTCTCTCTCTCTCTCTCTCTCTCTCATTCTCTCTTTCTGTTATTTCTTTTCTATATTCTCTGTCTCTTTCTTTTTTCTCTTTCTTTTCTCACTTTTTTAAGTCTATACTTTCTTTATATTCTCTCATTTTCTCTATTACTTATTTCTTTCTATTTCTTTCTCTTTCTCTCTCTTTCCTCACTTTTTTAAGTCTATTATTTCTTTAGTTTCTACCCCCTTTCTCTCCCCCCTCTCTCTGTCTCTCTCTCTACTTCTCTTCCTTCTCTGTTCTTTTATCTATTCCCTTCCTCTTTCTCTGTTTCTCTTCGTCTCCCTCTTTCTTTATTATTTTCTTCATTACTTTCTTTATTGCTTCCTTTTTCTCCCCTTACCTTCTTTCTCTAGTTCTGTTCTTTCTGTTTTCTATTCATTTCCTCTTTATCTGATTCTCCCTGTAACCCTGTTTCTTTAAAACTCTCTCTCTTACTTTCTCTCCATATTTCCATCTTTTTCTCTATTCCATATTTCTTTCCCTCTTAATTGTTGTCTTCCTCTCCCCTCTCTATCTTTCTCCAGTTCATTCTAGTTTTCTTTTCTGTTCCCTTTCTCCCCACCCTCTCTTCCCTTTCTCTCTCACTTTCTCTAGCTCTATTTGTTCTCTCTCTCTCTCTCTCTCTCTCTCTCTCTCTCTCTCTCTCTATCTCTCTCTCTCTCTCTCTCTTTCCCCTGCTTTTCTGTTTCTCTTTCCATCTCTGTTTCCAGCTTCTTCCTATCTCTCCATTCCCTATCTCCCTGTCCCTTTTCTCACCCTCTCTCCTGTCACTAGTTCTACTCTTTCTTTCCTCTTTCCTTTCTGTTCTCTTTCCCTTCCTTTTCCCTCTCCTTTTACCCTTTTCTATGCCTCTCTTTCACTCTGACTCTCTCACTTTTATTCTCTCTCTGTCTGTCTCTCCCCCCACTCCACCCCCACCCCCATGGCTTTACACTGTCACTCAGCCACACAGGCTCATCCTCTCTCTCTCATGTGTTTCTATTGAATTATTAACTCTGTGCTCAGGGGAGTGAATACTTTGTGCTGAGTGGACAGGTCATAGATCCGGCTCCGTGTAGCCGCCGTTTAGGAAGTCCGGCCATTCTGCCCGGGATTACACGGCCTTTCTCCATCAACAGCCCCCCTTCTAAACACCCATAAACACATACACCCCTCTCTCTCTCTCTCTCTCTCTCTGTCTCTCTCTGTTACACTACAACAGTCGGACAATATATATATATGTCAGTATTTATAATAAGAGGCTGAGGTGCAAGTATTCAGGCTGGCATATAAAAAAAAAAAAAAAAATATATATATATATATATATATATGCCAGCCTGAATACTTGCACCTCAGTCTCTTATTATAAATACTGACATTATTTGCACATCTACAGCTACTTAATTATAAACATTATAATATAGTTTTTTGTGTTCTAATACATAGGGATCACGAGGACCTGAACGCGCTCTGAGACATAAAATCTCTGAAGGTGCTGTGTTTCTGATCCAAGAGCCACAGATCCTTTATGTCCTGTAAGTTGTGTGATTTTATCTCCATGTATTGGACTAATTTTTCCAGGATGCCACACAGATCTGAGGATTTTGAGGCATCTAAGGAATTTGTAAACATGTGTCCAATGTAGGAGCTTTTGGTGATGGAACAAGGCTAGTATGGTCACTCCGACTGGTCTGCATCGCCATATGCAGCAAGCTGTGATACACAAGTTGTAATTTTCCGTGGAATCAGATCAGATATTCTAGTCTTTATTCACCATCAATGAGACTTGATCCCTGATGGCCCAGTCAACAGTTCACTGGTTCTCCTTTCTTGGACCACTTTTGGTAGGTACTGACCACTACATCCTAGAAACAACTCACAAGACCTGCTGTTTCGGAGGTGCTCTGGACATCACAATTTGGTTCCGGCCTAAACTAAAAAAAAGCAAAATATGAAAGTGGCTGATTGCTGAGCTGCTTAAAGTTAAATGTCAGCTATGTAAACTTAATTTGGGTAGACTTTGGAGTGGGGAATGTTTTTTGGTAATTTCTGAGTTGCATGGATATAGCCAACCTGATTGGCTCACACATCCAATACAGCCTTCTGTCTATCTAACTTGCCCGTTTACCATGTTCTCTATTGCACACAAAATAGAACCATACTTGGTCTAAAACTATGTTAACTATGTTAACTGCTAATTCACTTTTCCTGGACCCAACACTGCCCTGCATCTTGCTGCAGGAAGACACACATTTAAGGCAAATGTATTTGAAAGAGACAGCACACACGTCCTTCAGGAAGGTGAACAGAATCAGCGTGTGTGTCAGGTTCTATCCGCCCACGCTGGAGAGGAAATGGTAATCTTACACTCAATGCTTGCCTGGGTCCAGTCCAATACTGCCCATGCATAGACTTTACTGGCCTATGCATTCTGCTTCATGCCTCTTGCAGTACTGCTTCCTGCCACTGGGAGCAGTGAAACCGCATGCTGAAACTTAAAGAACAGTCTCAGTTTATTCCTTATTTTTCCATGGAGTTTTGATGTTTAGTATGAAGAGAAGTTTTGAAAGCAGTGCACATTTTTAGGGACAACAGGTGTTTATGAATGTTCTTATATTGGGAACTTTAAGAAAAGGTAGGCACGCTGTATACAGTAATGTGCAAAAGTCTGTGAAAAACAATATTTAAAAACTCATCATATACAAATAACATCATACTGTAAATAGCGTGCAGTATATCAGTGTGTTCCAGACCAGTGTTACTTGTAGTTTCCATCTGAACTTCATTAAATTAAATCAGGAGCAACTAATGGAATTTCTCAAATCCAAGAAATGCCTGAAGGCATTGAGCAGAAATCTGGAACCAAACCTGTGTTCTCCTTACCAGCTGTTTTTACTATTTTTTACTGCTTAATCATTTATTTGCATTTATTCTAATGTTAACTTTGCACAGTAGGCTACTGTGTGTATTTACATTCATTTTCCTTACTGTATACGTATTCACTCTGAGAAAATATACTGAATGATCATTCCATTCATTTCCATTTTTTCAGGTTTTCTCTATAATTCAGAGGTTGAGCTTGAGCATAATCAAGAGTGTCACGAGTTTGGTGTGAAATTTTTCACAAGAAACTTTTACTGCAGTAGTGAATGGAACCAGGGGCTGATGTCTACAGCAGTATAGCCATTATATTTTAATGCTCCAAATCCACATGTGAAGCTACATGTATCTTTGGCCACCATTTTGCCCCGTTGGCATCAGACAGCATATTCAGAGCAATTTCTAGCAATTATTTTTGTGAACAAGCTTTTGGACTAAATGAAATACTCCCAGACATCTGGTTCCATTCACCTCCACTGTAAACATTTCTGTACCTGTAAGTGAGCAAAACATCCCTGTGTAGCCAACAGGGTCTGTTTTCACAAACTATCTTAGCAGCTGGAGTGCTTATCTAGAATCAGTTTTTGTGACAATGACCATTATAAATATAGAGGCCAGTCCTGCAAACATTAGCCATGTTGTTTAACACCGGCACTTGTAGCATTGAAGTTTAGTCCATATCCTAAACCATGCAAACAAGTCTAATACACCTTACTGCAGAGCTGGATGTGGTTTGAACAGCTCCATAGAAGTTTTGGGGAAGTTGTTATTGATAGGACTGGGTGATTGTTGAGTTTTAGTGTTTATTCGCCTCATAGGTCCAAACTAAAATAAAGAGGGTAAATTTGGATTCCAAACATGTCTTGGCTGATGTGGATTTTATGAGGTTTTCTTCTAACAGAGACAGTAAGTTTAATCTTCACAAAAGATTTTGGATCTATGAGGCTTTCTTGTGACAGAGACACAAGGAAGGCATGTTTTGGGAATGGATTCTGGTCTCTTTGGCCCTCCTGCTGAGCTTCCGCCCCCTCACTGCTCTTCTGAACCCCCCCCCAATCAATGATTAACCCCAGCCACTGATCAATGATTCTGCTGACTCTGATACATCAGTGGAGCCTTGCAGCTGCCATGTATAGGAAGCTTCCACTCTTTGCAGCCAGTGACGGAGCACATCCTATTCTGTCACGCACGCACATACACAACACACACACACAAACACACACACGTTCCCTGCTCTACTCCGAGCATGCTGAGTGATGGGGTATCCAGTGGGCACTGGTCCACAAGTCTGTGGGCGTTGGAATGGATATTCAGCTTCCCAAAAACTAAAGGCAGACAGGGATAGGTTTTAAAGGGAAAGGGGATGGGAACTTTCTCATGACCCATTTCATGGACGTCAACAGAGTAGAGGTTGAGGATTTGTTGTTTTTCTCTATTTTCCCAGATGAAAAGTTGAAAGACCAAGAGACTATGTCCCCATCCGTCTTCAGGCCTCTGTCCATAGTGTCTCTCATTCTTATTTGCTTATTTGTATTTATGTAACTACAAACTATGATAGAACTTTTCTCTTATGGGACAAAATCTCTCTGGGTCCTCAAAATGACACCACTAAATCCTTAATGTAGGAAAGACCATTTTTAATATTCTTCTTTCATTATGTACATTACTGTGAAAGTGCTTTAAGCCTAAAAGATGATCAGTGCTGTATTATAATTAATATTATAATTAATCTTTGTTTGTGAAAAAAACAAAATATATCATCTGCATTATAGGTCTGCTATTACTGTTTTAAAACCTGTTTATATCAAAAATGGAAACAGCTGGTAACTAGATCAGTGGCTGGTTAATATGTTAGCTGGTAACTGAGTGTGGTGAGTGTGCAGGTTACAAATGTGAGTATTTACTTCAGACGTATACCAGGTATACCAAGGGCAGAACAATGTGCAGACTATGGAAGCCACATGTGTATGTGACAAATAGATGCAAGAAGCTCCACATTAGGTCCCTTAAATACTTTTTAGTAGATGTGTCCTTAAACAACTACTGTGTGGGAAAGGACTATATATTTGGCGGTCTCCAAAAGTTGTGACCTCCATGAAGTATTAAACATTGGACAAAGTGGCCATTCATATCGTAATTACACCTCTAAATATATACTCCAATAAAACCCCTCCACTAATAAAAGCACACCACAGTGATTACCGTCAGACTGGAGAAGCTACACACACTGGAAATCCATACTAAAATCACTACACAGTAACTGTAAAAGCTGTACACACTGAAGATTCATACTGGATTAAAACCACTACACACGTATTACCTTTGGACTGTAATACTGACACACATTGCAGTTTCATACTGGACTGAAATAAGTGAACATTTATTACCGACAAACTATTAAAAATACACACTGCACATTCGGACTGGAATAAAACCACTCATTGCCATCATACTGTAAAAACTAAACACTGCAGATTCATACACTGGATTCATACTAGACAACGCATACTATTTATGCAGGACAACACAATGTGAAACAGGTATTTTAATGGATAAATGTGTATGTGGTGTAAAAAGAGCACTTCATTCCATTCAGAGATTATGGCCTCTGCAGTCCTGCTCTCCTCCCATTGCCCCGCAGTAACCACTGTCAAGTCACCTGAGCTGATTGTTAATGGAGCATTCAGGTTAATATTCAGACTTTGACTTTGACCTCATGATGCACATGCTCTTCTGACCTATTGTGCTTTTTTTCCCCCGATCATTCATCTGCTAGCAGCAAAAGTTATTTTTCCACCAGCTTGTGATCCAAAGCTTGTATTTCATTGGTTCATTTCTTTGTAAAACATCAGCTGGATTAATCATGAAATTCACTGTGTATGTGTGTGTGTGTGTGTGTGTGTGTGTGTGTGTGTGTGTGTGTGTGTGTGTGTGTGTGTGTGTGTGTGTG
>JBBPDC010000134.1:35627-57795 GCA_037974485.1 Hemigrammopetersius urotaenia
TCCAGCTTCCCTCATAGTCAGACCATGGTTTATGACATGGTCCACCAAAGTTGCCCTAATGTCATCAGAAATGATGGTCCTTGCATGGCCTCTTCGTCCACATCCTCCTCTTCCTCTTCCTCTGCCTCTGCCTCTAGCTCTCCCTCCCTCCATGCTGGCAAGTTCTCCAAAATGGCTTAGCTAAGGCCTTTTTGTAGCTGACTGATTGGTGTTCAGTTTTGTTAGTAAATGTTTTCAGGTGTGTGTCTAATTGTTTTCAATGACAGACTGTGTTTTGTATTTTGAATAGATGTGTTTTCCCAATGGTACTGCGAGATTTCATTTTTGAACAAAGTGTCTTATGTATGAAATAGTGTGTTGTGAGCAGGAGCAAGTGTGTTGTAGAAAGGAGCTAGTGTTTTGCAGAATTGCAACCAAAGTGCAAAGCAGCACTTTTGTTTAAGGTATGGTTACACTTTGTTTAAGGAACAGCCACAACAACTTCAAGTTGGGTTCCTTTGGTTTTAGCATCTGTCAATAGTGTTTAAGCAATTGGTAAAAACTGTATTTCTTTCCTGTATTTTTTTGTTAGGTGCACTCTTGGTGAAAAGGTTCAGGCTTTGGAAAGAAGAACAGGGAAGAAAGGTAGAGTTACGTTGTGGTTTCTGGCCCGTGGCGTTCCCCAGAGACCAAAAAAACACACTGTGGATAGTGTTTCAGCTAGGCCTGGAAAAAAAAAGTACAGACAGACAGACACAGACACAGACACACACACACACATACACACATACACATACACATTCTACTAATGTGCATTATTTATGCTGCAAATTGGGGTCTAAATTTTATACTTGGTTGATCTGGCATCCGGTCAGGGTGGACCTCAGTCTCATCAATAATCGATGCCTCTGTCGCTTTGCCTGGAGCAAATGTGGGACCAAAGAGGGGTATTTAGCTCCCTATTGGCTGCGACTAGTGGGGGCAGAGGGGCAGAAGTGATGTTAGAACAAAGGAAACTGTTCCAAAGGACATATGAGTGATGTTCTTCATCCCCATCCCCAGTTCAAAGCTGTCTTTTTGTGAGTCATTTGGAGAAAAAAAAATCCCCTCCAGTCAAGACATGATTAATGTCCAACTTTCACTAACAGTAGTAATCAGTAGTCACCCAAATCTTTCCATACCCACAACCTCTCTGGACCCTCAAACCACATCCAGTTCTTCATTAAGGTGGATCAGACTTGTAGATGTGGTTTAGGACACAGTATGACATACAGTGAGCTGTTAAATGAAACGATCTTCTTCATTAAAATGGGTCAGACTCGTTGCCATTGTTTAGGACACCGTTTGACTTTCTGCAGTGTTTAAAAAGTCCACGCTCCTGCTCCTCAGTTGGTTTGTAAAAACAGACCCTGTTATGTAAAAAAAGCTGGCGTTTGAACCAAATGGATCCAAAACCAGGAGAAAACTACTTCAAAAAAGATGATGTTGACTGACCACAGTTTACACAGTTCTGTTTACACTTGGTAAGACCGTTTACAGCACATACAGTACTGTGCAGAAGTCTCAGGCGCCTGCAAAAACAACATTTAAAAACTTTCTAAAAGCAGTGAGGTGGTTTTTACATTAATATTGCTAAATGCACTGAATTAAAATGAATAGATACAAATAATATTATACAGCAAACAGTGATTTTTAGCTCCTGACGGAATTTCACAAATCCAGGCAATAGTAGGAGGCACTGAGGAGAAATCTGGAATCGAATCTGTGTTCTCCTTACCAGCTCACAAAATATCTACTACATTTTTAGTAGATGTTTCAAGTGATGTGTTCATGACACTTTGCATTGGGTTGGGTCTGCAAGAAGAGGAGACAAAAGACACCCATCCCACCACCACCCCCATAGACACCGAAAATGGCTCATAAAACAAATATAATTAGGACGTATTGCATAAAAAATATGAATAGTGGCTTCATGACTTAATGTAAACCCTTTTTTCCAGTCATGTCCAGTCCCTCCTCCCAACCTCGTCTTTAAAGTAAACGAGCTCTGGGCCAGTACTGACAGTGTGCTGTGTTTATCCTGCGTGTGGTTTATGATGGATGAACGGCGGCTGATAGGTTTGTTTTGCTGAGGTGCCGTCGTTAGTGATGAACAGTCCTGGTTCAGGCTGTAATACACGGTGCTGAGTTTGATGTTTTGGGTAAATGACTGCGGTAGCAGAGACATTCTGCATGTCTGAATTTGACATGAGGAAGCCAGAAGAATCCAAAGTCAACACCAAGCTGTTCTAGAGGAAGAACTGCCAACCAAGAACCAAGAACCAAGAACCAAAAGGCACTTTGAGAACTTTATTGATGGCCTCAAAATCTTGAACAATCAGAGCAAACAGTGCATTTGTTTTGCTTTTTGTAGAGGCAACTGGACTGATTGTGCCAAATCTGTGCTGAAGGAAGCCAAAGACCAGACCAGATAGTATCTTCTGGTGCTCCATCCCCAGGAACTCTGCAAGCGTAACACACACCACTTGAAAAGTAAAAAAGTTAAAGTAAACTTTATTGTCATCTCAGCTATAAATATGTAAACAATGAAATGAGATGCTGTGTATTTTGTGTACTCTTGAGGAACATTTCTCCAGGCTTCCTGAAGGACTTTCAAAGACTACCATTTTCAATCCAGTCCCTGTTTTTGTTTGTTAAGCCATACAGTGACCTATGTATCATTCAGTCCTGAATCAGTGAAGAAACACATGCAGGTGAATGCTGAATGGTTGGAATTCCATTATCTATGCTCCTTGTATCTTTAGGCACTTTGCAGCCTGTCACGGTAAAACATTTGTTACCATTTCTTTAATTTAATCCACTCAGTCTGACAGGCTAAATTATATTTGTGCACCAACAAGGTGATTCAAAGCATAATACAAAGAAATAAAGACGGCTTCTGCAGATTAGTGTATTTCCACATTTCCTCATAATTAAATATCTCCTTATTTGCACTGATTCAAAAGAAGTCTGGAGTGAAGGAGTAGAATCAGCTCATAGAGATGATTTATGTCGAATTGCAGTGTGTTTTTATGATCAGAGGGTTAAAAGCTTTTCTGAAAGCTGTGTTATTCGGCTCTAGTGTGTGCAGTCACTCATCGTGAGCTCTTCATTATGTACGCTGAGCCCTCAACGGGCTGCGAACCCCTCCAGATACTGGATGCAGTAGAAAGGCCTGGTTTCCAGCATGCTGGAGACGTGAAGATCTCGCTGGCCTGCAGCAGAAGTCTGTTTAGTGCGTAGGAGGACCAGGGGAGACCAAACGATCCCAGCGATTAGCTCCGACCTGCTCAGAGGCAACTACGGGTTTGATGTCTTGAGCCTGAGGTTGAGCAGGAAAGCTAAATAAAGCTACACTCTGCAGCTACACAGCACCCATTCTGGCTTCACATTCGGTAAGATTCTTAGATTTTATTTTATAACAGCATACATTTTACACCCATACTTTTCAAAAGAGATGCAGTACAAGGCAGCCAGTCAGAGTAGAGGTATTTACATAAACCTGTCTTAAAGAGCCAGTAACACAACAACAGCCTGCTTAATTCTAGGGGACAAAACAAGACTGTGAATTATAACTGATGAGATCATAAGTGCACTTCAGAGGAAAAACATTAAAATATAATAAAAATGCAGGAAATGGGCCATTTAACAGAGCAATCTTGTTATTTCAGGCTGTGACCTTTCCTTTTTTATTCCTGTTTTTTTTGTTGATTCTTAATCTCTTCCTCAGAACTTTGGTCAACATTTGGTGTTTGAAGGTCCCTTTATAAGCAGACGAGATTTGACAAGGAGATGATGTGTTTGGCTCAGGAGAAGCAGCTCGGCGTTTATTTTGAAGAGCTCCGGTTCCGTTTCTGTGGTGTCCTGTGAAAAAGTGATCACTCCGAGATCTTTAGAAAGGTCAGAGCAAATGACACCACAGCTGTGGCTGATTTTAGAAACGCATACGTGAAAAAATAAGTTCAATAACTCACAGAAAAATTAATGTTAATGAAGAGTAAAGAAGATTTCCAGCAAAAGCACTGTGAGAAATACATCCACGCAAAAGGGTTTGATCTCAGGCCTTGTCATTTTATCTTATATTTCTCATTATAAGATTATTTTGATCATTTGACCAACACTGTGACATTTTAATTGTGTTTTATTGAAAGAAATTCCTTTGGCAGATCATTTATCTTTTTCCCAGGGATGATGTTGAAGTAGAAGCAGCTCTCAGACATATTAGAAAAGCAAATCAAGTTCACATTTATCTCTCTCAATCTCCATCTCTGATCATCTGATCGAACAGTTATGAACAAGCGCAATCTACAGGAGTATCTTACATTTATATTAGAGTTGGAACAATGCCAATATCTCATGTGAGCTCAGGGAAGTAGTGCAGGGTGGGAGGCTCAAGACTTTTGCACAGTACTGTATGTAGACTGCTCCACTCTCTATGGTAGATGTTGTTTAGCCTTGTGCTAATTCAGCTATAAGTTTGCCTTTGGTGTGAGAGTGTGTTTAAGAAGGCTCCTCTCTTTGTGAAGCTTCATTCTGAGATTTTGGAGATGAAACAGTCTGGCTGCTGAGTCTATGCCTGCAGGGCGTCGGTGTTTCAGCTTCTGAAGAAACTGGCAACCCAGAACCTAATACACTCCCCACCAGGCAGGAGCAGACCACAGAGAGATGAGGAGAGAGAGGAGGGGATAAGGCTCCATGTTGAAGTCCTTGTCCTCTTATCTACATTTACAGAGTTTGGGAGAAACTCTTATCCAGCTAGTTTATTGCCCTGCCATCAGGAAATTTTGTTATTGATTCCCAAGACTGCTAGGCACCTCTGAGATTCCCTGAGCAAGGAATCTGGCTGCCCTGGCTGCCCCTGCTTGACTTGGTGAATGGGTTAAATGCAGAGGAAGAATTTCGTGCTGTGCACATTGTGTGCTGTGGTGTGTTCACATATGACAGAATGGTCACTTTCACTTATCCAAAGAGTATTTGAATGAAGGCTTTGTAGTCTAAAACAGACCCCTCACAAAGTACACCCAGACTTACATGCTAGTAGACTGTACTGGATTGTACCGGAAATTGAGTTAATTCTCCAGCAGAACCCTCTCAAATTACACAGAGGATCAGAGAGGATCCTCCTAAACCTCAGAGAGGAACCACTAGGACCTTCTCAGATCGCACAGATCACACAGAGAGGAACCTCCTCAACCTCAGAAAGGAACCACCAGGACCCTCTCAGTCACATAGAGAGGAACCACCAGGACCTTCTCAAATCAAACAGAGAGTAACCACCAGAACCTATGAAACCATATTTACAGGTGTCAAGCGTTTTTAATTACAGAAATGTGATGATATGGGTCTTTTTAATATATTGAAAGGAATCATAATCACAATACATAGCAGTAAAATCTCTAAATATCACTTTAAGGGGACCATATCCTACATTTTATGTAATTTTTCTACACTTATTCATTTCTACTTGACCATTTTCCAGCCTCTCTTTATCCCCTATTTCTAAACAGGCTACTGTGCCTTTAAGACTGATATATGTAAATGGACCCTGCTCTGATTGGACCTGTCTTGCAGCCTTGTTTAATAACCAATAAATGCTGAAACACTCCTTATAACTTCAGCATTGATGTAAGGGGCGGAATAGGCGGATGCTTGTAAATTTGTCTGAGACACTTGCACACATTTTAAGGCTTTAAACATGAGAAAAGCTAAGCTGTCACACGAAGACATTATAAAATGCCGAATGTTTACACACGTTTTAATTTAAACAACATAAAGATAATTTGGTTTTGCATGGAATGGACCCTTTAATTTTCTAATTTTTCTTCATTTAAATGACTAAATTCAGACTAAATACCAAGTAAAAGTTTGTCAGGTGGAAAAATATACGTGATGGGAGAATATATTTGCCCAGGTGAGATCTGGAGGAGCACCCAAACCTGATGTTCTTCATGCTCTTACGGAGGTGCTCCTTATGGAGACTCTCTTCTGAGCCTTGGTTTCTCTCAGCATGTTTTCCACATGCCCTCACAGGTTTGTCCTTTTGAGTCTTGGTTCCATTTAGTGGTTGTTACTTGTGGTCTAGAAAGTTCTCCTTCTAAGTCTTCATCCCTTCCTGTGGTTCTTTCTCATGTTCTTAGGTAGTTTTTTCTTTATGAGTTGCAGGTCCTGTCAGTGGTTCTTTTTCATCCTCTAAGGGCTCTCCTTTTAAGTCTTGGTTATTTTTAGTGGTTCTTCTTTATGCTCTTCAGAGGTGTTCTCTTGAGTCTTGTTTCTCCTCACTAGTTGTTCCTCATGCTTATGGAAGAGTGTGTCCTTAGCCTTGGTCTCTCCTTAGTTGTTCCTCGTGCTCTTGTAAACATTCTCCTGTAAACATTTGTTTTCATTGGTTCTTCATTGAGCTTGGACCTGACCTCTACATAAAAACATGCATCAGAGCTTTCAGGTTTTCAGACACATGTAGAACTGCTTTAGGTAAAAAACATGTGAGCAGAATCCTGACATTCTGCTGATATTCTGCTTTCTCTTCAGTCCTGTGTGTGAGGAGTATTGCATGATCTCAGAACTGGATATGAGGGATCCTCTGAGTCTCCAGGGTTGCTTTTTTGTTTTCAAGCACAGCTTGATTTGTCCTCCTTTTTGTTTGTGTGAGAGTTTTTTTCTTAGAGAGCGACTCCAGTCGCTCGCCTTTTGTTGTCTGTTTATTTCCTCTGGAATAAGAATTTGCTCCCTGCATTCTTTTCATGTTCACAGAGCCAAAGCTAGCTTTGTGTGTGTAAACTTCACTGGAAACACTATCTTTCTCTTCATTTGGGAGGAAATGAAAGTTGAAAAGTACAGAATTGGTTTGTCCCACAAAAATTTCAGAATTTTTAAAAAACGTCTGGGGTTTGATGGATTACGGATTTTTTTCTTTTTGAGTCTCGATTCTACTTATTTGTTCTTTCTCAGACTCGTTTGGATCTTCTCCTTTTGAGTCTTGGTTTCTCTCTGGGTTGTATTTCATGCTGTTAGGGAAGTTCTTACAAGTCGTGGTTCCTTTTAGTGGTTCTTGCTTGTACTCTAGACTGTTCTCCTTTTGAGCCTTGGTTCCTCTCAGTGATTCGTCCTCATGTTCTTTGGAAGCTTTTACTTTTTGTGTCTCAGGTTCATAGTGTTTCTTTCTCGTGGTGTTAAGGTTTTAAGTCTTCAATCTTCCTTGTGCTCTTAGGGATATTCTTCTTTTGAGTCTTGGTCTTTGCCAGTGGTTCGTTCTCATGTTCTTTGTGATATTTTTGTTTTGATTCTTGGTTCCTCTCAGAGGTTCTTCTTCATGTTCTTAGTGATCTTCTTCTTTTGAGATTTGGTTTATCAAAGTGGTTGTTCCTAATGCTCTTAAGAAGGTTCTTCTTTTTTGTCTTGTGCTCAATGAGGTTCTCCCTTTGAGTCTTGGTTCCTCCCAGTTGGACCTAACCCTAACACAAACCCTCTTAGGTAGGTTTTCTTTTTGAGTCATGAGTCAATTTGAGTTTCTTCAGTGGAGTTCCTCATACTCTCAGGAAGAGTCTCCCCTGAACCTTGATTTCTCTCTTTTTTCACATGCTCTTATTGAGATTCTGCTGAATTTGAATCTACAACAATAACTCAATCAACATCATAAAAACATCTCCTCTTCAAACAATTTGGCATGTATTTATTATGGCTGATGAGAACCATGGCCTTTAAGTGTTAAAATGCCAAAAAAACAAGGGCCAAGCCAGAGCCACCGAGGCCAATTTAGAGACTTTCATTTCCTACAAAGTGTCGAGCGAGAGAATGGGAGGCGAAAGTAAAGAGAAAAGAAAGAGAAAAGAAAGAGAAAAATAAAGGCAAACGAGCCTCAGGGGTATAGAGGAGACCGCAGGCCTGAGCGGAGACACCAGAAAGGCTCGCCTTTCTCCAGCCAGAAACCTCTCTGCTCGAAATAATGCAATATTGTTTCAGCATCATAAACTCACCACATCAGCAGAACCAGCTTAACAGCTCTGATTACGAGCCCAACTCTGCTCGGAACCCGCGGCGTTCCACAGAACTGCAGCCATACACGAGACCACTTTGTTTCCAACACCACCTACTAATCCTCTGCGTCAGATAGGAAATGAAATAAAGAGGTTCAGATGTTTGGCCTGGTGGGAAAAGATCCTTTCGTTTTCTTTTTTCTTAAATGCAGCCTGGACATGTTCAGACGACAGCTATGTGTAGCTAGTAGAAGTTTAAACATTGGGTTGAGTGTTGGGTTGTATATTGGGCTTTACGTTTAGTTGTATTTTAGGTTGTATCTTTAGTTGTATGTTGGGTTGCAGGTGTGTTGAGTCAAATGTTGGGTCGTGCTTTTTTATGCTTGACTGGTTCATATGTAGGTCACTGTGTGGTTTAACAAATAAAAACATTTCTCTGAAATTGGTCATGTTCAGGACTGGACTGAAAATTAGAGTCTTTGGAAGTCCTTCAGGAAGCCTGGAGAACTTTTCCTCAAGACTGCATTAGACAAACATGAAAGTCTGGATCTTTGTAAGCAAAATATGAAGAAATTAGTGGCTCAACATGTTGCACAGGACTGTACAAATATGGACACATTTTATTGAAAGTGCCCACATGTTTGTCAAATACTATGCCGATTTAGGCCTACATTTAACACTTTGCTAACTGGTGCATGCATCTCCATTACATATAAACTACATTAGCCTTAAAGCTCCAGTTAAAACTAAAGATGAAAACCACACATGTCTTGGTTGATGGGCTGCATTTGTGCTGAACTATCCCTTTAATCTCTGTATTCTGCCCTGCTTACCCCTTATAGGAGAACAGGGGATCTTCTGGGTTCCCCAGAGATGTTATTAGTCACTATACACTGATTGTGTCAATAACGTGATATTTAACTCATTGGGTCACGAGGTAAAAGATTGATTATGTGGAGGCGTGCTTTGTTTTGATCTCAAGAAATCGTTCCTTCAGTCTGTATATTGAGTTGCATGTTGAGTTGTTCCCACAGTCCAAAGACATGCATGTCAGGTGAATTGTGGATTCTAAATTGACGATAGGTGTGTGTGTGTGTGTGTGTGTGTGTTTGTGTGTGTGTGTTTGTGTGCGTCCTGCAGTGGGCTGGAGCCCCACCCAGAGTAAGTCCCTGTCTTGCGCCTGTTGCCCCTGGAATAGGCTCGGGTACCCACAACCCATGTATACAGAAAATGAATGAATGCATTAATTAATTAATTAAGTATATTGCACTGCATGCTGAGTTGTATGTTGGGCTGTGTGTGAAGTTAGGGTACATTGAGTTGTATGCTGAGTTGTTTATTGGGCCATACAGTACTGAGTTGTAAGTTGAGTTGTATATTGAATTGCATACTTAGTGTTATGTTGTGTTGTATATTACACTGTATGTTGAGCTACATGTTGAATATACATTGAGTTGCATGTTGCATTGTATGTTAAGTTGTGTATTGAGTTGCATGTTAAATTGCATATTAAGTTGGATGAGTTGTATGTTGAGTATGTCATGTAGATGATTTAGGTATGATGTTAGCTCTGTGCTAAATGATGGGAGTACTTTTACCTATTTGCCTCATAGCTCTAAAGAAGCAACATTTTGTCACCGAACCAGTCTACATAAGTGGGGTTGAACTGGATACATTTTTATTCTCACTGAACTATAGCTTTAAACAGCCCAGATGGGTCTCTGATCCCCATCGATTCCAGAAGTGACAAAACCCTAAATGGAGCGGAACAGGCAGTGTGTAATTTGGACGCTGGAAGTGAACGTGGTGGTTTTTAGGTTCCTGTCTGTGCTGAAACAGTGCCTTTATTTGTAAATGTGTAAATGCTGGGGCTCCTGAGCGCTGCTGGTCCTGCGGCTGTGATAATCACACGCTGCTGAAAGGGAAGGCGCCACACTACTCAATAACTAGCCCAAACTCATTCAGGAAAAAAAGACTGTTTTGTGTTTAGAGAGGGAATATTTGAATAAACCATGATGTGGGAAAAGTTCCGAGGCCGTCTGCATGTTTTCTCATTTCCATGCCTTTGATTTAATCCATCTCTGTTTGGAAATAAGGCCTAATATTTTAGGCAGGAGGAAATAGGATGAAATGCACATGAAAGAGATGAAAGAAAAGTCAAAATAAAAATTCAGAAATGTATACAGTACAATGTAAAAGCTTTAGACACCTGAGAAAATGTTATTTAAAACCAGTTTAGTTGAGCAGTATGTGGTTTTAAAAGATATATACACATATACTGTATATAAATATGTTTTAGCTTAATCATTCCCAGACCACTTATTGTGGACGTTTTGTATTACACTATTCTCCTAAAATACCTGATGAGGCTCAGTCATTCATGAAACTACATCAGAAGCTGCTACAGCTACAGTATAGCTACTGCTATAACTACAATTGTAGTTATATGTTGCACATCGTTGCATAATTAATGGACAGTTGAAAAAAATCATGAATGGAAGGTGTAGAGTATCTCCGCTTGTCTCAGTGAAAATACTCACTTCACTTATTCTCCCTAAGAATTCACTGAACAATTTGTCAACAGAACCAGAATCTCAGTCTCTTTTATCTCATTACTTGAAGTTTAATAAAGCCAAAAATTTAAAGCAGCCCAGGAACTTTCAGAGTTAAAACATTTTTTCCAGTCAGTCAAGAGTGGATAAAGTTATTGATGGAAGGACTCATGTGATTGACATTCAGTGAGAAAACACTGGGCTGTGCAAAAAAGAGTAATAATTCAGAACAGACTTCAATCAGAACTGTGAAACTGGACAGAAACACACACACACACACACACACACACACACAGAGAACCTACACACTCACACAGTTAACTAATTGCAGTTAATTTCATGATAACTGATTAATAACAGAAAAGTTTCACACACACACACACACACACACACACACACACACACACACACACACACACAGTAAACTGTTCCACATTAACAAAGAAAATGTACCCCTCCAACTGCCATTGTAATATTTACAGCATTTATCAGATGCTTTTATCCAAAGCAATTTCCGTTCAATAACTATAGGAGCAACTTAGGGTTAAGGGTCTTGCTCAGGGACCCAATTGTAGTTTTGAAGGTATGATTTGAACCCATGACCTCTTGGTCTAGAGGCAAGCATCCTACCCACTAAGCCACTATACAGGGTTACTGTAATACCCTGTACAATAAACTCCTGCTTATCGTGGGGGTTATGTTCCAGGACCTGCGTATAGTGAAAAAACACGTTGTTCTGATGTGGTAAAAAATGCCTAAAATGCCTATTTTCATAGTGTAAACCCTAAATATGCCAGCCAATATGCTCCCTAAACACTTTAATTTAATGTTTATACTTTTACTAGCTATGCATAGCTGTCATCTGAACATTAAAATTCAAAGGTTTAATTAACACTGAACTATACAGTGTTAGAATGTAAAATACCAACGTTACCCCTGTATAGACTGTACTGTAATTCAGGCATGTGTGTTTTCTTCGGCATGCACTGTTTTTTTCTTTGGTATACGCAAGTAAATACAATAATAAATTCATTTCATTTACAATAATAAAAATACAGGACTTGAAGAAGAACAAAACGAAAAGCACCAGGACATTCAAGACACTGCACTGGAAATTCTGGACTGTGGCATCACAGGGCAGCAGCAGCCAATCAGCAACAAGAGGAAATAAATAATGTTCTCGGATTGGCTACTTTCAAACCTCCCGTCTCTGAGTACAGATGACTGTGATGTCCGCCACTCCCCCTCATCCTTGTGCTGGTTGTTTATGTTTGGGAGCAACGGAGGCTCATTCTGTTCAAGTGTCTGATTGCCTTGCTAACCGCCGCGTCCAAACATTTACAACCAGCACAAGGAAGAGGGGGCGTGGCACATGCGGCCAGGGCGTCACAGTTCGCTATACTCAGAGTTTTGAAAATCCGTGATGGATTGAAACCATGCCTACTGATCCACGTTAAAGCGTGGGTTACTGTATATATTTAGATACTGTAAATACCCTGTATTTATTTGTGTGTAACCACACAATTTTTCAAGTTAAATTTTTTTTTTATTATTTCACCTATTTTTGGAGACACTCATCTTTGGAGCCTGTACTGAATTTGGACAAAATCCCAATGTCGAAATAATATTTGGTGCAGTGCATGTGCATTCAGATTTGATCATGGGTAGATGATTGACCGTTTAAAAACTAAATTTTTTGGGTCGAGTGTAATATATGGGGAGAGAGAGCTGACTATTGAGTTGCCTTCAGAATGTGTGCCTGTGACATCAAGGCTTAGGGCTGATACGGGACGGAACATGGAGAAACACAAATGCTGTTTTTGTTCTTTGTGTTGCACTGCAAACCTGGAGGAACGTTGGTGTCCTGGAAGAAACGTTTCATTTCAATGTATTGTGTGTAGATGGTTGTAATAAAGGGCAGAGTGTAAAATTACATCTTCATCCTGTTTTGTTGAACTGAATTTTACTGTTAGTCCTAAAGCCAAACACTGAAGCACTCAATAGGTTTTAAAAAGCTTGTGAAGGAAAAGAGATGGGGAATCCTGAGTGTTTGGTCTGGACTCACTGCACATTAAACACTCACTAAAATCAGCTTTTATACATTTGTAACAACAGCTCAATTGGCCTTCACTGGAGACAAAGAGAATCCTTATTCCAAACCAATCAGAAGTCCACAGGAATAATGACAGAGGTACTAATAGTAATAATAATAATAATAATAATAATAATAATAATAATAATAATAATAATAATAATAATAGTAATAATAAAGGCCATTCTGTTGTCTTTGATCTTTAATTATAGCTGAGCAAGCAGTGAGAAGTTTGGTTCCTTGCTGAAAAGTCCTGAATAGGTGCATTGATTGGACACAACAGGAAAATTTTGCTTGTCGCCATTTAAGCGGTTGCAATTAGAGGCCCAATTGATCGCAGCTTTATCTCCTCAGAAACGTGGCCGTGTCCAATCACACGCCAATTACACCATCTCCGCCGAGGCCCTGGCACCCTCTCTCACAGCGTGTGGTAAATAGGTTGTGAAAATCATAATAAAATTGTTCATTATGTTTGATTTTTCGCCGATTGTGGCTCTCCATCGGCGCTGCCAATTATGTGCCGACTGTAACGAATGTGTTCGCTCAAGCAGGTTTCAACACAGCCATTATCTGCCGGCCTGTCCTCCGACTCGCCAGCTATAGAGGAGAAAATGAGGCATGAAATGAATTTGGTCGACGCCCTGGAAGCCAGCTGTGTTTGGTGTTATTACCTCACAATAACAGGACCGCAGCCAGGGCATTTATTTATTCACAGAAGTGCCATCAAGTTGCCATTCAGGACTCTTAACTAAGGCTGTCAGTGTAAATACTGACGCGTCGGGGACTTGACCTGCAGCCAAGGATGTGTCCCACTGATTGGCTGATATATTTAACACTTGGCTCTTTGATGACACTTTATCTATTCATCCAATCTCATTAAACCCATTAACCCCTCAGCTCCTCATACACACAAATACACACAAAACACATTAGATTCACAACAGTTATTAAATAATTTATAATAAATGCCACTGTATAATAAAAGTCACTGTGTAGTTGTTGAATAATTCAGTGGAGATAATGAATGATTCATTATAGTTACAGAATAGCATATATGCTAATATTTGTTCATTTATGATACGCTATTCATGAAGGCCTTCTTTTGCTTGTTGTGACTCTCTTTTGACATTTGTCACCTTTGGTTTACTCACTAGGGGCTCGGATCTGCACTCTGTAAAGCTGCTTTGTGACAAGTTAGTTGCAAACAATGCTATATAAATTAAAATGAATGGAATTGAATATACTGAGTAATTCAGTGTAGCTACTGATAATCTTTAGTTTATACTGAATAATTCATGTTAGTTACTGAATCATCTTTAGTATATACTAAATAAATTATTTTAGACATAGTCTTCAGCATATACTGAGTGATTTAAAATATTTACTTTAGCATACAGTAAACCTCAGTAAACCACTTTAACACGGATCAGCAGTCGCTGTTTCAGTTCATTGCAGATTTTTTTCAGAGAACCAAACTACTAATTGGTTACTGAAACCCCCACACTAACGTGGAAACTGTGGATTTCCTCCAGATATTTTTTTGCTTTTGTGATGTCCGGGCCTTGTCCGCCACAACCCCCCATCCTTTTGTGGATGTCACAGCTTTTTTCAGCGCAATATATAAATTGTCATGCATTTTAGGGCTAAATTATTAAGAAAAATATTATTGACTAATTTTGCAACATACATATTAATGTAAATTCAGCTACATTTCTACAAAAAATAACTATAAATGTTTAGGTACTGTAGAGAGAAAGACAAAGAAAGCAAGGCTTTGGATGGTGAAATACCGCTGTACTCAGAGAAGTGAGTGTCACGAGCCGGGCCGTAAGACCCGGACTCGGAACTACCTGGAAGGTCGCACGACAGAACAGGCAGACAGAGATCCATCCTTCGGGTACTTTATTCACAGGCTTCAGACAAAACATAAAGGGCGCGAGGGCCACAAGAAAACAAGTTTAGGCGATGGGCTCATGGTGACTGTCACCAGACTTATATAGTGGGCAAAATCAGGAACAAAACAAAACAGCTGAAACCAGGAAACAAACATACATGTCAAAATAAAAGCCCTAACCAAACCAGAACAGAAAAGACAGAACTAAACAGAAAAATAGTGGCCTCTAACGGCCACCAACCGTAACAACTAGTTTTGTAGCATACATATTAACATACATTCACCTAAATTTCCATATAAAATAACTATACATTTTTGGTACAATCCAGAGAAGCGTGTTTTGGGGCTCTACTCAGAGGTGGGAGGTTTGAAAGTAGCCAATCTGAGAATGCTATTTATTGCTGCCTTGGACACATATCATGTGGATCTCGAGTGTTACTCTGAATGTTCTCGTGTTTGAAATTTTGTTCTTCTTAAAGCCCTGTATTTTTATCACTGTTAATTAAATTATTTTGTTACTGTATTTACCCTGCTTATACCAAAAAACCTGTGCATAGCAAAGAAAATGCTCTTGCATGAATTACAGTACAGTATGTATAGGGGTAACATTGGCATTTTACATTCTAGCACTTCAGTTCATGACAGCAGTTCAGTTTAAACTGTACAGTACAGGATATGGGTTTACCTTTACATTTTTAAGGGTAATGTATTAAGCTGTGTTTAAAATAAACTGTGTTTTGGGTGCATATTTATTGGCATATTTAGGGTTTATACTATAAAAATAGGCCTTTGTAGACATGTTTTACCCAATCACATATTTGCTGTTTTTCACTACACGCAAGTGCTCTCGAAACGTAACCCATGCAATAAGTGGGGATTTACTGTACTCACATCATCTGTCTATCTGCCTTCTTTCTCTTTATCACCCGTCTTCCTCTTCTGTCTCAATTGCTTTATATCCTTCTTTCTCTTTCTTCTCTCTTTCCCCCTTCCCTCCTCCATTTCATTTTTCTCTCTCTCTCTTTCTTTTGCTTTTCTTTGTCTTATACTCTCTTGCTCTTTCTCCATCTCTCTCTATTATTCCAATACCTAAATTTTCTCATCCACTGTCTTACTTTTTTCTATTTCACTCTCATATTGTTCTGTCCTTCTTCCCCCCTCTCTTTCTTATTTTCTCTCTCATGTCTCATGCTTTCTCTCTCTCTCTCTCTCTCTCTCTCTCCACTGTGGCTGGCGGTGGCAGGTGTGTGTGTGTGTGTGTGTGATATTTGTATGTTAAGTTAGTTTCCCCATGTTTGTTGGGAACGTCTGACACTCGAGGCACACCACAAGTTCACAATTGACCTTATTGGGGAAAATTCCCTGCTTTATTGAATTAGCTTATAGTTCCAGATAATTGCATAGTGTTCCATTTTTATTATCTTGATCATCCAGTAAAGGAACAGAGTGTGAATTCAGAGAGGTGTTGGGAGTAAGGAGGAGGGAAGTGGATTTATATGAGGAGTTCTGGACTGTATCCCAGCAGCAGGAAGGAAATTGCTCATGATTTAGAGGCCGTGGGGGAGTCCTAATTATCATCCAGTGATAAAACAAAACTAAAAGACATTCTGGTTTCTGGCATTCAGACAGTGGACATGTTTACAGAAATAACAGTTTGTTTAGTGAATCCCACTTAAATTGAACTTTTATGTTTGTGGATTACAGTGTTATACAGTGCCAGAAACCACCTAAACTCATCTATTGAAGTTTACTTAACACCTCAGCATGATTCAGGCAAGAATTCAGGCGAGAATTTAGCACAAATTCCAGTACTGGTTAGCTGAATTATCTTGCAATTAGAGTGCAAAATATTACTATAATTTCACAGTCCTTCATCACATAGCAGGTTAAGAAATCACAGGTTAGCTGCACCCGGGGGTAATTTTGGGCCAATGCGGAATCCAGTCAAACCTTGTGATAATCTGAGATAGGAACTGAACCACCTGGAAAATCAAAGCAACCACACAGAACCCTAGCAACCATTTAACCACACCCTTACAGTCACATGGGACATCATTGTTAGACCTACCTAGCAAAATCTTAATAAACACTAGAACAGCATACAGCTACCAAGTCACACTTTCAAAATGGCCTGGAACACTAACATAAAAAGCCATGTAAAAAGTTATTAACAGTAGTTTTGTACATTTTATTTGTAATAGTTATAGTTATAGTAATTGACACTGACAAAACTGGCAAATTACTATAGCTATTACCAATTACTATTTTGTTGTCCTTTTATTTTATCATTTTTTAAGTTATATAACAAGAAAAAAATGAAAAGACATTTCAGTATGCACTTTGAATATAAATGTGCTAGCTCTACTGTTAAAGTAATTAGAATAACTACCAATAGTAATGAACGCTACAGCATTTGATTTGTCAGCATACTAGTAAGTGCTCAAGTCGTAAACCATAATCAAGACACTAGTATCTGTATCTTTACCTGTTTAGTGTGCAGCTGGTCGTGGTTAGGGTGTTCGCCCTGCGATCACTTCTGAGGTACTTTTGAGCAAGGTACTGTCCACACACTGCTCTCCGGGCGCTGAGTTCCTGGCTGCCTGCTGCTTCACTTGGTGAATGGGTTAAATGCAGAGGAAAAATGTTGTGATGTTCACACTGTGTGCTGTGGTGTGTTCACATTTAAAAGAATGGTCACTTTCACTTCACTTTTTTCACTTTAGTGCTGCAAACATCTGCATTTGCATCTCTGTTAGGATTTGTGGCTGAAGGGGACATGTCATTTTTTGATGACAGTATATCAGATTTCCTTTAGTTTTTGGACATGTTCCATTCCAGAAAGACAAGAAGGGTTTGCTGGACACTATTATTATTCATTTGTGTGAATAACAGCACAGTTCTTAGATTTTGGGTCATTTTGTGAAGAAATATAACTTTGGAGTTGTCAAAAGGTTTGGGTCAGGTTACTGCTGATAGACAGACATTGTCCAAATAGAGTGTGATTCATTTCTCATCAGCTTTACTTAATTTCACCTGTTTCGGTAACCACAAGGCTCCAAAATCTTAGTATTCACTAAGGCCATGGGTTACAGATCAGGCAAAATCAAGAACGTATTGAGGTCATTATGTTTTGGGTTATGAATAATGCCTTGATGTTCAGTTATATATATTTGTGTTTTTGCATTTTTAAACAGCTCTTATATTTATGCAAATATGTCATCTTTGACTAAAAGGTGGCACTAATGAGAAATGCTATTTATGAGACTTATCATTGATTTGAAACTTGTTTATAAAGCTGTCCTAAGACTCTCTGTGGATGAGTAGGCCAACAGAGCACACCAGCGCAACAAATATTGCATTAATGGAAACCAAGCACACTTTCTGAATACTAATAGGCCATGACATAATAAGCCACAGAGCTCAACCTGATACCCCTGGCTCAGTTAATATGGTTTCTAATGAGTTCTTTAGCTGCACTCGTACGAATAGTTAGGGAAATTGGTGCAGCTGACGTTACGGCCAAACGCCCCACTCGGGATATGCCGATTGCACCGTGATGATGTCATGCGTCCAGTTTCGGAGCACTGATTGGGTTCATCCTCATAAACCAATCAGCAAAGATCGCACAGTTGATCAACGATGGTAACTGGGTGACACTGATTGAGTTATTGGTGATTAAGGAGATACAGTGATATATATAATAATAGGATGATTGGATATCAGTATCTGCTGCCAATGGTGGATGGGCGACAAGGGGTGTTAAATTTTGATATTGGTTTGTTGTGCAATGATCTCACCTGAAATAAAGTCACTGTAACTGGTCATACTAGTTACTGACTGGAGGTTGTGAAATGTGATATAAGGGTCATGACAACAGAGCCATTTCCCATGAATCCAAATGTTAGGTAAACATTATGTCTTCAAGGTCATTTATTCTATTGGTAGAAAACTTGGGTCTAAAACCAGTGTGTTTTGAATGAAGTGTTTTTGTCAAGTCAAGTCAAGACAAGTCAGATCAAGCTAAGTCAAGTCCAGTATGTGTTATCGTAATTTCAACCATCTACGCAGTGCATAAAGTGCACAAAATCCAACACATTTACGTGAATCAGCCTTTTCAGTCTATAACAGTTTAGCCCTGCCCATTCACGATGATGTTAGTGCTTTTTGAACAACCCACAGCAGTTGTATATCAATCAATCTAAAATGCACTGCAACAGATTTAATCCTAAGAGATGAAAAAAGGTGGGGAAACTGTGAAATGATTTATGGCTGTAATTGTGGCATAAAATCATAAAATGACATAAATGTCTTTAGTGATTCTCAGGATACAAAACCGTCTCATAATTTCGTAAATGAATATGTTCGTTGGTGTATGTTAAATGTATTAATAATGTGCCCCTCTTTGTGATATCCACAATTCATGTCCAAGTCCAGAGGTGGACCTAACCAGGATTTTGTTACTGCTTTCTATGGTTTGCTTAAAGCAATAACCGAGGTTATTTGGAATAAAAAAAAAATTGGAATAAAATCATTAGAAGTATTTTTACTTTCTGGACTTGAACTACCCACCTCTACCCAAGCTATTGGTTAAAACCAGGGGTAACAAATTTTATGCACAAAGGGCTGGTGTGAGACTGGATTCTAAGTCTAGGTTAGCAGGAGCTCATCTCATCTAACTAATCAATTAATTACTACAACGACTACAACCAACTAATTGAACAAGTAGAATCAGGTGTGTGGTGCTTAATTGCAGTGAAGTCACGTCTTCCCATTTGTAGACTGGGTTCCAACTGAACCTGAACAGTCAGTAACAAGGATTTGGAATAGCAAAGGTTGATAATGTGTCCTTAATTAAAAATATGACAGGTTGCAGTACACTACAGGAAGCACAGAGGGCTTGAATGCATCTTTAATGAAGTGAAGTCAGACAGTAAAATAGCCATAATATATAATGGATTGAATAGTCAATTAATAAATGAACACTTGGTTGGTTAATCGATTCGGGTTGTTGTTGCTTGTAGATTTAGAAAAAAGTGCCTGTTAATGAGAACAACAACAAATTATCAGTACTAAGCAAATTCTTGTTTTTTCCACCATCTGTCACTGATAAAACCATAAAAATTCAAAATGACTTGGTGAGCTTCCTTTTTTTTCTGCACCTCTGCCCTCCTCTTGACCTAGCCAGGCCTCATTCCTCTGTAATTCTGATTGATATGCACTGTTGCCATATATTGCTGTGCAGGCCTATTTTGACAGTGGTTCATTATTGGCTATGGCTAAATGCTTTAAAAGCATTGATTTGCGTGAATTACAATGAAGCGTTGAATTCTCTCTCGCCCAGAAGACATATATCGCTACATCTACATATCATAACGCTCCCTCTCTCTCTATATATACCCACCACACACCCCAATCATCCCCAGTCTATTGATTTCCCCCATAAAAGGTGTTAAATTCAATCTGGGGAAGACAGAGAGGCTGTTTTGCCTGGTCTCTGTCGATAAGCTTTAAATCAATTAGCACAGCGTGGGCCTCCCCCGAAGCCCCTACACACAGGTGCAAACTTTGGCTTAGTCTGCAAGCAGCCTTTTATATACACTACATGATGGGATCTTTATTTAACCTCTTAACCCCATAAAAAAGTTGATATGTGGATCAGCACTATTTGCATAAGTATTACAAAATGTTATAATTAAAGAACCCATATACTTAAATACTACACCTTATATTCTACAATATATTGGATAAAGAACATATGTTTTGTTATGATTGTTACCGTATTACTGTAATAAGTCATGGCACTTACCAAATAATTTGTAGTCCTGACTGGATTGTTTGTAGTTTATATAAAATAATTTGTAGTAGAGAAATTGTAATTAGTGAATCATTTATAGTAATTTACATGTGTAACTGAATACTTATTAGTAGATTTTTAATAATGCATAGTAATTACTAGTGTTGTGCTTGTTTTTCTTTTTAACTTAGTAGAATAGACAAAATCTAAATTTTCTTTTAGTCAAAACTATTTCACAATTCCAACAAGGTGATCTTATAATTATATTATTGTTACCTTACAGACTCAGTAATACTGTACATCCATTCCAGACACGGGAGGCATTTATTTTGCCAACCAAACATGTTTGAACTTAGTAGTACCTGCACATACGTTTAAATAAAATAAATAAATAAAATATCACATCATTAAAAAGTCTTAGGTGTGTTGACCTGAACTTACCTGAATATTTTGTTATTCTTGAACAAATATAGTCTGCACAACCAAATCAGAACAATTTAGGATCCACTTTTTTGCACGGATATGGGAAAGGCTGCTTATCAAAATGCTGTGTGTGTGTGTGTGTGTGTGTGTGTGTGTGTGTGTGTGAGAGAGAGAGAGAGAGAGAGAGAGAGAGAGAGACTGTGTTTGTGTGTGTGTGTCATTTCTCTCTCCCTGTCACTATATTGGCCAATCGTCCCAAAACTTTTCTCCACTCTAGATAGATTTAATTCACAGTCCCTCTCAATGGACAAAAGTATAGGGACGTAACGCCGTTCAACACTAAATTCGATCGTCCCAATAATTATCGTAAAGGAAATAACGTCTCATCTCGTTTTAGTCAACAAAAAACAAGAGGCATTTATTTTGTAAACAACATTTTGTCTCGTTCTCATTCGTCAACACTATTACATGATCAATTTCTTTATAGATATCGTCATATGACCAGCATTTACCAGCATTTGAAAATTATTGAGTTATACGATACCTAGAGTTTAAGTCTGAAATAAGTTTTTACATACATTTTCTCCTTTATGTCTGTCATCGTCGTTCAATACTTTTGCTCTTCCATTTTCTTTAGCTGGACCCTTTCCTTATGGATCCCATTTATTATTAATCTTTCTCTCTCTCTTTCTCTCTCTCACACAGTCACTTTTACCATCTCTTTTTGTTGTACATAATGTCAGATTTCAGGTGTTTGCCTTGTTATTAATGTAGAGAGGAGAAGTGCCCCTGGGATGTCATCTGTCCCACGCTGTAGACAATCGGAAGCTGTGATTGGAGGGATTTATTTAAAAGGGGCATATGCTTGTCTCAATCTTCCCACTTCCCCTCCCTCAGTGCCACCCAGACGCCCTGCACGTGGGTCTCTCACCGCAAGACAATAAACGGAT
This sequence comes from Hemigrammopetersius urotaenia, assembly GCA_037974485.1. Lineage (NCBI taxonomy): Eukaryota > Metazoa > Chordata > Actinopteri > Characiformes > Alestidae > Hemigrammopetersius > Hemigrammopetersius urotaenia. Next base: position 57,324 of record JBBPDC010000134.1, read on the forward strand.
GATGAAACAAAAACGCTCGATTCATCAAAATCAGCCCTTGTAACTCCGCCGGCCAGCAAATTAAACAATATTTCATAATCACTCTACAAGCCTGACAATGGAAGCCAATTTGTAGCTAAAAGCACCCTCCTAAGTGGGAGTACTGGTTACACACACACACAGGCATGAGTGGTGTGTGTAGTTAATTACCGGCTATGGACACGCTCCAGAGGCTTGAGACTACCTGCCCAATCAACTGTCCTGGAACGGGACGCCCACCAAGCCTTCATTTATCTTGTCTGTGTGTAGGGGGCTAATTACTACCACCCTGACCCCCCCTCACACACTCACATGGAGGTTTGTTTTCATACAGTGTTAGGACATGGGTCATGTGTTTGTCCCACTTGTAATATAATACATATAATATCCTATATGGAATATTGACATGTCACATATATGTCTCTAAAGATTACTCATCGTTGTACATATATAT
>JBBPDC010000135.1:199994-212380 GCA_037974485.1 Hemigrammopetersius urotaenia
AACAGCATGAAATACTTCCTCTGCATTTAACCCATTCACCAAGTGAAGCAGGGGGCAGCAGGAACACGGCGCCCGGGAGCAGAGTGTAGGGACGGTACCTTGCGAATCACACACTTCATGCCTTTCAATCATAAAAACGTTCTATTCCGATTGTGGAGAAGGGGGGGGGTACACTCCCCAAAACTGAATCGCTTTGTTTCAACACTCACTGTGGGATATCAGTCACGACTCAGGTTCGGCAGGATGTTTAATGCACATTTAAACTTGCACATGTAAGGATAATGTATGATGTACAGTTCTGTAACAAATAAAGTTAGAAATGACTACTGTGCTTATGTAAAACAGGTGCTAGATGGGCTAAATGAACAGTGTAAATCAAGAACAATCTAGAACTGTAATTATTCAATTGGTTCAGGAACTAAGTTTGGTTCATCTGAACACAATCCTCAAACAAGAGCAAAGTGCCTGAATATACAGCACAGCCATGAACAGTTCGCCCCTTTACTTTCTCTTTAGCTTACTACCGTTATTAGCAGTGTAGCGGCTAATCTAGCATCTTTCTGAAAATACGTACAGCCGGTGAATATACATACAGTGCTCTCTTTACAATACAGATGCCTTTCTGACACTTTCTTTATCAATCTCTGCATCAATCTCATTATTAACCTTTACTGAAATCCGTCATAGCCACGGAAACCTTTAATCCAGGACTTCAATAAACGAATAAATAAATAAACAATGATCAATTAAATATAGTCATTATTAAGAAAAATATAATGTACTAATTTTGTAACATAAATATGAACGAATTCAGCTACATTTCCATATAAAATATAACTGTCAAAATGTACTGTAGTGAACACTAAGAAAACGCTTTTGGGACGGTTACACATGCTGTCAGGGGCAGACTGGGACTAAAAAACAGCCAGGAGTTTCTCCACCAGCACCAGTCTGCTTCTCGGCCAAGACAGACAGGCCGGCGGCTGCCATGCATCGGAGAGACGCTCTTTTCCAGAACACACAGATTGCCAGTCTGCCCCCCACTCATCCTGAGTGTTTCAAAAGCTCAGTAGTTTTATTACTGTACATTAAATGAAAAGAGGCTGTTGAGCCGCCCTATATCTGCTTTAGCAATAAGACATGCTGCTGATGAACAGTGAATTATTGGTGATTACCCCTAAATTTTTCTATATTTTTATTACTAAAAATATATTAACCCTCAGTGTGAACAATGTGAAAGTCTTTCTCTGCATTTAACACATTCACCAAGTAAAGCAGTGGGCTGCCGCCACCGAGGGGCGCAGTGTGTTGGGAACGGTCCCCCAAAAAAACAACATTCAAATTCTCTTATCACAAGCAAACTGGTGGGCACTTATTGGCCTAAAAGAATGCTTTATTCACCCCAGACAGCTTCCTTTGCACATGAATGTGTGACTCACCAGCTGTGTGGCCTTCTCCGATTCTTGAAGAGTTTGCAGTTGTTCTCTCTGCACAGCTCGGGTGATGTCCTGTCGAGCTGCCTCTCTCTCCTTTCTGGCGACTCGGGACAGTTCTTCCTGTATAATGGCCTGCTCCTGTTCATACCTGCACATATACAAAATGTTCTTTTCAATATTTGCCTTATTAACACATTTATGTCTGTAATGTCAATAGGGATTGGAACCTAACCAAGTATTAGCTACTGGCTACATTAAACTGAGTCTAGTTAAGACCATGTCTTTTCTGCCACTGCAGTAGTACCATAAACAGCCATTGTTCACAGAACCCATTAATGAGGCAAAGCAGTCTAAATGCAGTGTGGGACTACTTCAAAAAGTTAAATGAAAGCTGTAACTCCACCGTTTATACCGGGTATGAGCCAGCTGCTTTTTGTCAAAACATGGGACAGTAAATGTCAGCACACTGCTCTAACATTATGCCATCACCAGTAAAAAGCACAACTCTACAGCATTTTTAACTGCAAGGTTTCAAATAAAAACATTTGATTTTACACCACAATGGTTTAAAACCAGCACTAGCAGTAACTGCAGCAAATTCATGATATTACTATTGTTTCAAATAGAAGTATAAGAAATCAGATCTGATTGATTGGACAGGAATGGTGTAAAGGTTAAGGGGGAATATGGCTGACACCCTTATCCAGTGCAACTTACAATCATTAGTTACAGGGACAGTCCCCATGGAGACACTGAGGGTTATGAGCGTTTCTCAATGACACAATGGTAGATAGTAGGGGGTGGCGGGGTGGACCCTGCAACTTTGTGGTCATCGGGTTCACAGGCAAGTGATTTACCCACTAGGCTACTACCACAAATGACACTCAACATTACAGCTTGTTCAAGAGAAGAATTGATTAAAATGGATTGGCCTTGAGTACATGGGACTCAAAAACAGAACAACATTCATCCAGTCATCCTATATTTGGTTATTTTCTTCAATGGCTAGCATCTAAACTACATGCCACTAGGGCTGGGCGATTAATCAAAAAGTAATCGAAATCGACATTCAGAACCTATAATCGATCAAATTGTTCCAGGTCAATATTTCGATTACTTTCCCTTTAAAAACATAGACAGTAGATAGTGTGTGTGTTTCCTTCAATTATTTTAAAATCAAGTAATGCCCCCTTCATTCAGAAATCTCTCACTTGTAATATGTGATCATATTTACCGTACAAAACTTGTCAGTGAACTATGAGGGCAAATAAATAAATAAATAAAATAATCGTTCATTAATCGTAACCGAGTTCAAATGTTCAATTAATCAAGATTTTGATTTTAGGCCAAATCGCCCAGCCCTACATGCCACCTAAGCTTCCAGTCCCTCTCTGACTATGCCATACTCACAAGAGTGCCTTGGAGCATAAAAAGCAGCAAAGGCCTCACCACACTGTGTGGGCTCTCTCTGTATGCCTACCTGGACAGAAGTTGAGGACTCTAATACTGACAGTACAAACAGCAATTCAGCTCCTGTTTCTCTTCCCAGGAAGCAGAGATCCCTCATGCCTGGAGCAAGCCTTTACCTACCAAAAATCCAGAACGCTGGGCTCAGTGACAGAACAAAAGGCCGATCTGAGCCCAACTGAGTCACAGTTAGCCTTTCACCTGCATCACGGGGAGAGGGTTTTGATCTCCACTGGCCACTCCCACTCTAAATCTGAGAGCTTCTAGACTTCTAGAGCCAAGTCCAATCGGTACAATTGTTCCTTCAAGGCGTCATCTATGTTCATCTGTGTGTCAAGCTAATTCAGAAAAGAAGACGACATCCAAACCAATGGGTAAATAAACCTGCATGACACTGTCTAAGCAGTAGGAGAGGCTCTGGGTACCATGGGACAGCAGAAGGCTTTAAACTTTCCAGACTCTCTCATAACAAGAGGACTGGATCATTGTTTGAAATTAAATCTCTGTCCCAGAGAATAGTATTTTATTGCTGGTCAGTTACATTATTCCAATCCAAGATAAACAATACAGTCTTTTAATGCACTCCTCTAGAACCCGCATTGCCAGTCACTGTATTTAAGTCATGCACTGTAACATGAAATGCAGGGTCAGCAGTAATAACAACCCAACACACCTTCTTTTGAGCTCTTCTCTGTGGTCAGAAGCAGTGGCCCCAGACTCTGAACTCTGCTGGGGCTTTGAAGGCTGGCCACGTGCTGTGGGTGTTTGGGGTTTTGCTTGTGGACCTAAAAATATATATATTTTAAATGAAACAGTAGTAATAGCCTCGTTAAATTTCATGCCCAGTCCTGCAATGGTTTAATGACTTGAAAGGACTTATTTTAACAAATGTTATCCTACCTGAGCTTTCGTTGTGGCTTACAGGTGTTTGACCTGCATTTCTCATGCGCTGCAGGACATCCTCAGAGAGCTGCCAATAAAAACACAACAGAGTGAGATGCCAGGGAGCCGTAAAGCACCATTTAACCAGGTTTAGGTTAAGAAACAGCTTTAATTTAAACGTTAATTTCAACTGTTATTTTTCCCTTCAGTCATTAATAAAATGATACATGCTTCTGTAGTCCACTGTAGTTAAAGATTATGAGCAGACAGGTCTGCAGTCAGACAGCTAACTCTTCCTTGTCGTCCTGATAAAGTCCTGAAATATCTCGCTCGGTCCAGCTGTGGCTGATTTAGCACGCTCTAAGGACAGGCCGGTCTCAAACTATTTTAGTGAGAAATTATTTTGCACGACCTGTCTCACTGAGAGAGCGCATTCCGTATATCTCGAGCACTCAATCCTCACATCTGGGTACACTGGACAAAAAGTAACTGACCCAACAATCCATCGTCAGAGACCACATCAGTCAATACCTAAGTGGAGGTACACCTGAGAGGAGGGTTCCCCTGAGAGGGAGGGTACACCACAGTGCTAGGGTACACTTGATTGCCAGGGTACACCTGAGAGGGGGGGGTACGCCTGAAAGGAGGGTATCACTGAACATGGGCCCTAGCAAATTCTAGGCATGCTTTTTGTGCATGAACTTGGAAGGAAGGTGTATTGACAATGTATTTTTCTACAGATAACAACCTTTGTGTCTAAAAAAGCTCTGGCAGAGAGGTCACCATTTTTGATAGCTGGCATCAGAATATGTGACCCTATTGTAACTCTCTAAAAAGTGTATTGAAATAATTTCTTTTTCTACAACATTGTGTTTCAGTATTTCATATAGAGAACAAACTTTGTGTCTATAGCACCCAAAGAAGCTCAGGCAGAGAGGTCACCATTTTTGATAGATGGCAACAGTGTTTACATTATTTACTTGTACTTTACAAGCGATGAGTGTTTTCACTATTTTTTTGGTATCATGTCTAAATGTTATATACAGTATATTTTTTATTGTACTGAGGGATTACTCAGTACATTTTAAGCTTCTGAGCATATCTTTGTTTTTAAATAATTACTTATATTTTTTAGTAAAAAAAATCTTTCCTCTATTCTAAAATACATTAAATGTCATGATTAGGTCTTCAAAAAAGTGAGTAAAGCCTTGCGCCTATGACAACATTAGGCAAAACGCGGGCCGAGTCCTAAGTAAATTGCGTATAGAGCGCGTGCACGCAAGGGCCGCTGTATTTATTCAGCAGCGAAATGTGAAATAGCGCCCCTAGCGTCACAGAAATGGTAACACCGGTTATCTTTACCTTCACTCCCCGGATGACCCGGACCCTCTCTTCCTCGTCCAGGGAGAAGGAAACCTTCCTGCTCGAACTCTCACCAGACCCCATCGCTTCTGTGTACTAATCAGGAGCCTCTATATGTCCAGTATGCTCTGGAACTGTCTTTACTCCTGAACTGAGATTATCTTCTCCACCCTACTGCTCCTCTCTCCTTCAGCCCAGTCTAACCCTGTCAGACAGATCTGGGAATGTACTCCGATCTGATTGGATACAGAGACGGTTAAGAGCCAATTAGAAAAGGCGATATTCCACACTGCCGTGAAGAGGCATCTGGGAGATGAAGTACTGATATTTCCGTCTGCGTTTAACCCTTAAGAGATCTTCGGGACTTTTTGCGCCATTTCGTTTTTTAACTTCATGCAATTTTGGCTGTGTTCAATAAATATAGCTCAAATTAGCCAACGGTAATTTATTTTTGACAAACTTTAGAATTGTTGACTCATTTCCTTAAATTAGCCTAAAATGACTAAGCTACGCAAAAACTTACTAATTTGATCCCCGGTGAAAAAAATGCCCCATAGCGAACCATTGAAAATGCAATATTTCATCCCATTTTTTTCTAACATAAACTAATGCATTCCTTTAAGTTAAGATATCATTTTGAACTGCTAGTCTTCTACCTCTAATTTCTATATTTGTTTACCAAATGGTGCCTCTTTTTCATATGCAAGGGTCTGCAGCTAATGAAATGATAAGTGTGTGTCATTTATGATGTTGGATTGATTGATTTCGGGGTGGAGGGGCTCAGTGGGTAGGATACTTGCCTCCAGACCAAGAGGTCATGGGTTCGAATCCTGCCTTCATCAAAACCACCACTGGGTCCCTGAGCAAGACCCTTAACCCCAAGTTGCTCCAGGGAGACTGTTCCCTGTAGGTAGGGAATGGAAGTCGCTTTGGATACAAGCGTCTGATAAATGTGTGTGTTTTTGTCCAAGAGTTTTTTCTCTTTGAAGGCCACACTGTGTTGTAAACACATCCAAAATTAGAGGCGAGAACTAAAACAGAAGTCTGTTCTCGCTCAGGTTGTTTGAACAGGTGAACTGTAGCCAGGGTTATAAGTATGATCTTTAGTGAGGCGTCGTCATTTTGGAGATGGCAAGACATTACAGCACACAGGAGGCTCTGGAAATTCTAATGCAGTCTGACAGAGAGGATAGCTCCTCATCCTCAGAAGACTCTGAGACTGACATGGAGGAGGGCTCAGAGGTGGAAACAGTACCTGCCTCTTCTGAAGACTCATCTGAAGATGAGAATGGAGAGAAGGTGGATGAAGCACATAATGGATGGACATCAAAAAATGGAAAAATATCTTGATCTCCCACAAACTCTGAGACACGCAGATATGTCCCAGTAGCCACAGACTTGATCCCAGGACACATTACGCTGTTTCACGAATCAGTGACATAGCGTCCAGCTTTGCACTGCTGCGGACAGATGACATCATGCAGCATATTGTGGCCATGACTAACCTATACGGGAGACGCTCAAAGACAGACTGGTTAGAAATAACACAAATATTATTAATATTTGATATGTATGTGTCATTCTGAAATAGCTTTACAAGATAGAACTCTTTCAAATATTTTTATAGCAGTTTTTGTGAAGGTGGCACGTTTTTTCTTTCATCTGACACTACAAAAAAAAAAAAGATCAAAATCAATATTGGTGCCAATTAATGACTCATCATGGGGGCTAATAATAATAATAATAATCAAATCCCATTTTAAAAGTTTCCTAAAGAAATTATTTTAGTTTTTCATAATAAAATAACTATTACAAAGTAACAAATAACTATAACAGATATAATAAAATAACAGATTATTAGTGAATGTGGTTATAAAAAGCGACTTAGTGTTTATGCCATTAATAAAATAAGATAGCAGCATGTGATGAGGGGATGAAACAAATGTTCAAAAACACACAGATGAGTAAATAACAATCCGAATGCGAACCTAATGACATAAATGCTGAAAAAGATCCCCTACAGAATGAATGTATTGTTGTAAGACAGACTGTCGTCTGCTGCTGTTCTGAAATCCACTAGACTAGTTTCTCAACTAAGATTTTTGTAATTATCTCTTTACAGAGGCACCAAGTCAGTTTTTGAATTTAGTTGGAAGCAACAAAAGCTCCAGAACAGCAGGTCTTGTAATTTTGTAGTGGCTGGTACCTGCTAAAATGTTCCAAGGAATGACAAGCTGATCCCTGACCTCTAGCAGAAGCACTTGCAATGGGCCTGAAGCATGGGGCAATGAAAGAATCAGGTATTCCACTCAGTATTAGGCAGGTGGTTTAGTGTTTCTGCTGATAAGTGTACATAGATAAATGTTACATACCATGGTGGTCACAACTTTTGAAAACTGAATAATTATTAAAAAAAAACACAGTATCTGGCATATATAGCAAAACTGGTGTATCTAAAATTCACATGATCAAATAATACAAAATATATATACGGCACATTTTGTTCCCTTACCTAAACCACCAGAAAATTCTAATATAATAAGGTTACAGTTGCTATTTTCAAATAATGTACACAATAGTGTATAAATACTTCATAAACATTGGTGTTTGTAAGACTATGCTTTATTTAGTGGATATTTGCAAAGTATTCTCCAAAGATGTAAAAATGATTCTGAATACTGCCTTTTCAAGAGATAAGACTAAATACAGGTCCTTAATTTGTGTATTATCACAACATATTCCCTAAAGTGATATCCTGTTACATCCTAGCACTCGACATGAGGTCTGTGAGGATACAGCAGCTCTCAGACAGGAAATGACTGTTACTGAAACACCCGTTTATTACTTTTATATTTTGCTACTAACCAGAAAACATGTTTCAAAAGAGCACAATACCTGTTTAATTTCAAATGCAAGAAATGACACACAGACACATTATCTTCATGTTCATTTATTCTTGTGTTGCATTTATTCATGTCACCATACTGATACATTTTAAAGTATCTCAAGCAAATATTGTACATAGGCCTACCCCACTGTTGACGAGAGTGAAGAGCAGATGCTGTTCAGCAGGACATGACAAAGATGAAGAAGCAGGAATTATAAAGGCAGTTAACCCAAGGCAAACAAGTTTTCCTGTGAAATTTACCACATATATAAGTTGTGGTGTGGTTATTCAGATGTGAAGTTAATTCCAGGCTCCATTCCTTCATTTCCTTGATCATCTCTTCATTAATACTACTAGACATTTCTTCTATGTACTCATTTTTGCATTCCCTCAATAAAAGCATTAATGCAGTCTAGCTCAGCATTATTGCAGTGCAGTACTTTGCTATTTTTCAGCTATATATCACCATGAATGTTCCTTTTGTTGGAATCCTGAATTCTAATGTACATTTTATATACAAACCCATTTTTTTCCATTGCAACAGATGCGCCATACAACTAGGCCAGCATTAATGACTGATAAAAGTACATGAACATTATAAAGAGAGGAATTTAACATCTCAGGTTTAAAGTTTGCCTTCAACCCCGATAAAGACACTGCAGAGGACTTTGAACAGCATCGCAGAAGAGATGTGAAGATGATGCATAAAAGGGATGGAGTGACAGTTAATGAAGAGAAATGGAGTTCCTGCTGTCTCGTGTGGTTGGGTGTGATCTAAGAGTCATTGACAGACATGTTCTCTACTTTGTCCTGCAGGTCCACTTCACCAGCTTGTTGCTTCTTTTTCTTGCCTCCTTCTTGTTGCCTTTTCTGCTTCTTGGAAAGCTCTAGGTCAATAGGAGCTGGCTTCACAAATTTAATTATTTCTGTCAAGCCTAAACACAAATTATCAACATGTTAGCAGCAGATCATTTACACAAAACCAACTAAAAAGTAGGTCTTCACATATACTTATATAAATGTTTCCTAAGTTCAGCTAATTTTTTTGTACACAGAGCTTGAGTTTAAGAATCTTTATCTTTAGAGAAATTATGTTTTATTATTACCAATTATTTAGGCACTCCATGGTCCAGGACACAGTATAACTACCCCTTTAATTCAGATGTTTATACATGTAAACTCACCTGGAGGCATGAAGTCCCTGAGCGGCTCTGGAATGAGAATGCCCTCCTCTGTCTGGAAATTTTCCAGAATGGCGCATATTACACGAGTTGTGGCACACATTGTGGCGTTAAGCATGTGCACAAATTCAGCCTTAAACAAGAAACACATGGCTTTATTAATTTCAAAATTTCTCTTTAAGAGTGTCCTTTATATTTCACTATATATCCTGTATATCACAATGAAGATCCTGTACTGAGATCAGTTGTAGATTTTACCTTATCCATCATTTTCTTAGTCTGCCCATAGCGGATGCGAAGGCGGCGAGCTTGATAGTCTGTGCAGTTGGAACAGGAGACCAGCTCTCTAAAGGCTTGAGAGCCTGGGAACCAAGCTTCAAGATCCAACTTCTTACTAGCAGCATGATTCAAAGCACCTGCCACAAAATGACAAATATAACACTTTATATAACACTTAAACAACCAGATAACTAACAATTCCTAAGAAATAAATACTTAAAATAGCAAACTAAATTAAATTTGCCAATATAGAACAGAGTAAGATTTTCAGAAGAAAAGAGGCAAGAAGTGGACTGACCAGAGACAATGTTGACGATGCGGTAAGGAATTCCTAGTGACTGGTAGAATACCTCCGCCGTTCCTATCATTTCATCAAACATCTCCCAAGACTTGTTGTCGTGGGGTGAGGCATACACAAACTGCTCAATCTGGTTGAGAATTAACAGCGAAGAAATTCCACTTTAGCTAGAATTTACTGACTGTGAAAAAAAACTGATGCCTGAAGCAGCACACCATGCGAAGGGCCACAGTTTCAGAAGCTGGTTGTCATTTAAGAGGAACATCAACGATGCAAGGAAAACAAAATTCACCTTCTCAAACTGGTGAACCCTGAAGATCCCACGGGTGTCTCGGCCATGGGAGCCTACTTCCTGCCTGAAACAGGTAGAGATGCCAGCGTAACGGACCGGAAGGTCCTCTGGCTTCATCCACTCATCTCTTAGAAAGGCTGCAATTGGTTGCTCAGAGGTGGCGATCAAATACTTCTCATCGACTGATGTGTCATCAGACTTCTCACTGCCCTTCCCAATCACCTGATTATGGCAGAAAAACACCACAACTAACACCACAGAAAAATCTGATGCCAGAACCAATTAATACCTGCATATTCAACCAATATAAAGCCTTGCACAAGAAAAAATATAGTAACAGATTAAGCCACAAACCTTGTACAGCTCCTCATCAAACTGGCTTAGCTGAGCAACTTCTTGCATGACCTCTTTCCGCATGAAGAAAGGTGTGTAGAGGAGCGTGTAGTTCTTGCTATAGAGGATCCGCAGGGCATAGTTAATCAAGGCCTGCTCCAAGAAAACCAGAGGTCCCTAAAGAAATAAAGAACAAGGAAAAAGGGGGGGATCAGAGACTGCCCTAACCCTAACTTTATACAGAAGATCAATATGAGTGTATTCATAAACATGTATCTGGTTTTCTTCTGTGATTGCCATGTTTGAGTTCCTTCTGCGAAATTAAAAACAAAGGACTTTCACATCCTCTTCCAAACTAGTCCGTTAACTAATGTGTGCCAAGTATATTCATAACATTCATGATCATTATTAAATTCTTTAAAAACCCAACAGACACATTCTTTGTTTGGTGATGTTTAAAGTAAATCGGCAATTGGACAATTTATTTTTGCCCAAAGCTCACACTGTGTAGGGACATTTCCACTGACCAACATAAACATAATTATTTGGTCTTTAACACACAAAATTAGCATTTATATCAGTGGCCTGTTTAAATAACATCAATCAATCCCAAGTATTACAGAAACAGCCATTTACTCATTCAAATACTGCACACTTACCGTATTCATGGAACTGAGATTTATACCTAGTTACAATTACTTTTAACCACATGCTTAAGCAACTAACTGTAAGTCAAAGACCATAGAGGGTCAAATGTCTAAATTTAATTGAGAAAGTAACTGCAGAACTACATCTCAACAGTTAGTAAACCGGTTTTTGTTTAACCATTATGTTTTTTCCTACATCATTTTGTTATTTTCTCCTCTCTTACTGTTTGGTGCCTTAGAGTAAAACAAAAAAGCCATTGGCACCAGAGCAGGACTAAGTTGGCTTAAAAGCAGACAAGTCCCTGCATGCATGCTCTACATGTTCCGGAACCAATATATATATTTTGCCAAATACTGTGGTTTTCAACTAATAGGAAATGTTACAAACATCCAAGTAAAAGTTACATACAAACTGCATGCTCACACCTGGTATGCACTATGACAGGATCTTGCGGTGCACTCTACATATAAGGAAAAGAACATCATAAGATATAATCTGATATGTTTATGTTCAACAGCCAATGATGAAGTGTTAATTTCTTTAAAACAAGAAAACTAACCTTCAGGAAATATCCCCTGCTTCCAGCTACAATGGCACCTTTCTCCCCTTCATATCCATCAACCATGACAACCAGGTCCACGTGAGAGTATTTCTTCTGCACTGTACAGTCGCCCCACGTGCGCTCGACCTTATTATCAGCATCCTTGGAGAGAAGAAAAAGGAATTACACTGACCAGCCACCACCTATCCTTAAGGAATTCAACTTGCTACTTTGTTTGAAAACAACCTGGTCCTCTCCTACTTCCTGAAAAATCTGATCATTTCTTACTGCCAAGTAATGGCCTCTACAGTGACACCTGACAATTATGAGTTAGAGAGAGTGTTTAACAGCAGGCGGCTTTAAATAAATTTTGACATTAATAATTTAACTTATTAAAACTCTGGCTTATATGATACAAACTGAATGTCGACAGAAAACATGTCTCTGTAAAACTGATTCTAGAGAAGTGGTTTAACAGCTCCAGGCAACTTGGCAAATGAAAATACATATAAGCTCCTACTCTGACAAATGAACTACATCACTAGAAAGAAATTATTTAACTTCTCCCAGTGAGGGGGGGGTTGGGGGCTGATGACGGGGAGCGTTGTCGGGGCGGCGGCGGTGTATTTTTGGTGAACGTACTAAACCGGTTCAGTACGTTCACTTAAAAGATCGCGAAAGACACAACACTACTCTCCACTGTCATTCCTCTGTTAACAGCAAGAAAACAGACTCCAAAACTGCGGTTATTTATTTATTTTTAACGGAGCATGAGCTCTC
>JBBPDC010000135.1:230161-248811 GCA_037974485.1 Hemigrammopetersius urotaenia
TACCTCAGCGGTGCCTAGCGGTCTTGGGAATCGAACCCGGACTTTCTGATCGCAGGGCGAATGCCCTAACCACTAGGTTAATGCTGCAGTTCCCAATGCCCACCTGACCCAAACGTCGCTCTTTTGGACCATCCTGCATGTTCCCCGATCTAAGTCCCATTGAGAACATTTGGGGATGGACGGCAAGGAAGTTTTACAAAAACGGATGTCAGTTCCAGTCCGTGGATGCCCTTCGTGAAGCAGTCTTCAACACATGGAGCAACATTCCCACCAGACTTTTGGAAACACTCGCATCAAGCATGCCAAGAACGCTGGGGCTATTCACCGCTGAGTGCAGCTGATGAACAGGCTGTTTGAGTTTAAATGCAGGTTTTATAAATTGTTTACTCTCTAGTTTTTTTCCTTTGTTCCTTTTTCTTCTTTTTGCATTTTGGCGCTCTCCTTACAGCCTGGTTATGAACCAGCAGCACGAAATGCGAATGCTTGTTATTGAGTTAGCAAAGGGCCAACTCAAGTGAGAATATAGTTCACCAACTTCAGCTCAGCATTCAACACCAGTAAGCCCCCTGGCATTCTCAACAGCTGGTGGTCTGGTGCAAAAACAATCATCTGTTTCCTAATGGTGGTAAGACAAACGAGCTGATAATTGACTTCAGAAAGACCCAGGCTGGCCACCTTCCACTCAGAATCCACAGTGCCGCAGTGGAGGAGTGAGGAGAACCGAATTCCTTGGTGTGCACATTACAGAGGACCTCTCTTGCACCAGTAACACTGTTTCTCTGACCAAAAGAGCCCAGCAGTGCCTGCACTTTCTGCAACAATTAAAGAAGGTGCACCTCAAATTCATTTTCATTACACTCTTTTATCCAAGCAACCTCCATTCTCTAACTACAGGAGACAGACCACCAACACCTCTTCTACAGACCACCAACACATCTTCTACAGACCACCAACACATCTTCTACAGACCACCAACACCTCTTCTACAGACCACCAACACTTATTCTACAGACCACCAACACTTCTTCTACAGACCACCAACACCTCTTCTACAGACCACCAACACCTCTTCTACAGATCACCAACACCTCTTCTACAGACCACCAACACTTCTTCTACAGACCACCAACACCTCTTCTACAGACCACCAACACATCTTCTACAGGCCACCAACACCTCTTCTACAGATCACCAACACCTCTTCTACAGACCACCAACACATCTTCTACAGGCCACCAACACTTCTTCTACAGGCCACCAACACTTCTTCTACAGATCACCAACACTTCTTCTACAGACCACCAACACCTCTTCTACAGGCCACCAACACCTCTTCTACAGGCCACCAACACCTCTTCTACAGACCACCAACACTTCTTCTACAGACCACCAACACCTCTTCTACAGACCACCAACACCTCTTCTACAGGCCACCAACACCTCTTCTACAGAGGCACCATTGAGAGCATCCTGACTCTAGCTGCTTTCAGAGGCTGCTATAACAGTGAATGTTTACATTTATGTCTGCTTGAACACTGCCCACACACTGCAATAACTTGCACAAATTGCTAAATTTGTTTACGTCGTAGGTACTCTCTTCTGTACATCTGCACTGTTTTTCTTCTCTGTTTGTTACTGTATACCACTGTACATCGTATACAACACTGTAGTGTGGTTATAATTATATCTTTTTATTTGTGGCTATAATTATATATGTATTTCAAATTACTGTCAAATTGTATAGCAGCATACACACACATATACATATATATATACATATGTATACTATTGTTGTAGACTCCCTGTGTTCCCTTACAATATTTTATATTTCTAAAATATGTCAACGCATTGTTAAAAAACTAATGAATTAAAATGGCGAAGAATAATATGGGACAGTCACTGAAACGAATGGGAGCCTTCTGCTCCATTTCTTTCAGTGGGAGGGCCCATAAAGAAACCTCGTACGACTCCGCCCCTCTGTGAAACGTCACTGGTAGTTGATTGGCTGGCGGAAAAATTTGAACGGCTACTTCCAGACTAGTCCGTTAGCAGCGCGGTCGGTTGGAGCAGCTGGAGTTTTACACTTTTAATAAATTTCTTCCTCGGTTTCCGCCCTGACAAACATTGTAAAAGAAAGCCATTCGGGAGGGCTCTGCGTGTTGGTGAGTAACTGTATTTTTTAAATTTCCAGGTTAGTTTACCCAGCTAGTCTTCTGATGTCGGGGTGTTAGAAAGCTACCCGCTCGCAGTGGCGAGTGTTAACCTAGCTGTCTGTTTATTTACAAACCGAAGACATTAAACAACCATAATAATAATTTCCTTTGTTATCTCCTTTTACATAGCGTTCTGCTGAGGTTTACTGAGCTACTGTGCTAACACGCTAGGCTAACTCCTTAACAGCTGGCGGTTAGGGATTTGTCCATGCGATCAGAAGGTCGTGTGTTTGAATCCCATGACTGCTAGTGGCACCAGTGAGGTACCCTTGTGCAGGTTACCGTCCCTACACACTGCTCCCCTGGTGCTGTGTTCACTTTGTGAACGTGTTAAATGCAGAGACGTGTGTCCACGTATGACACATGGACATTTCACACTGTAAAAGTGGAGTTTGGCAGAGGCTAAATCATTAATAATTAGTTACAGCGACAGTCCCATTGGAGCTACTGATGTGGTGTTTAAGGACCCAATCGTTGAAAGTGGACTTTGAACCTGCAATGTTGTGGTCATCAGGTTCACAGGCAAGTGTGTTACTCACTAGGCTACTACCTCCACTACCACACTCCACAAGCTGAACACACGCAACAGTTTGTGCTACACAGGGTTCCTTTATGGTTAATGAGCTGCAGTTGGTGTCAGTACATAAACTGTCCCTGAAGACACTGTGTTTGACTTATTCCGAAGGTGATCTGTGTAGTGCTGTGAGGTGCTGGAGAACATGGAGGCTTCTATGATGAACCTCCTCGGCGTGTTTGAAAATCTTCGAGCCCATGTTGACATCCTCAATGAAAGCGTCGAACCACGTGAGTTTACTTATGACTATTCATGAAATGTGTGTATGTTGAAAATGTCTTATGAAGAGAGTTTCTTGCACCATTTTCAGAGTTCATTCAGATGGCTCTGAATTTTGAGAACTGTCGCCGTAAATGGCTCCGAGTGGAGCAGGAGCTGACCTCCTGTAAGGAGGTGCTGGCCAAGGCAGAGACTGAGAGAGGGGCTTTGGAGGTCAAGCTCAAACATGCTCGCAACCAAGTGGATGTGGAAATTCGAAGACGACAAAAAGCTGAAGCTGACTGTGAAAAGTTGGTATGTGACCAGGAGACACTTTTCAGAAGCATGCTGGTTGACCTTGGTCTTCCATTCTTCTCTAACGAATTGCATAATTTGTTGACCAGAAAGATCAAGGGTGACTTGTAAGAGTACAGTTGTCCATAATGTGTAGTTCTTTATTAGTGTATATTGTGTTCATCCTATGTCAGCACTTGTGCTGAAAGTGATATTAACGAAACACAAGATCTAAGACCCTCCTCTGTTTTCTGCAGGATCGTCAGATCCAGCTGATCCGAGATCTGTTGGTCACAGAGGGTTCTAGTGCCAGCATCCATCTTAACGATGAGCAGCGTTCAGCCTTGGCCTTCCTCAATGCCCGCTCTCAGGCAACTGTCAATCTCAACAGCAGCCGAAGGTGAGGGGAAACAAGGACACAGTATTGTCTGAAACATGTTTATTAGTACTGAAGTTTAGGGCATGCAATCATCACCAATGATAGTAATTAAGAATGTTATGCTTGTCTTTTGATATTCTCAGTTGTTGACTACCACGTTTTTTTTGTAGGTTGACCACCATTGATGAATCGGCCTCAATCTTGTCAGACATCAGTTATGATAAAACTGATGATTCACTGGTGAGACATTCATGAATCTGTTGCTATGCCTTCCATTTATTTCACTTGAACATGTTTAATAGCTTTGTGTTTTAAAGCTTGTGTTCTTTTGGTTTTCTCATTCTTTGTACAATGTTCTTTTTGGGTTGTTTTCCTGACAGGACTGGGACTCTTCTGTTGTCAGAACAGTTAGGTTAAAGAAACGTCAGAAAAGAGTAAGCTCCTGCATCTTCACCCACAATGTAGCTGGGCACACTATTGTTGATTATTCTTGCATCAGACCACTAAAGTGTTTAAATCATTCTAGCGCTCCTCCAGAAACCATACTGATGGCCCACCCGCGGCTGCCAAGAGGTCCCGGTCCACTGGGCGCACCTCAGAGAAGGTATGTTTTATATATATATTTTTTAAAAAGCGCTTGTAGGATTAACATCTGGGGAATATTTTCTCACTGTAAGAGTTCCATGCACAGCTTTAGTTGGGTTTAAGTGTCCCCCACAAGTTAGTGGGTCTCATTTAGTGCCTTCAGAACTGCAGATATCAGACATCTGTGCTGCTTCTATTAACAGTGAATAAAATTGGCCTCTCAAACAATTTTAAGTATTTTACATTTATAAGAGTGTACTATGTTGTACGGTCAGCACTTTAACTCGAGTGACCTTTTGTATGAATACCTATAGGGCAATGAGTCTCTGGTGGCTAAGACTACAGTAACTATACCTAAAAATGGAGGTCCCATAGAGGCGGTCAGCACTTTGGAGGCTGTTCCTTATTGGACCAGGAGCAGGAGAAAGACTGGTAAGTTCTAAGCTTAGTGCTGTAGTCATTATTTGCGCAACAGGAATTGCAGTGAATGAGATTTTTAGCCTGATAAAACAGTTTTTTCATAATGTAAGTGACAGTCACCCATCTGTATGTACTCAGTGCAGCTTATCGCTGAGATGATTCCTCACCAGCCGTCCCTGACCACGTGGCAGTGGAGCAACCCATTGCTTTACTTACTGTCCTTTGTCTGTTGGCATATTTTTTTTTTCTTAGAACCGAACTAATTTTGGCGGAAACAGCAGATACAATATTTTATTTCGTGGCAATATCATTCTTGTATTATATCAATATAAATAAAATATGTATTTTAGTGCCGACTATTAATACAACTCCCCGTCGGGTGAACAGTAAATTATTGAACTGTAAAAATGATTGGTGACTGCTCTTACATTTTACTGTATTTTGTTAATCAATTGTTTTATTAATAAATTATTGCTGTATTTACCCTATTTATACAAAAGCAAACGACAAGCATATCAAAGAAAATGCCTGTGTATGAATTACAGTGCAGTCTGTACAGCGGTAGCTCTGTACAGTTTACACTGAAATCCTGCAGAACGGATATTGGTTTGTCTGTATATTTTCGTTAAGGGTAATGTATTAAACTGTTTAAAATGAAATGAAAGTGATTTGGGGGCATAGTTAGGGTTTACACTATAAAACCACGGCTGTTGGCCTGTTAATCTCGCCCGAGATGCTGAGCTGCATTGCCAGAAGGGCGGCATGGGGCTTTTAGAAGAATGAAACGAAAACAGGAGGGCAGCAGCCAATAACTGGAAATTTGGCTGAATTTATATTTGGATTACTATTTGTTTTATGTTGTATTATATATTTTTAACAAATATTTGCTGTTTCTGCGATGTTGTGGAGGGGGTGATTCTTTTCTATACAAACAGGAAATAATGAAAAGCTGAAAGATAATTCTGGGATATTCTCTAGAGTTTTATAAAATCAAGATTTTATTCCTGCTCCCTGTAGCTGCTATGGAATGGGACACTGCAGACACAGACTCCGTTCAGTCCATCGATGTGTTCAAACAGCCCAGCTGTCCCCAGAGACAGGGCAAAGTGGAGCCCTCCACACCCCAAGGCACTGGAGGTGTTCGTCTGCACGAGTTTGTCTCCAAAACGGTATGCTGTTTGATGCTTAGAGAATTGCTGACCAGTATCAGTGATCACCTCGTCATTGCAGACATTGTGTGCTTGCTCCTGTCCAGGTGATAAAACCGGAATCCTGTGTTCCCTGCGGGAAGAGAATCAAGTTTGGTAAGATCTCTCTGAAATGCAGAGACTGTCGTGTAGTAGCCCACCCTGAGTGTCGCGAGCGTTGTCCACTACCCTGCGTCCCTAACATGACTGGGACTCCTGTCAGGATTAGAGAGGTAACATGTTTTGTCTTACTCTAATAGTATATGACTATTAGTCTTAACAGAAATGTGCTTTTTTTACTATTTAACATTACTTGGATGGGCACATGACTTGCTATTTATTCTACTACATTATGTTGGTGTTTTGCAGGGTACTCTGGCAGACTATGTCTCTGCCACATCCCCCATGATTCCACCGTTGTTGGTGCACTGTGTAAATGAGATTGAACAGCGAGGCCTACACGAGGTAACTGATCATACATTAACTCGATTTTAAAAAGAAATGTTAAAGTACAAGACATTCATGTAAACACATCTAGGAATGTTAATTTGCATAATTTTGTGCAAATTCCTTCACTATACACAAGACCTGTTCTTCTGTGTACTAGATTGGTCTGTACAGACTTTCTGGATCTGATCGGGTGGTAAAAGAGCTGAAGGAGAAGTTCCTGCGTGGGAAGACTGTTCCTCTGCTCAGTAAGGTGGAGGACATCCACGCCATCACTGGCCTCCTTAAAGATTTCCTGAGGAACCTTAAGGAGCCTCTGCTGACCTTCCGGCTCAACCACAACTTTATGGAAGCTGCAGGTCAGTTTGTACAAGATGCCGGACAAATGTTTGTAGAACGTAGTTTTGTCTTAAATGTGACCTGGTTTAATGTTTCCACATTTCACATCCTACAGCTAGAGGAAATGAACTCTATTATTGTCTGCTTAAATGGCATTGATTTGACTTTTCTCAGAACTTGCTGATGAAGACAACTCCATTGCACTGATGTACCAGAACATTAGTGACCTGCCTCAACCCAACAGAGACACACTGGCGTTCCTGACCGTCCACTTGCAGAGGTAGGCAGTACAGTGAAGTCTCCCCACTCCCCCTTTAACAACGTTTTTAAAAAGTATTTACGAGTCGTGTTCTTTTTTTCAGAGTTGCCCAAAGTCTAGACACCAAGATGGATGTAACTAATTTAGCCCGTGTGTTTGGCCCCACTATTGTGGGTCATGCAGTTGCAGATCCAGACCCAATGACCATCCTGCAGGACACCAAACGTCAGCCCAAGGTAAGAGGTGGGGCAAATCCAAGTTGCATGGTAAATCAATTGCGAGGAAGAACATCACTGCCATCTAGTGAATATTCCAGAATTGCATATGGACTTAATCCCAGCAAAATATACAGTGCTTAGATGGTATTGAGGTTGAAAGTGGACTTGGGCCCTGTCCACACGTAAACGGCGTTTTGGGTCGGTGAAAACGTAGGTTTTTAAAAACTCTGGCCAAAGGGGCAATTTTTGAAAACTCCGTTTCTGCGTTTGCGTGTGGACAAGAAAAACGAAGATTTTGAAAACCGCCACTCATATAACGTCATATAAAGTCAGACTTTCCCATAATCCTGTTCCATGTCCACCCGTGTACGTGTGGACATGGCCTTGGTCTCAACTGTCATCTCTCTGTTAGGTTGTGGAGCGCTTGCTATGCCTGCCTACTGAGTACTGGAGCCAGATAATGATGGTGGAGCAGGACCAAGCTCACAATGATCACATGATCATTGAGAACACCAATGTCTATGCCACTCCTGACCACAAAGGTATGTTGGTTGTTTTTTTTTGGGGGGGGGGGGGGTAAAGTGCAGTGTGCTAGTTGCTATTACTGAATACAGACAAATACCAGGTGCCAGATTAGATACAATACAATTGGTTACGGGTATGGACTCCTCAAGAGCAATGAAGATGTGTCCTGTAAGTTTTCCAGCACATCCTACTGACACTTGCCTGAATACCAAGTCAATGTCCTTGCAGTTAGATACTCTTTCTGAACCTGCAAGTGCTTGACATGACTGACCTTGCATGCTTCTCAGAGGGAAGGAGGGTGAAATGCTGGTGTCCAGCCTGTTACTGATTTTTTGTGAGATGTCCTTACATTAGACTTGTGATATTGGTGAATGGGGAGAAAATGGCAGAAAGCACCATTTTTTGTAGATATTTGAATATTTTAAGCACAAGTGATTAAGTGGATTAAGAGATTGACTGTTTGTTTACAGTGAGCATGTTGGGCCCCCTCACCACCCCAGAGCATCAAATAAGCAAGACTCCATCTTCCAGTTCTCTGTCCCAGCGTATGAAAAATGTCATCACTCCTAAGTATGTTTCACTTTTACACCTTTAATACAATTATTTATAACCAAATATATTGTGCATGTAATTCAAGGACCAAAAGAATAGTAAACACCTCCCTTTAGCCAGTCATACCAGTCTAAACACAAACATGCTTGACCTAATAATGTTAGCACATGCAGTACCAGTTCATATCTGGGCTTGTGTACGTGGCGTAAGGCTAATGGTGTAATATGGATTATGTGGATTATTGAGATGGTTTCAAAATTAGCTTGTTTGTGTCCTTTTACAGGTTTGGCAGCAAGAGCAAATCTTCTGTCGGCTTCAGTCGCCAGGGGAACTTCTTCGCTTCCCCTCTTCTGAAGTAACCAGAACCCCCCCCCCCTGGGAGCCTGTGGCTGCCCTGACTTTTTTGGGAAATGGCTGCAATATTCTGTCGTCATCTGTGGCTACAAGTAAATGTTCTCTCAAATGTTTAATTGCTCATTTTCTTTTTGTACTCACATTCTGTATATTAGCTGTTTGTACTGAAGGGATAGTCAAAAACATGCACTTCCTATTGTATCTATTACATTTACTCCTAAACTCAGAGGACTGTCAGTTTGGTTGGGAGTTCTTTATCAAGAAGCCCAGCATTCATGCTTTCATGATACTGAGAATTTTTTATGCAAATATTTGTAAATAACTGGTTTATTTTACTTTGTTTTATTCTTTAAAAACAAGAAGGTTTTGCCCAAAGATGCTGAATGTTAGAACGTCACCAGTTTTACTCCCAAAGTGTGCAAGTAAAAATAGACAAAAGAGTGCGGAGTATAAAGGAGGCGGGGAGGGCAGGGATGTTCCCAGATTACAGGTCGCGGATCTGTCCCCTCAGCTTCAACATTTTACCAGAACACCAAAGCATGACTTTGGATGGCATTGTAGTAAAATGTACGTTTGTATTTTTTACTTGTTTAATCAAATATTGCAGATTTGGTATGTATTCGTAGATCCTCAAGTCTGTTTGATACATCTTTTGCTGACTTTGATTGCTTGTACTTGTGCTGTATTTACTGTTTTTTGTAGTTTTTTTGGTTTTTTTTTGCTTTAACTTCGTCTGCTTTGAGTTGTGGTGACATTACATTGTCATCTTGGTGGACATAAATGTAGACCATCATGTACAGTTTGAGATGTTTGATTTACACTGCAGTGAGTTGGTGGTCTATAGGGAATTGGCGTAACTCCGTTGCTACACTACAGCTACTTCGGTTTGTCAGAGTTTAAATCGTCCACCTCACCATTAGTGTGATCTTGCAGAATTTGCTGAGCTGCTTATAAAATCCGCAGTATGCCCCATGGTAGTTTATGAATGGTGTGGAGTCACTTGCTTCTGTTTTCAGTTGTTTTATCACAAGTGGAGAAAAAAAGCATGTCTCTGTTGGCAGAATGAATTGCACAAAACGGGAAAACGAGCCGCTGTTGGCTCACTGCTTTCTCCCGACACTAGCGTGGCTGCACAGGTTTAATGTGCTGGTTATACGAAGCTGATCAGTTGTTAAATTAAACTACTCCCTTGTTGATTGGTTGTAATTGTTCATCATACTTTTTGACTAGTCGTGTAATGCATTCATTGGTTGACACTGAGTCTCTCATTAGTTGACACAGATTCTAGATGAATGATCATTTGTATTTTTCACATGAATTCATCTGCTCCTACTGACATTTACCGAATCAGTGAACCAAAATACATTTATTAGAATCAGAACACAGACAAAATGTCACTAATAATGCGTTGCATGCTGAATACACAGGCCATAGGAGACCTTGCACAGCTATTAGTCTTAAGACACTGGGGGCATTGTGCTGAAACTACAAGCTACCAAGCTGTATATTCAGCAACGGTATTAAAAATGCATCTACCTGAAAGGCATGGAATATCTTCATCATGGGAAAAGTGTAGACAAGTCAGCAAAGATGATTTGAGCGAAGTGAGCGGTCTGCAAACGTACATTCTGTGGCTTAAGACAGTTCTTATTTATTTGATGTTGCACATGTACATTATGAAATACAATACTTTAGAACATGGTGAAGGGCCAGAGAAGTGGAGTGTTCTTCACGTAGCTCTGGAAAGCAGGATCCGCTCCCCAATTCTTCGCCGCCTGTTTCTCCAGTATGGGAATCCCACTCACATGTCTAAGCAGGAACCAGAGGAAGAGAGGAGACGCCACGCTGAGGTACTGAGGGCCTCGCATGACCGAGGATGCAGACAGGAACAACCCTGACCACTGCAGTATCTCCCCCAAGTAGTTTGGGTGTCTGCTGTAAGCCCACAGCCCATGCCGTATAAACTTGCCCTGTGAAAAGAGAAGAACGTAATGCTTTCGTTTCAATTAGAACCGGTTCCGAGAGAAGCTTTCTGCTGGAGAGTCATTCTATGGTAGGAAACAGTAACTGAGCAATTTCTGAAGATACAAACTTGATAAACAAGTGTTTTTTTTTTCTTTCAGGGAACCAAAAACATTCCAAAAATGGAGGAATTCATCATTTTCTTTACAGATGAAAGTTCGGTTCCAAGAAAAAATGACTGAATTTGAAACACTTAATACCGTACCCTTAACGAAAATGTTGAGGAAGAAACTTTTCCGGAGCGTGTGTTTAAACCCCCCCCCCTCTCTCTCTGTTCATTAAGGGTAATGCATTAAGCTGAATTAAAAATGAAATTAAAGTGTTTCAAATTTCTTAGAACCAAACTAATCGTTTTGGCAAAACCCCCAGCAAACTGGTGGAAACAGCAGATACAATATTTTATTTTGTAGCAATATATCATTTTCCATGTATTTTAGTACCAGATGAGCAGTAAAGTACTGAACTGTAAAAATGATGGGGACTACTCCTACATTTTACTCTATTTTTAATGAATAAAAAATGCATTAAATTACTCCTGTGTTTACCCTACTTACACAAGGAAATACCAGACATACCCAAGAAAAGGCCTGGGATGAATTACGGTGCAGTCTGTACAGCGGTAACATCGCTATTTACATTCTAGCACTGCAGGACTTCAGTCTAATAGGTTTATCTTTATATTTTCTTTAAGGGTAATGTATTTAGGGTTTACACTATTAAAATTTTATTGACCAAAACACAGCAATGTGTTTTTTCACTGTATACACGTCATACTGAGAGCAGCACAGCCAGAGGAATTATCAAACCATTTCTGCCTCCAAGAATATAAACTAGTAGAGCTGAGTAACTTACAGCATTATCAGGGTCGTTTTTAAAATCCCATTTCTGCTGGTCAGCAAGGGCTTCTGTGGCAAACCCCAGACCCCACACTGCCCAACCAATGCAGTCGCGAGGGCCCAAGGGTTCATCTTTCCGTTCTGTGTTCAGAATCAGAGTGGGCAAAAGGGTGACAAACACCCACACAGCTGGGACAAAGAGAGAGACCGGTCTGAACATGAAAGGACTGCAACGTAAACAACTTTCAACATTTCACAGGTTTTCTAAAGAGTCGAAGCAGCTAAACGGAACCTTTAATGCCCAATATTTTAAAATCTCCAGGTTGAACAGTGGTCACATTTTCACGTAAAGTGAAATATCGTAATTAAAGCACAAGCACTTTACCACGTTGAGCATCACTGAGGACAAAACGCGCCCTCTGAGCATTAGGAAAGGGAGAAAACATGTAACAGGTTTCTAATAGTTAAAACTCAACCCAAATATATAACAGGAAGAACTGCATATTCCAAACAGTGAATGCAGAGCTCAGTCCTCAGGTTAAACGGTGTGCTATCTTAAGCTCACTTGCATTAATTGGCAGTGTTTACACCACGGGCCCCTTCTCAGGGCACTAAATTCCACTAAAGAGTCACCACTCCCACCCTGGAGAATTGATTAACTTTCTTGACCATAACCATCAACATAGTATGCAGTTCAAATACCTTGCAAGGTCCAGTACACAAAGAATATCCCAGGGCTATCTCTGACATTGTCGAACCTGCGGTCCTGTCCTTCTTTCATGATGCGGAGGAAGAGGAATGTCCCGAGTCTACAAGACAAGGCTGAACCTGTGACTTATTAACTCGGCTCTAATGGAACAGAAGACTGAACTAATGTGACTTCACCTAATCATGAGCGCTTTGTGTCATAAACTGGGAAAACAAAACTCAGAAATGTTCTCTCTGTATACATGTGGACCCTGAACTTTTCAATCCTGTAAACATTTTAACAAAATATATGCTCATATACATTTGTACCCATTGAACTAAACTGGGTCCAGTTTAATATTAGTCACTATTAATGTTATTAAGCTTACCTCAGACCCCATGCAGTGACTAGGCCAGTCTGCACATTCTGCCTCAGGTGTTTCGTGCCGCCCCATATCCGACTCAGGTGGGCCAACAGAACAAAAGTACTGGATCCTGCAGATACGGAGGAATACCCCTTTAATAAAAGCGACTGAGGGAATGTATGGGTGCTAGCCATTCACCCATGACTGCTCCGTTTAACAGTGAGGCGTGTTCACGGAATATTTTACAGAAGAACCTGCAGACAATTGGGTACAAAGTTCAAGGTTTTTCAAGAGCACAGAAGAGAAGGAACCGCACACGAGGACCTGGGTTCTGCACTGACTGGATAACATTTTAACACCACTCAAAAGAAATGCACACTGAGTGTTAACAGGTGAGTAGAACCTTTGAACACATGGTAATGAGGTCAGAATATTTATGGAACTACTTTAAATCAGCTCAGGGGATGAACGGGCTGCGGGTTCTGCGGGTTCTGTGGGTTCTGTGGGAATCCAGCTGCCTGCCTGATGTTACGGTCAAAGTTACTGCAACTTGTGTGTCGTTTTTAGGAATACGCTACTGTAAACAAACTGCATCTTGAACCCAGGTTTTATTTAGGGACAGAAACTTCATTCAGTTCATCTACAGTCTATGCTGTGGGTTAAAGTATCATGAGAATCTTTTGCTGCTCCGCTCCGGGTCTGTGGAGCGGTTTCATAATCTCCACACAACACTTTACACAGCGCAGTGTCTTCTGATTTGAGTTAATATGACTTTTACATTCACGGCATTTGGCCGACGCCTTTATCCAGTGCAACCTACAATCATTAGTTACAAACATTCTATATTATGCACTCAAAGAAATCTCAAACCGCAGCAAAGTGCCTGGAGTACAGTGCAGCCCTTGAGGATCGATCAGCTCTCGTAAGGATCAGTTTACCTGCCAAATCGTAAAACTTCTCCGTTTTCAGAGCAGAGGCGAGCAGCCAGCAGCTCCACTGAACCCCCACATCCACCAAAGCGCATTTACCAACCGTCGCCCCCATCGCTCTCTCCAGTCTGCACTCTGACCGCGCGCACACACACACAGGCTGATGGGAAATGTAGTACAAAGCGAAAACCTTTTTGTGCGGTGCCCAGTTTTAGCCAAATACAATAAGGTACACCCGGAGTGTGGATTACTTCTCCATAATTGGGGGTACTGCCTTCATAACACTGTTAACAACCCCCCCCCCCCCAAAACTGCTAATTCCAGTAAGCGAAAGTGACCATTTGTCATACGTGAACACACCACAGCACACAGTGTGAACAGCACGAAATTCAACCTCTGCATTTAGCCCATTCGCCGGGTGGGGCGGGGGGCAGCGGGAG
Source organism: Hemigrammopetersius urotaenia (assembly GCA_037974485.1). NCBI lineage: Eukaryota > Metazoa > Chordata > Actinopteri > Characiformes > Alestidae > Hemigrammopetersius > Hemigrammopetersius urotaenia. The sequence goes on from JBBPDC010000135.1 coordinate 243,985, forward strand.
CACGGCGTCGGGGAGCAGTGTGTGGGGACGGTGCCTTGCTCGGGGTGCCTCGGCGGTGCCTGGCAGTCTTGGGGATCGAGCCCGGACTTTCTGGTCGCAGGGCGGATGCCTTGGCCACTGGGCCACCCAACAGGCCACCCCCCTCCCCTGTAATTCGAACCATGGGGAGACCGCGATTTAGAGCGTGTACTGGCCAGTTTTACCTTCCCAGTGTTGGGCATTTTAAATATTTCTGAAACACGCCGTTATTCAACGTTTGTAAAGTGTCCATTTATCATGAACACAGAACGTAATTGGTCTCTGCATTTAACCCCCGTTAACCCGAGTGAAACAGGGGACAGCCAGCGACGCAGCACCCGGTGTTTGTGGGAGCAGTGCGTGGCGATGGTACTGTGCTCAAGGGTACCTCAGTGGTGCAGTCCTGGGATTCAAACCTACAACCTTCCAATCACAGCGGCAACCACCAGGACACCAGCTGCCTCACGTGTAGGCTACGCTAGCACAGGATATTTGTCACTATCACTGAAACACACCTGGACTGATATACTGCAGCAATGTCCTGGAAAGATAAGAGATTTATTGTTTATGGCCACGATGGAGCAAAGGCACAGCCACAAATGACCAGTCAAGATAACAGAATAGGTGGCAACCCGATTCCCGACTCTAATCCTTTTGTAGGGCCTGGTGTATTAAACAACATTCCTGAGAAGGTCAAGAGCAGAAAAGGAAGAAGGTGGAAGGAACATGGCAGAGAGAAAAACCAGCACCAGCCCCAGCACCCATTCAAAGGGAGGAGCTGTGGTGTTTGCCAGACAAGTCCAGAGGACGTTTAGCAGAGCGCAAGAGAAGGTGTGTTCAAAATATCAGCATAGCAGATCCTAACATCTCCACACTAATCTGTAATACAGTTCACTCTCCTCTTCAGAACAACTCCTCATTTACTAGTAGATTTACTGCATTTATCAGACGCTTTTATCCAAAGCGACTTCCATACTCTACCTACGGGGGGCAGTGTCCCTGGAGCAACTTGGGGTTAAGGGTCTTGCTCAGGGACCCAGTGGTGGTGCTGTAGGTAGGATTCGAACCCATGACCTCTTGGTCTGGGGGCAAGTGTCTTACCCACTGAGCTACCTCCACCCCACAGTAGATTGAAATGGAAACGAGCTGATAGCAATGAAACATTTATTGGTGTAGTTATCTTTTTCAGAGGGTGGGGCTCCTACAAAAGTCAGTGTTGACATTCAGTGTCCCTCTCTGCCTCCTGAATTACTACACTCACTTTAGGCCTTGCTTAGACATGCGGTACCCCCCACAAATACAGGAGAAATGAATACACAGAAGCAAAGGAATGCTGTCCGAAGCATTGTTTATAGTTATCAATTTGATCTTTTATTTGAACTGAACTACATCTTTTTGTGAAATAAATATTGCTTCAAATTGATGAAACTTTATGCAGCTTTCCTTTGCAAAGATAACATGAGGCTGGAGAACACATGACGAGAGATCTGAGACCACTCTCCCATAAATAATGTCTCTAAATCCTTCAGATTTCGAGGTCACGCCTCGACACCGCTCCCCAGGAATGTCATTCAGTGAGATTTTACTTCCACACATCTCCAGGGCTGCCAGCTGTTTTGGCACAGATACGAGAAACATATTAATTGATATAAATTCATTTATTTCTTTCTGTCATTGCATTCAAACCTTCATCATTTTATCGGGTGTCACCAATACTCATGGAGGGCTCTGTATCACGTGCCACCCATATCCCACTCACTAGACCAGATTCACTATATACAGCCTCATGACCTCCATGATTATCTGGGTTTAATGATCAAACATTTTCTTTCCTGTCCGTGAGCTAAGACTGTCACAGTGCATGCACAGATTCAGGATTGTTTAATAATCCTCTCGCCATTAAAAGCTTTTGAATCAGCAAAAAGGCTTTCCTGCTTCAAGCGATGTTTGACTTTCTTGCAGGTTTTACAGAAGATTGGTAAATCTGAGGAGACCGTGGATGAGCAGTTTGAATTATGTGTGCAGAACCTCCATGAGCAGCAGGTAACTGGTAAACACACACTGTCTGAGAGGTTCTGAGATCTTCCTGTTAACGTATCTTTGTTTAATTCTTGTTTTTGCAGAGTGATGGACACAGAATATACAAGGACCTCAAGGCTTACCTGAATGCTGTTAAAGGTTAGCCCTGTTAGCTTAACTGTAGCCAGGGAGCTAATCTGGTTTGTATAGAAACCTTTTATTAACAGCAGCTAATGTGTCTGAACAAACACCAGTGACTTAAAACCGCAGACATTTGACACACATTATACCTGTTTCACTTCCTTTAGGGTTTTAACAGGAGACCTTTGATTTGTGCTATTAAAACACATTCTTTTAAACATAGACAATAAGAAATTGGAGTGAAATGTAGATGGGCTTAAAGCAATCACCATGTGTGTCCCACAGTGATGCGAGATGCTTCTAGTCGTCTGTTTCAGTCTCTGTTTGATGTCTATGAGCTTGAGTGGGAAGGTGGAGAAGATCTTGGTGCTGTTGTGGAGGTGAGCAAGACATATTCAGGAAATACAGGACAGTCAGTATGCACCCCCTCCCCCATCCCCATCTCCCCCATCCCCACCTCCCTCCGGCACAGTTTAATTCAACCGTCTCTCAAAAGGGAGAAGACCTGCTGTGGAACGATTATGAGACAAAGCTGCGTGACCAGGCATTGCTCACCATGGAGTCTTACATGAGCCAGTTCCCGGACATGAGGGTAATATACACACACACACACACACACACACACACACACACACACACACACACACACACACACAGCTCTCTTTCTGGTGGTATATCTTTCAGTGTTCTTTGTCCCATAGGACAGAGTGGCGAAGCGAGGCAGAAAGCTCGTGGACTATGATTCTACTCGCCATCACCTGGTCTCGCTGGAGAACGCCAAAAAGAGAGATGACGTTAAAATAGGCAAGGTCTGATCAGACAGATGATAAATGTTCTGTTTTTGTTATTTCTACTGTTTGTCCTATATTTTGTATACAAACGTTCTGTCCTGTTCAGGCGGTAAGAACTCCTTTGTGTACTGATTTAGCCTGGGGGCAAATGACAGGTACTGAACTGGAAGGTGGCGGTAGCTCAGTGGGTAGGATACTTGCCTCTGGAGGTCACAGGTTCGAATCCTACCTCCAGCACACCACCACTGGGTCCCTGAGCAAGACCCTTAACCCCGAGCTGCTCCAGGGAGAGACTGCCCCCTGTAGGTAGGGAATGGAAGTCGCTTTGGATAAAAGCGTCTGATAAACGCCGTAAATGTAAATGAATTTCTCACAATACATTACAGAGAGTGCCAGACTGAGAGAGGTCACACCCATCTGCAGTACTTCCTGTCTGCTGTGTGTTCAGGATCAGGCATTTAAAACTGTCTTCACACACTTGCCTCAGAGCATGTCAAGTTGTTAACAAATTAATGGTCAAATTTACGTAATTATCCACCGACCCCAGATATAGCCAATCAGACGAGAAGGGTTTAGTGTCCGGACTTTAGTTTATCCCTGGAGTAATGAGGCCGATGCTGCTGACACTAAAATAGTCCCTCAAATAGCCCGGACTGTAAAAATAGATAATACAACACTCTTTCAAAATCCAAATCGTTATTAAGGTTGTTCAGACTTGTGACTTTGTGTCGTTTGAAATAAAAATGATGTTTTTTTTAGCTCTCAGTAAAGCATACATTGTCTCAAAACTTATGGCCATGTCTGCTACACCCAAGTGAAGATCTGGGTGTGGTTTGAACAGGCTGAGAGAAGTGTTTGGGTGACTGCAGAAGCGACTGCTGAACTGTTAATATGACCGGTGTTCCTGTTTTCAGATGTGCATTATGATCCTAGTTCTCACATCAGCAAGGCTATTCAAGATGACCAGTCTGATGCAGTTAGAGGCAAATCTGGACAGAACTAGCATTCGTTCGTGTGTGAAACCAGCCCAGAATAGCCTCTGTTTCAGCGTTAAGCACAAACATGAATAACCTGATCTCACTGCAGGCAAAGGAGGAGATGAATATGGCCCAGAAGATCTTTGCGGACATGAACCGGGAGCTGAAAGAGGAGCTGCCTGTTCTCTATGATAGGTGAGAGTTCACAGTTAAAAGGTTTGCCAGCCTGTTACTTTATACAAAACTGTGTCTGTTAAACTACTGAGAGAGAATTTTCCTTATTAATTCTTCCTCCACAGTCGCATCGGATGCTATGTAACAGTTTTCCAAGCTACTTCCACCTTAAGAGATATATTTTATAGGGAAATGACCCAGGTAAATCAAATAAAAACCGATTTAAAATGTTGCTTTATCTAAAGTATTCATGCTCATATGCACATGTAAAGTAGATGTTCTGTTTTTTTCTCTACAGAACAATCAGAATTTGCAGAATATAATGAAGGAACTCAAGGCCCAACATCCTGATAAGAGCTTTGTGATCAAGAACTTCAGTCGGTGTGTTTGTAGTTTGTGTTTCTACACTGCATTTTCTCCGGGGAGTGGTCTAGTGGTTAGGATTTGGCACTCTCACCGCCGTGGCCCGGGTTCGATTCCCGGTCAGGGGACAAAGCTTTGGGGCAGCTGGTAGCCTAGTGGTTAGTGCATTGATCAGGAAGTCGTGGGTTCGATTCCCAAGACCGCTAGGCACCTCTGAGGTACCCTGAGCACGGTACCGTCCCACACACTGCTCCCCCTCCCCCCACACACACACTGCTCCCCCCCCACACACACACTGCTCACCCCCCACACACACACTGCTCCCCACACACACACACTGCTCC
>JBBPDC010000135.1:248911-260023 GCA_037974485.1 Hemigrammopetersius urotaenia
ATAAATAAGTAGTTGAATGAAACAAAACAAATTCCAGGATTTCCAGTGCAGTTTCCAAAATAATCTTTATTCTAGATTAAGTATAAAAAAGTTACGTGCACCAACTTCCAGATCTTTTATTCTGTAGGAAACTCAGGGGGGGCCTCTTGGGTTTAATATTGACTCAACATAATCCACCTAATTCCCAAACGTTACATTGCAAGTGAAAAGTCTAATCTGATGCTTTTTATCAGGTCGGGTCTAAAAGCTTTGCCTTCGGAGTAGTTTTCATGTTTGAGCCTCATTCAGGTGGTGTAAAGAAAGCCATGCTAGCAGTGGCAGCATTTGTGGGGGAGCGGGACTGAAACTCTTCAATTAGTGTCGGATACCCAGCCTTCCAACTATTCAAGAGAATTCCACTGATTTTTCTATATTTCTGTATAGTTTTCACAGTGGTTTCATTCTGGAGAAATAGGGTGGTGTTTAGAATCAGGTTTGAAGTGTTTAATGCCTCTAAAAGCAACCACTATACCATTATCATTTACACGCATGACGGTTTAAACCCACACTTGTAGATTTGAAGGGAAATTTTAGTTTGCAAACAAAATGGTCATTTGTGCTGCAGACGTTTTGAGAAAAAAAAAAAAAAATAGTGGAATTTTACATTACGTTTTAGGAAAAACTCGCAACACAGTTTAAGGGTAGACACGGTGTTTACTGTACAAGCGGAACGAGGAAAAGTCACAATCCAGTAAATTCACAGCTGAATCAGTGGCACCTGAAAACTGCAAACAAATCTAGTTTTCTGTTTCTGAAGTTTATCTACTGATGCAGAACATTTTAGTGTTCAAAGCCAACGGCTAAAATTCAGTAATGATAAAAGATAGAAGCTTTTGAGAAGAACAAAGCCAGAAAAGAAGGGCCATCCGTGTGTTGCTAATGCTTTTAGTCGATTTTTTTTTTAGTTTATTTGTACTGCTTTAGATGCTAGAAGTATTAATATTCAAATGTATGCAAGAGCTATGAGAAGGTAAGGCTGTCTGGGTTATCAAACACGAGGCAATCAGTCGAATAGAGACAGAAAGCAGATATTAGAGCAGGGGTGTCAGACTCCAGCACTAGAGGGCCGTGGTGCAACACGTTCTGGTGGTTTCCCTGCTCAGGAACGCCTGGTTCTCCTCGCCAGTTAACTGCCAGGTTTAGTGAATGTGTTTGAGGAGGAGAACCATCTGACTGTGCTGGACACCGGCCCTCCAGGACCGCATTAGAGCTTCTTTTTTTTTTTAAGAATGTAATGAAATGCCTTTGAAAAATCATCCACACAGTAACATGTAATGACCGACACTGTATTTGCATTTATAAAGCATTTGTACAAAAAAACAAGTTGCAAAAAGTCTAATAGTTGGTTGACAGTGCACATAAATTAATATTGGTAGTATTTCTAAAAATTTAACAATGATAAATCTTTATTAAAAACAACAGTTTGGAATAAAAGTGCAAAAGGCATGCAGAACCATCAAGATGCAATTATGCTAGATACATTTTTAAACACCCCACTACAAAAGACAGTCAGAGCAGTGGTGTGCTTTAGCAGGCGTTTCAGACCTGCAAAACAATCACCGTCCCCTATTTTTGATATGTTTATCTTTTTATTAATTTATCATATGTGCAGAATTATTGAGAGAAGATGACTTTCAAGTCACAGCAAAAGCTTTTAGTGCATTCTAATCCAGATCTTTGGTACAACCAGCCCCTTGGTTATACATTTAAATGTTTACTAGGAAAAAAGAAAACCTCGATGTGCTGAAGTACTGAAAAGAAAACATGTCTTGATTAAGCCCTGATCTCTAAATAATTCTAACGTTGAGGACAACACTAAAGAAACCCGTGTGAGAAGCACACACTATTGTGAAAAGGAAACTGTCTGACATTTCACTAAACTAAAACTGAACACCGCTTTATGTACAGCTCTGGGTATCCGACATGATGGATGGGGGACATGATTAAAAGCCAACCAACTTTTTGAACCAAATATGACGGCTTTCTTTTTTACTGCATTCTTTTTATTTGTAAATGTTTGTTAAAATTAATGGTGCTTAATGCAATTTGGCACCTCATTATATTTGCCTACTCACCTAAAAGGTACAGTACTCAGCTGTGATACGTTTGTAAACACATTGTTCTACCAACAAGGTGACTGCATCTAATGTGTAACTCATAGAAATGATACATTACTGGAAGCCATTAGAATGAAGGTGTAGTGCATAGCTACTTTCAGGAAAGAACTGAGGAAAGAGTAGTTTTTAATTTTTTGCAGAATGCCAAGCAAAACAAAATGACTTGTTCTTTATATAGCAAATTAAACTAATTTAGACTAAAAATAAAATGAATTAAAGAAATACACAAAGAACAGTGAATGAGGCAGACAATGATGTGTGAAACCTGCTTTTGATTCTATAAACACCAGCTGCTTTGTATGCATTACAGTTTTGTCTGCGACATGTTTTTGAACTGAAGAGTATCAGCAGTGGAGTACTGTACCATCATTAGGGACTCAAACATTACATTCTGTTAAGTTGTGTCAATATCATGGCATAGCCAAGCTGCCCCAGGGGGGAGGGACCCAGAGAAGATGGAGGCTGAGGCCCAAGAAGATCCTTCTCACTGTTACCAGATAGTGTACCCCCCTCCGGAGCCACCCAGGAAGAAGTTGTTTTTGCGTTGTGTCATCATCACATTCGCGCCCTGCATGGCTGCCAACTGCGCCGCATTCGGAGCATGTCCAGGAGGAGGCGGCTGCCGTTTAAAAAGGATAAGTTCATTTGCATTGTGTCCCATTTTGAAACATAGCCATAACAACTATTAACTAAGCAGACAATAGACACTATTCACAGTTAATGTGATCCTAAGAAAGATGATTTGCTATCCATTGGTATTAATTACATAATAAAAGGGAATTCCAAGGATGTATCTGTAATTTAGTCATGCTGTAAAAGTGCATTACAGAGAAACGTGCAGACTGATTTGTTTGCAGTGGTGGTAATAGAAACCAGATGTTTTGAGATCTACGCAAATAGAGCAATTTTATTCGGCATCTAAAATAATCAGTGAACTTACATTTCTGAGTAAAAACAATGTAAATGTATTTGAAGCAATTTCATGCTATAGTTTCCTGTATAGTAGATTTCATTTACATTTACGGCATTTAGCAGATGCTCTTATCCAGGGTGATGTACTCTAGTGCTCAAGTAGTTCACATCTGTTCTTCAAACCTGAAAGGCTATACTTAAATCAACATCCGCTATTCAACCAAGTTACACACCTGAACACATCTCGTCAAAGAAAGGTTAAAGCATGAGTAAAGACAGGCTTTTCAGAGGTTCAAATACTTCGGATGTTTAATTTCTATGACCACCATTGGGAACAATTCTAACTTGGTTTCTGAGGAATAGTGCATTCCACATCAAACTTTCTTTGCTTTATTTTTGGAATTTCTCTTTAATAGCTCTGTAATGAGCGATATGTTCAGTTTGCATACTCACAGGGATGGAAGCACTGTTGCCAGGGGCAAATCGAGCTCCAGCGTCAAATCCACCCTCCACTAAAACTGTGGAGCCTGGAGGATACACGTGTCCCATGGGGTAGTAAGCCATTGGGACATTAGGAGCCATCGCCCCGACCGGCACAGTCTGTGGCATGGGCACATACATCTGAGTGGCAGGGTATGCAGAGGTCATTGGAGGTAGCTGACCCGGAGCCTGGGATGGGTGCATATACCTTGGCTGGTAGATCTGTGGAAGAGAAAAATTGTATGAGACACCAGCTGAACTGATACAAAACATTACATTTAAGATATTCCCTCAGATGACTACAGCACACCATATGGTCCCATTCCGTTTTGATTTTTTCCGCTTACCTCTGAATAGGCTGGAGGGGCATCTGAGTAGGGGGGTGCCTGGGTAGGTTGCACTTGCATAGCTGGGGGGTATATTGGTGCAGTGCTCTGTTGAGGATACACCGCTTGCTGTGGATATGACCCTGTAGGGATAAAGTGCATGCTCTTTAGTCCTCATCCTGAGCAGACTAGAATGGAAAACAAGACTTAACAGCAGTGACACACCAACTCAAAGTCCATTCCGTTTATAGACCGAGACAAATGACAAGACTCTTGAAATCAGATCAGTTGTTACATTATGTTTGTTTAAAATCAATGTGCCAGTATTCTATAAAACAGTCAAAGGACGAGACAGAAGCCCCCCCAGCTACAGGCTCATTACAGTTTACTAGGGTGTACCTCCTGGCGAAGAACTGATCCTTAGTCCAAGCACAGACCGGGCCTGATATCCTAATAGTAAAATTCATAAGAGTACATTTTAAAGCTCTTTTGGTTATATTTGTATGGGTTATTTTTAGATGGTTTGGGGGTTTTCTTTACTGTTGGTTATTTTTGAGAGTTTTATTTTTTAGCTGTTTTGGCTATTTTTAGCTGTTTTTGGTTGTGATTTTTTAGCTGTCATTTTTAGCTGTTTTTTGCTGTTTGTCAATGTAATAGCTGTTGTGAATTTTTTAACCTGTTTTTAGCTGTTCTTTTTGATCTTTGTTGGTCATTGTTTTTACCCGTTTTTGGTCATTAATTACATGTTTAGTGAGGTTTTTGCTGTTTTTAATGAATTTGCTTTTCTTTTTTTACTCGTTCTGGTTATTTTTAGCTGTTTTGCTGTTTTTACCCGTTTCCTGTGGGTTTTTGATTGTTTTTAGCTGTGTTCACGCTAGCTAATGAGGTCACCTTTAGATTCACGTCATCGTTAGCAAACAAGCTTCCAGACCAGCACAGAAATAAACAGCAAATACAGCTAGTTATGTTTAAAACGGGGGCTTTAAACGCTTTCGATGAAAAATAACTCGAGGAAAATGTTTCAGATGTTAAGAAATGGTTCAGATGTTAAAAAAAAACGCTTGGTAAAATCTTAGCTAGCTAAGCCCTAGCCGCAGCGGCTCGTTGTTGCTAGGCTGCCCCGAGACAAGGACCCGCAGAGGCCGGACACGCACCTTTACTGTTCATCTTGCTTTCTCTGAGACAAATCGGTCCAAAACAGCAACGTTTCAAACAAATCGACTGGGTTCTGTCGCAGCTAATTCCAAGATTTTCGTCAAGTTCCTGCTCGCTTCCTTGTTTTGGTCTGACTGTCCTCTTAGGGCAAACCTTCTACGTCATTTCTCCAACCAGTTCTGCCAGTTAAAGAAGACATGTCCACTTTTACAGAAACATGACTGAATTGGATCATCAGTGCATACATGGATAACTTTCACCGTTTTAATCGGTGATATTACCAAATAATTATGACTGCTACACTGAGAGCTCCTCAGACAAAAGTTTTGGGACAAAAGTATTGAGTGGACAAAAGTATGGGGACATCTGACCGTTCCATCTACAGGGACTGTAATGACGCTTCATTAAAATCCAAAGATTTTAATATGGAGTTGGTCCCCCTTTGAAGCGATAAATGTGCTATAATAATTTTTGGAAGGCTTTCCACAAAATTTTGGAGTTTCTGTGAGAAACAGAGCAGAGCCCAGATCAATTATAAGGTCCGGCACTGATTTTGGATGAGAAGGCCTGACTCCATTCCAGTTCATCCCAAAGGGGCTGGATGGGGTTGAGGTCAGGGCTCTGTTTGGGCCAGGCAAGTTCTTCCATCCAGCCATGTCTTTATGGAGCTTGAGGTTTTCACTGGAACACAGTCATTTTATAATGCAGAATTTGAATTCAGTAAAATTGTTCCTTAGCTTTTCTCCCACTGGACAGTCTTGACCTTGTGAAATACACACAAAGTGGTCAATTAATACTGGTATTCAGCAACCCAGCTGAATCAAAACTGGGATACAACTAAATGAAGTGAAATAGTATACGTACTGTAATCCTGTAAATCAACATTGATCAAATTAGGTAAACAATTCCTGACCGCAAGATAAGTTCTGCTCCCATTGTCTGATCCAAACACACAAATAGTTTTATTCTATCGTTTTGCCGCTCTTAACTTTGTAGTGTGCACTTTCTGCCATTACAATACAAATGCTCACCTTGTGGCATTAATAGAGGCTTATCTAATCTTATTTAGCTGGTAAACTGGGATTTGTCTAGAAAGAGAAACAGAGTCTGTTCTAGTGAAGTGTACATGACTTTAAAATAGAATAATATGACCATATTAATAATTCTGTAGTCACTATAACTGTAAAGTGCTTTTTCCTGTAATGTCAGGCCACTCTGAATGTCTATCTTTCTTTTAAATGTTCTTTAAAACAGTCGGCACACATCAAACAAACTGCACGAGGCTAATCTGACCACGGTGCTCTTCTGGTTCTCAAAACATAGCTACATTTGAATGATTAACACACGGCATGTTGAAGTACAGAGAGAATGTTATGCAGTTGCTGTATAGCATGCGGTACACGACGTGGAGCCTTAGATTTAGATTTCATGTGTGTATTCATGCGTATGTCTATCATCATTTGAGGTTTAATTTAAGCAGTGGCTTGTTGTTGGTGTGAGGCTAATTACAAATTCGGCTGTATTCAGCAATCCCAGTTTGCCTTTGAGCTCCATGGCAATATGCTGCTAATACATGCAAATGGTGGTTCCTGCCAGCTGGCTTTGCCACAAAGGTAAAGAATAGTGTGGGTAAAAAACGCTGCAACTCTCTTTACAATGAAAAACACACTTTGAATTTAGGATAGTCACCGTTTCTGTCAGGAACCAATACATTTATTATTGACACATAGAATCATGTCATCACAATATTTGACTTTCCATAATTTGCCATGATTTTCCAGAGTTTTGGGTTCTTTGCTTTGGCCGTTCTAGTTTACTTTGCCACGGCTGTTGTATTCTGTGTTCGTAAGTATATAATGATCAGTTTGGGGCGGTGACCTGTTCCCAGGGTAGAAAGTGATTACCAGCGACTGGTGACTGTCAGGAGTTTATGGTGGAACAAATATAACATGTAGCATAAACTAAACTCCTGATCCTGATTCTCAGGTGTCTGATATCTAAAACGGTTCACGGGGCCTTGTCTATTGATCACATCCCTAAACTATTACACCCCCAAACCTGGTCCGTATTTAGTCACCAGGAAACTCATGGATAGAAAGTAACGGTGAAATAACTGCATGACTGATCGACTTTTCCACCCTTTCAGGACTGGGAGGAGATGCCTTCTGATGCTGGACCAGCTCTACAACCACTCTTTTAAAGAGCAAGGTTTTTGACAGAAGAGCGTATAAAGGCCATCATGACGCCCGGCTCCTCCCTGAACACTCAGCAGTGTTTTAAATATGACCCATAACTTCTTAAAAGTGGGGCAAAGCCAGAGGTGGGCTTCTTTTACTCAGTTACATGAACTAAATAAAACTAAAATGACAATAGTTTTACTCACACACAAGTAATCATTGGGAAAACAGAGGAGTCTCCAAATGCTTTAAGTACCAAGTTGTAGCACTGCGCCACTGAGATACTCTTGAGACACCTTTAGAGACCTCAGAGCTGGTTTTGGTAGGTATAACTTCCCTGTTCATTATCTGAAGACGTTCGGAGTGTTTCGCTGGTTTGTCTTCCCCAGTAAGTGTGAGCGAAAGAGAGAAAGTGTGTCAGAGAGAGCGTGTGTGTGTGGAGGGGCTCTGTCTCTTTAAGGCAGCCATGGCCTTTCCCTCTGCTTCAGCCAGCGACATTTTTCAATGCGAGACTCGGCCTGCATAAATTATGTTCATGACGTAGTGCAAAAGAGCGAAAATCTGTTAATTTTGGGGACTTTTCTGCAGATAACGCTTTCCTCCTGTCCCTCAGGTGCCCGAGGTGCCCCTGCGCGATGGTGCAGGAGGACAGGTTTTATTAAATATTCAGAGAGGAGGTCCTTCTTATCAATGCAAATCTGGCTTTGTGTGCAGCCAGCGCCAGTCTGGTAGCTGTGAGATGAATTTTTAATTATGTATGTCTAAAACAAACTGTGGCAAAGCTCACCGAAGGAGGAGAAACAAAGAAATTAACCGAAATTGGAAGGTAAGTTGTGAGCGTGGTCGTTTGAGGATGCTTTTTTCGTTTTTGCGTGAGCAAACGCGATAGGAAATGAGTTTTTTGGTTAATATGCAATGGTCTTAATTAGCATAATTTATATATTTATGATAAAGAGAAAGGAAATACATAAAACGCAGTCCCCCGTGCGTGGCGCGTGAGGAGTGTGATTGGGAGGTGTGGGTTAAAAAGGCGTTTGGTGATCGAAGCGAGTGCGATAGTTTTTATTTTATTTATTTTTTTGGAGAAGGGGCTGTAGGGGGTGGAGGTGGGCTGCAACACCTGTCCAAGTTTGACGGATGGAGAATCAGAATGGTCGAGGTTTTGAACCTCGTGTCCTGCGTGACATTCTCCCGCGCGTGCAGGTGTGACGGGGTGTCCCGTTAAACACAAGGCGGTCTGACATTAAAAACAGAACAGACCGACGGCCCTCGCAGGCCTGCATATGAAAATGTTCCGCAGTGGCCGCATAATGCCCTATTGTTTTAAAGCGAATAACACACGAGACGGTGCGAGCCTGAAAGATCACGTTCCTGCAGCACACCTCCTGCCTTCCCAACAGAGACAGCAGGGCAGCACAACCTGCATGCATACAGCGATCTATCTGGAGAACAACAGCTATTAGTGCATTTAGGGCTAAAACGTGCTGCCTGTGTGCTCGTGAATCAGGCTGTGCATGGTGAGCACTGGTCCCTGATGTGGTTACATAATTCAGAGCCTGGAGACTAATCTGGACTACCAGCAGTTCATTTGAGAGGGTGTAGAGTTTTCTAAATGAGTTTGTTTCATGTAAAAGTGTTAAGTGTTAAGACCCCCTCCTGCCTAGGAGTGCCGAAGCAGTCTTTGTGTCAGTTTTGGTAAAACCCTAGTTGAAAGTCTTTGAAACTTTTTTTTTTCATCTCAAACTGATGCAGCACGTCAGCAATCCTTGAATTTCTTGCAGGTGGTCTGGCAAGAAAACTGCTTTCTACTGTCATCATGGCACACCTGTGACCTCCATCGGAATCAAACTGAATGATGGAGTCGGAGGACCTCCCTTCAATCGACGCTCCTCTCACTGTCAATGAACAGGTGCTACATTGAGCTCAGAGAAGTTCCTGAACACACACACTATTCTAGTTTAACTCTGTGTGTTCACTTATGCAACCGTTCACCGTGCCACAACATCCACAGAACACAAGCCCATTAGAGATCTTTTGCTTCGAAACCCCCGGAGGTTTGCATCTTGCCTTCCTGTGTCTGTGCATGAGTCCGACGCATTTCCATACAGCAAGCTCAAGCAGTGGTCTGTTGAGATGATGTTTGCAGAAAGCATTGCTTAAGCTGTATTTGGCCGGACACGCTTATTTTCGGTTCCTTGTACTCATGTTTTTCCTTTTGTGTCCTCGTTTTGTAGGTTCATTGTGCCCTAATATGTGCTTGGCCTTTCTGTTCTCCTTAGTCATTCACTGTCTGACTGCAGAAGTGCTTTTTCAGCTGTTCCTGCAGTTAGACATCTCAAGACATTCAGGTATGCCTTCACTGAACTTCTGCAAAGCCATGTGCCTAAGACAGGCCTCGCTGTGTGCCTGTGTGTTTCTCATGTGCTGCTTTTTCGTTTTCCCGTTCACTCTTCTCATACACTGTGTGATGGTAGAAGTGTTACAGTGTAATTAGTGTCTGCATTAGAGGTACCTCTGGATATGTACACCTTTCCACACCAGTCAACATTCGAAAACCTAATGCACAGCTCAGTCCCTGCTTGCTCGTCTCCAGGTTATCGTCATGTCTGGTCACGAAACCATTCGAGTGCTGGAGGTGGAGGTGGATGCTGCTCTGCACTCCTCAGGGGTTGATGTGAAGGTGGAGGCAGGAGGTGGGGAAAGGGCTGAAAGGGCCACTCAAGACAGTCCTACAGCATCCACTGGTGAGAGGATTATAGTTGGATCCAAGCTTCTGTTCTGTTCTGATATTCTATTCTGATCACTCCAGTCTTCCTCATGTCTTTACCCCCTGTTCCAGCAGAGACCACCCCTGCAATACAAAGTGCTGCAACCCCAATCAGTGTCTCTGTCGCCCAGCCACACACCACCATGCCCATCGGTGTTCAGGCCTGTCCACAGGTGAGTTATAATGAACTCTGCACTGTTCTTCACTTCATACAGAACATCCCTTAAACCGTGTTTCTCTTATGCGCATGTGATGGGATCGTCAGGACTGGGACTGGGAACCCTCCCCATATAGATTTTAAAGAGTTAGAAGCCTTGAAGCTAATTTCCTGTTAAATCCTGAAAAGTGAAATATCTCGGATAATCCTGTGATCATTGATAAGTATTTCAATATTCTCTTATTTTTCTGAACTGCTAGGGTAGAGCTCTGCCGCCCGAACGGCTTAGTGAAGTTGAATAGACTTCTCTGGGATACATTGAATGGCATTATGATTTAAGTGCCTGAATCTCTTAATAATGTAAGTTACATTGTTCTTCGAGTGCAATAATGAGTCATTGCTATCTGGAAAGGGCTTGTTTTTTTAGATTGACCTTTATTAAAAATGTTGCATTGCTATGGCAGAACATGAGCAGGGTTTCCTTTTAAGGCCGTTCTGCTTTTGCAGACTGTGATTTTACAGTCCCTGTATTTATTCTAGCTTCAGTAAGTGAGCAGTGTTACTCAGTAAACACCTCAGAACACTTTAATTGAAGATACAGTGCCACCAGAAAGTTACATTACAAACAAAATCTTCTACAAAATCTACATGAAATGGTCCATAATGGCTCAGTAAAAACTTTCTTAAATGTATATTTTAAAAATGCATACACACAATAATTACATAAGTATTACATCCTTTGCTGTGACACTCAACATTGAGGTCAGGTGCATCTAAAGTCCACGGATCATCCTTGAGATGCTTCTGCAGTAAGTTCAGTTGATTGAACATGATTCGGAACGGCACAGCTGATGGAGCCGAAACCCAGGGAACTGTGTACAGACCTCCGAGACTGAACTGTGTATAGACCTCCGAGACTGAACTGTGTATAGACCTCCGAGACTGAACTGTGTATAGACCTCCGAGACTGAACTGTGTATAG
>JBBPDC010000135.1:295856-308874 GCA_037974485.1 Hemigrammopetersius urotaenia
CTCTCTCTCTCTCTCTCTCTCTCTCTCTCTCTCTCTCTCTCTCTTTCAGCTTCAGAGGTCGTCCACAGAGAAGCCTCCCTTACTAAACCAGAAGCACCACATTGAAAAGCGGGAAGTGCACAAGGGAGAGCTCGCGGAACTGACGAACCTGGTGAGATATGCATGTAAATCATACACAGTAAAACGATATGAAGAACAGAAATGAGGGGCAAAAAACATTTGAATTATTAAATTGCAACCTTATTATTTACCGTCATTAAGTTCGAGGGCCCCTGGTGGAAGGTTTTGTTGACTCTCTAAGTGAAGGAGTGTGCATCCCTTACAGAGAAAATCGAACCCTAACCCTAATTTATCTCAGAATGCGTTCATTTTTTTTAGGAAATCAGCTAAATATGTGCCATTGCTTTGCTAACTCACATTAGAGCACCTTCCTGCTGGCTTCTATAATGTTTCGCAGTAGATTTTGAGCTTTTCCAGCCGCTGCAGCTGAGATTAGACTCGCGGCGAGAGTCCTCTGCACAGAGAATGTTGTTGCTCTACTCTGCAGGTGTTTAGGGTAAGCATCTGAGGGAACCCAAACAGAAGCCACCTCTAAATGAACCCATAAGACGAGGCCATTAACTAATGTAATGAACTGAATCGGGTTTTTAGGGGTCAGAGATCGGCTCCGGCTGACTGGCCCGCTTGAAAAGGCCTTCTGACGGTTCAGTTTGGGTCTGTGAGATACATCAGTAACCTCATTAAGTTCAGCAGTGATGTAGCATCCAGGGTGTCCTCACTCCACCCTTTTCCTCTCTCTCTCTCTCTCTGCCACACCCACCGCCTCTCGGGCAGCAGGTCCCTCTGAATCTCGCTCAGTCACTGGAGGCTTTGTCTCGTGCCTGTCTCGCTCAAGTGCCTTCGTTTATCGTCTCTGACTCGACGACACGATCTGGAATCGTCCGTTATTCCTGTGCTGCTTCTGTTACGGTCTCTAAAGGAGCCTAGGAGGCTTCAGTTACCTGTCAGTAACAGCTAAGTGAGGGCTTAGACCTAGGTTTGGCATTTCTGGCCTGAGACGAGGAGATTAATAGGGATCTTGGCTCAGAGAATCTTGTGTGGTGCCAAATTAGGATCCTCAGATAGGTCAGTACCTCCCAACAGCGTAAGTCCGATTAAGTCCAGGGACAGGATGTAATTACAAGTGCACTGTGAATGGGTTAGACTTTTTTTTTGGTAAATACTTGCGCAGTAGAGCCTGACTGACTGGCAAATGCCATCGATATAATCCCAAGGAGCCGACGATTTCAGTACGGAATCAAAAGTTCTGAGTTTTTTTGGTTAAAGGGCGCTTCACTGACTGCTGAGCTTCTGCGATGTCAAACGTTTATCAGTACTCAATAATAGTCTTGAATAAAAATAAATACAAGACGTTTATAAATAAACCGATAACCTCAAATCTTACTCTAGGAATGAGTAAACCCGATGCATCTTAAAAAAAAAACACTTATTCCAAATTCTAGAATAAGTGCTATTTCAGGGAGAGGTTTTTGTTCGTCCTTATTTATATCTTTCATTTCTGAATGTGAGCCTCTTTCTGTGCCTGGGGCCGCCGCTCAGCCCAGAGGAAATGGTCCCGTTCTTTTCCCTTTGCCCTACTTGTGTAGACCGTTCGCCCTTTGGGACAGTGATCTCGGAATTCTGATGATGCGACCGGGACGCGGCTGTCGGTCACATCTCTTCGGCACCGCGAGGATTATTATGAGGATGTAATGAAAAGAGGGGGATTGGGCCGAACCTGTAAAAGCCGGAGAACTTGGTGGGAGTTCAGTGGTGGGTCCATAATTTGACTAGCAGCAACTGCAGCCAGCGGTTTATAGTCCTGTGACTCGAGCTAATTTGAAGCAGCCCTTGTGCAAGGAGCCTAACATTGAGCCTTTTGTCACTGCGCTCAGCCTGTAATGCTATCATGGGTCTCATGGTTCCTTCCCTCTCCCTCCAGCTGACTCCTCTTTGGCATATTTACTCGCGCCTTTTAACGAATGTTTTTTAATGAACTCTGCTGGGGAACCCCTCGGAAAAGGGCGGCGCCTGCACTATCGTGGATCATTCCTGCCAGGAATAAGCTTTGCTCATGATCCTGATCTATGTAATGAACACAGATTTTATGGGCCTGCTCCTACAGAGCTGTTGCTCAAAATGAGAATAAACACAGCAATGAAAGAACTCCTGTCTCAGCAGCAGACGAGGAGGAAACAGCCATTCGTCTTCATCATTACTGCCATGAATCATGCCCTGAGTTTCTTTGTAACCCTCCGTTTCCACCCTTTCCTTTTCTCTGTTGACTGTATATGGGTTAGTCCTGCTCCAATGTCGAGTGCTGGACCCTGCAGTGCAGTGTGGGGGTTCTGGATAAAGGAACCAGTGCCATTCTGGAAGTGCGCTCCCGTCTTTGGGCTGAAACATTCAATGCGGTAAGTTTTGTTTAGTTGTCCTTAAGCTTATGATGGTTACACTTTCTGCTGGCGTCAGATATTGTACCGCAGGAGGCCTCTGTCCGTACGAAAGCCGCTCGTCTGCCACTTTTCAGGCTTTACTGAATGTTAGTTAGTGTGCGTGCGTGCGTGCGTGCGTGCGTGCGTGCGTGCGTGCGTGCGTGTGAGATACTGACTCTACTCACTATATCTCTGAACAGGAGTTCTTTTGAGTAGGGCCTTACATGCTCCCTGCAACATGAGCTCATAACAAAGCGTATGTAAGTGCATTGAAAAGTCATTATCTGCCAGGACTGAGTTCTCATAGGATTGGAATGTCCCTGGGATTTTGTGAGAACTAAAGCCAGTGCAAAAATAAATCAGTGCTACCACCTTGTGTCCCGTAGTGGAATTGCCAGTTATATATATATATTTGGGCGTCACTGCAGCTGGCACAGTCACTGGAATGACCTGGATTAGCTGATTATAGGAGTGTAATCTGCAGTTATCAGCTGCTGGTGTGCACGACGATATATATTCTCTTTTATAATGGCTGAGGTGTTCCGACGGTTCAGTTTGGGTCTGTGAGATACAGCAGTAACCTCATTCAGTTCAGCAGTGATGTAGCATCCAGGGTGTCCTCACTCCACCCTTTTCCTCTCTCTCTCTCTCTCTCTCGCTCTGCCACACCCACCGCCTCTCGGGCAGCAGGTAGTCCTCGTCCCTCTGAATCTCGCTCTCACATTAGTTCATATTAGTCCATTTTTCTACTCACCAGAGTAATAAACCGTGTACAAATGCAGTTCTCTGTTACTCTGTGAACTGTCATGTAAATCTTTAACTAAACTTTGAGCAACATGCGATTAAGAGAGAACCAAAGCCCAGGCTTCTGCACCCAAGTGTGGGATCTTTTAACAAAGAGCTGTTGGAGATTCTGTGTGTGTGTGTGGAAGGGTGGGCGGAGCATCAGGCTGGTAGATCATTAAGGCTGCGGTGCCAGTATTGGATGTAAATGACTAAAATGGATGGTGTGTGTCCATTATTGTGTTCAGTGCAGATTTAGAGGTGTGTGGCTTTTTTCCCTGCAGAAGAAGCATAAGAGCTTCATCCTGGAGTGCTTGGCTAGTTTCAAGGTGGAGAAGATGCCGTACGATATTTTACCGAAGGAGAATCCAAGTGGAGCTAAAAAGGTGAGCAGGAGTCGTTCTGGGACCTGCAGTGTGTGTGTGATGTGTTATGTGCGCTTATGCAGTGTATCGAACGTAACGTAAATGTTCTATTATGGTTTCAGGTGGTCACCCCAGTGGTGTGGAATAAAGCCGACAGCCAGAATAATGTGCCTGTATGGATCATCGTTCTGGCGATCCTGGCCGGACTTCTGCTGCTAGCGTTGCTCATCTATGTTCTATACAAGGTGAGTCTACCATGAAGTAGGATGGCGCTCGTGTACGGCATGACGGCATATTTATGGCAGTGTGTGGTGATCCAGTTATTGAGACCAATGAAAGAAAGATTAAAATCTGGAAACGTGACGCTGACTTTAAGTTTTCTCTTCATTTTTTCCGTCCTTTAGCTTGGATTCTTCAAGAGAACCCCCCCAGGCACTGCAATGGAGAAGGCCCAGCTGAAACCCCAGGCTGCGACTGAGGCCTAAGCAGGCCTGGGTCTATTTATTGAGGAAAACCAAAGAATACATGAGTAGCCATTTAAACAGAAGGATTCTTGCTGTGTAAAGAAGACCAGACTGCAGTAGAAGAGGAAGGAGGAAAGACCACTGGATCTCCGTTGCACTGCACTGGATGGAAAGACCCTAAAGACTCGAAGCCAAATGAATGTCTTTTAAAATGTTCTTTTTGTTGTCTTTTGTTTTTGCTGTGGGTTTGGACTCCGTTCACCGATAGTAGCCGGACACTCGGCGGTATTTAGGCGTAGGTTAAACCGAAGTGAAGGCCCAGGGAAGAGAAGCGCTGGACCGAAGTCCGGCATGTTCTGCTTCAGGAAGAACCTTTTCTCCCTCCCTGCACTCAATGCAATGTTAACAGTTTGCAGTTTTTCTTACAGTTTTTGGTGCTAGTAACGAGTGTCCAAGATTTCCTCACTCCCTTTAAATAGTGACATGGTTAGAAGACCCCTGTTTATTATTGAGAGAGTTTTAATGCAGTATTTTACACACAACCAAAGACTTTCACGCAGTTGTTGATGTGATGCGTATTCACCTGACGATGAGGTCAAATGAGCGGCACCTCATCACTTTCACTTTCACTTTTATATTGTTCTGTTTGCTTCTCACCACAGCTTGTCTTTCATCATAGACGGAAGGTTTCAGAGGAACTGGGAGGTCTTTTTTTGGTTTCTTTGCTCTGTATCTCCAAAAAGATCCCAAGCTGGTGTCTGTCTCAGGTGATAAGATGGAACAGCAGCGCTCAGTTCAGGTGTGTCACGCTCACAGGAGCTCAGAAGCCCAATCAGGGAAGAGAAAAGGATGTTCTCTGAGTATGACCGTCCATGCCCTGCTGATTATCCACGTTTAACAAGTCGACCGGGACATGACTGGATCCACGCTGAACCTGTGAAACCTTTGCGAATTGCCTTGAAGCAGAGCTGTGCTTTGCCGATATTTACCGAACACTCTCCTGCCCTCCGCACGCCGCAGGGCGAGGCCAGCTGCTGGGGCCGGACCTTCCAGCGGAGAGTGGGAGCCGTGGCTGGCTGTCTATGTGGAAGGCTTCCTGTCTGTGCTGGAGGGGCGTACGCAGTGCAGGAGCGCCGCTGTATACGCCGGATCGGGGTCGTCTCCAAGTGTAAAAGCTGGCGCACCGGGTCACATGAGTGCTTTACACACAAACCAGGGACGATTCCAGTCCAACGCAACAGTCTCACCAAGGGACTGAACGTGGAACATACCATTACAGGTCATGTTTTGTTTGTGTATTTTTGTCTAGTGTGTGTGCAGCCTTAAAATAAAGGTTCCTAGGTGGTTATCAGTCAGGAAGTATAGTTCTAGGAGAAACGGGGTTACACACTTGTGTAACAGAAACTGCTTCTTCCACAGAGAGGGTTTTAGACGGACAGAAGGGGTTTTGGTTAAAGGACCCTTTCTGGAACCTTTATTTTGACGAGTGTGGTTTTGTGATTGCATGTGTAAATGTGTATGTATCTGTTGATGCGAGAGAAAAAGAGGGTTCTGCCCAGTGGTCTTCCCGAGTCGAGCGCGCTCGTGTGCAAACATGCAAAGTTAGCAAAGCATGCTAATGCTCCTGTACGTCAGAATGGAGCCTGGTGCCAAAGTGGTTGCTCAGGGACGGATATTGCATTCAGGGGAAACTACTGGGCGCAGGGAAAGGCTTAGGATCTGTACGTAAAGTGCAATACTGTTGTTGTTTCTTCTTTTCAACTTATTGTATTTTTGCCTTTGCCTTTTGTCACTGTTTGTATTAATACTTCTACTCTTGGTAATGTTTCCATACAGACAGCACCCTGAACTGGGCTGAGTGTTGCCCGGCAGGAACAGACTGTAGAGAGGAGATCTTGTGCCGTTTTTTTAAAAACCAAATATCAAAACATGGAAAAAGCCCTTCGCTTTATCGATCGCAAAATACGCTTGAGCCTTCACCGCCTTTGGTCTCCGCAAACGATAACGGACACCGCTCTCTCCCTCCGCCGGCTGAGCGAGACGCAAAGCGGTGAAGGTGCCGTGTGTTTGTGAGCTGTGTGTGGTGTCTTGACTGACAGTCTTTGCTAGTTTTGTCTGAGTAAGATGTTTTAGAGAAGCCTTGCAGTGATTTGAATTTGAGTCTGTATTTATACCTCCAGATTTCTTTCACAGGAGGGAGCACTGGTCATATCTACCCCCCTGGTCCCAAACTGTTTTTCTCTTTTGATTTTTTTTTTTTAAGTTGTATATATAATTTGGCGAGAATTTTTAATTTCGGTGGAAACTCTGCTTTGACGAAGGTGTAGCTCGCCCCATATTGGGGAGAATTCAAATAAATCATCCCATTTTTTGTACACGGTGTTGTTCTTTGCGGTAGAAGTACTGGAGTGTTGAGGGCGATGTGTGTTCTTTATGTTCAGAAACCATTCGTATAAATCATTTCTCAATAATTTATTTAGCAAAAATAAACTTAGACACTTTATATGAAATACATTTGATACTTTATCATAATCTACAAAAACCTCTTTTCATAGTCTGTCTACAGCAGGGGGTAAAATTTCATCGGCCTCTTGGAATGAAGTATACTGCAGCCTCCTTTAAAAGAGCTAATGCCACCGGGACAATGGGTCCGTTAAGATACATGCAGCTACATACATCAGCTGTCAAAGCAGTGAAGACCTCAGAGGTCAGTTAGCTCCATAGTCATGTTGACACGAATGCCTTCTTAGAGCTCAAACGTTCCTTTAGGGTGAACGGTCTGGACCTGCCTGCCTGTGGTCGTCAAGGAAACTGAGCTGAGGTCCTGCTCCAGGATGCTGGAAGAACAAATCGGCTTGAACTTCAGTGCTCTAAGGCTCTGGAAAGCTGAGTCAGTTTCTTCTGATTGTCAATGACTTTGAGGTTCTGGATGTAGTGTCTTATGTTGGCAACGCTGCGTAATGTCAAGGACTGGTCAGAATCTGAAAAGTGCATGGAAAGTGAGGGCAGGAGTGCACTTTAAAATAGGAAAACAATGTCATTTCATATATATATATATATATACTTAGTGTCCGCATATAGTAAACACCATGTGTAAAACAAAAAGCCTTTTTTATCCCTAAATATGCTCCCAAAACACATCAATTTCACTTTAAAGTCAACTTAAAATTTCCCCTTAAAAGAAAGTGTGAAGGTAAATCCGTATTTGTACTGTACACTGAACTCCTGCAGTGCTAGAATGTAATTACTGTATACATGCACATACGGTTTCTTTGGTATAAACAGGTAAATACAGTAATAAATTCATTTAATTTACTGAAATAATAATACAGGGCTTTAAGAACAAAACAAAAAAAAATGGCAATGGGCAGCAGTCTATCAACAGCAAGGAGAAATAAAGTGTTCTCTGATTGGTTACTTTCAAACCTCCCGCCTCTGAGTACAGTGGTATTTCATCACCCCAAGACGCACTTTCTTCCTGTTTCTCTCCACAGTACCAAAAACTGTACAGGAATTTTTTTACATGGAAATGTATCTGAATTTACGTTAATATTTTTTACAAAATTAGTCAATTATACTTTTCTTAATAATTTAACTCTTAAATATATGAAAATGTATATATTGCCACGAAAAAAGCTGTGATGTCCAGGCCTTGTCCGCCACGCCCCCCTGTACTTGTGCTGGTTGTTTATATCTGGGCACGGTGCTTAGCAACCCAGCACTAGGATGAGGGGGGCGTGGCAGATGAGGCCCAGACATCAGAAGAGCAAAAACAAATGTGGGGTTTCAGCCAACAATTATTAAAAAAACTGTGTTGGACTGAAACAGCGACTGCTGGTCCGCCTTAAAGTGTGGAATGCACGTTTTTAGTCTACCATGTCCCTCGCAATCCTTCCCATATCAAAACCTCTATTTCCATTAACTTCTATAAAATCTTTCTTATTCATTTTTCCCAGTTTAAGTCAGCGATCCCTTACTGTGGCCATTTCATGATGAATGATATAAACATGCTCCAACATTCTTCCCCCATTTTCCTATAGCGACCTTTTCTCAGATATAAGTTCTTACAACAGTGATAATGTGGAAAGTCTGGCTTACATGTAGATATTCGTATTGCAGGAGCCTCTAGGAACATGCGTTCTGTCAGGCCTTTTTGTGGGGAAGAAGGCACTAAAAAACAGGCAAAAGGTTAGATACAAAGGCTCTGCTGCTGTTCACATGCTCTCTCAAAAAAAAAAAGCATTTTTGCAAAGCTTGCAGTGTGCAGTGGCTACCACAAGGTGGCACTATCCTACCATATGGTTGGCTTCTACATCCTCGAACCGTCTTCACCGTCTTGGCAATCATACGCTACGCACAGTCAAAATAAAAGTGGGAAGTTAAACTTGTTTGGTTTTCTAATAGACAACAATAATAAAAAACGATGGTTTAAAGGTAAAGGACTGATATACAAACGAAACTGATATAAAAATATTTGCCAGCTGAAATCTTAGGGATGCTTTGTGCTCAAATCTCACCATTTTCTCAAAGTTAACCAGACCGTCTGTGTAATTCTTGTTTCCTTCGTGAATAAATGTCATATCTATAAAGAGATTCGTTTGGTTTAGATGAAATGCTCTTCAGGTCGGCCTTCTTTATTAACAGATCAATGTTCTATCGATGTCGAATAAAACGTGGAAAGTACCTTTCAGCAGCAGCGGCATGAAGGGGATATATGGCGGGTTGAGTTTGGCCACGATGAGCCTGTACGCTCGGTGATTACGGGAAGGATCCTGGTCAAAAGAACCTCGTGAAAGTCATGACAATGCCGCGATGGGCCATGAAAGCGCATCGATCATGAACAGTAAGATCTGTATCCCATAGCAATGCTACACTCACCAGTAACCTCTCATAAGCACAGTAGATCCGTTTGGTTTTGCTAGGCACTCTCTGTGAACAAGAATCTGGTTTATTAGCAGAATAAGCTCAAATGTGTTTTTAATGTTGGATGTTCTGATCCATGCACTGATCATTTATTATGGTTAAATCACAGGTAGCATATATCATGTATAAGATGGAGATGAGCGAATGTGATTCGGAGCTGTGATTCGCTCACCTCCCACGTTTTACAGAGTCTCTGCACTGCGCTGTTGCTCAGGCCGAACATCACTGCAAAGAACGAGTTGAGATTTTTCTGCTCCTTCAACCTGTAATTCGAGAAATTCGTGTAAATATCAGCAAAAACAGCCGTGAACTCGGATACTGCCACCCACTGGCCATCTTCTCAGTCCCCATGAAAGAGCCCTTTGTAGATTTACACTCATCTGAGGACACCTGCGTGTTCATCAGTGGGGGGTGACCACCAGAGGACCGCCACTCATCACACTTTATTATGGTGATGATCCAGGATCATCACAGCAACATCGTAGTAAAGTGGTCATTTCTGTCATGCGTTGGGGAGCAGTGTGTGGACGGTATCGCGCTCAAGGGTACCTCAGTGGTGTGACTGCCAATCCTGGGATTCCATCCCACAGCATTCTAATAACAGGGTCAACTTCCTACCCACCAGGCCACCAACTGCTGTACCAGTGGTGCGGTAGTGTGTGTGTGTGTGTGTGTGTGTGTGTGTGTGTGTATCAGGCAGTCTCAGTGTTTTAAACCATTGGTTTTCATTTGTAATGCGATTAAATCTGGACGTCGCGTCTAATGTTTTTCATTAACATTATTTTCTGACGATATAAATGATGATTTAACATTAATATAACAATAATCTGAAAATCTATTGACTAGAAGAAACGTTTTTTTTTTTTTTAAAGGGAAGGGACAAAAACACAAAAAAAGGGGGAGGAAGTCAACAGATGGAGGGAGAGAGGAGGAGAAAAGGAAAGGAAGGGAACGGATGGAGGGAGAGAGAAAAGTGAAAAAACGAAAACAGAAGAGGAAACGGCAGCAGACGAACTGCAGCAGCATGTTACATTTTACTGAGCAGCAACAGAACTAATGTTACAAAGTATGAAGCGACAGCGGATGAAGACGGTGTAACATGTCTTCACCATCCGAAATGCGAGAGCAAAGGTGTTTCTCCAAGCACACGCGGATCACGTGAGAAGTAGGTCAGTGTGCAAACGGCTTAAATAATCCCAGTCTGGAGATGAATGGCTTGGTGTGAGTCAGGGTAGCTAGTCAGCAAAATCGAGTAATTACTCTTAAATGCCAGATGGAAGCGAGTCACCCTCTAGAAATTTTAATTCAAAAAACTGTTTAGATGCTTTTTGTAGAACATTAAGAGAATAATGTTCAACTCTGAGCCTGAAGTGTGAAGGAAAGTGGGTTGGTGTACGACGTAAGACACACGACTGATTACACAGTTTGCCTCTGTGACACAGGTTCCACCGCTTTGGGCATGAAACCTTCTCAGTCAACAGAGAGATTTACTCTGGAGCTCGTAAACGACTTGGTGATGTTTGCTTTATAACAGGACAATGAGCTGGGGCCCGGCCAATCAGACAGTCAGATCCTGAAATGCGGTTTTCACACGATGGTAACCTCACGCAGTCACAGAGACGCAGTTACTAATAGCCATCAGAGTCAGTTTGTTTGGTTGTTGTCTTCCTGAATGTGATTTTCCTACATAACATTAATAAAAACCAAAGCCATTTTCTGGAGCTGTGTCCTCAGGATGCCTGTTGATGCAGATAAATCTGATTGAATATGGTCCAGTATTGTTCCGGCCCTTTTATAAACCAGAAAACTTCGAGCTGTGAATCCTGTAGAAAGTTGCACTTTTCTATTTAGAACTTCTTTAAGGACCTTCTGAGCAGGAAGATTAGCCACCAGCTAGCATTATTTACTACTCCGCATCTCATGGCCATACTCACACAGCTGCCATCTTGATGAACTTCTTGAGCAGCGTGGCTCTCTTCATCAGGTCCTCACACAGGCACAGTTCAGTCACCACCCAGAACTGCACCTCGTTGAAGTGCCGCACGAACCTCTCCAGGTTGGCGGTGGTGGAGCCTGGAAACTTGTGCCGGCCAAAAACGTAGTAGACCAGTTCGACCTGTGGCACAGCCGCAAAGGAATGTTTAGATCTGGATATTTTCCAGCATTTACAGAACCTAGATCCTTTCCTGGAGGGCTCATACCTTCAGAAAAGCAAACAGACGTGTTTTACTGCCCTTTCCTGACACTGAGAGTGAAACAGCACACCTGAAGGCTTGGATAAACACTGGCAGCTATTTTTTAAATTTACATTTTAGTGTGTAGACTACATTACATCAACATACACACTGTAAACGTAAGGCAAATGAAATCCAAAACTGTGAGAATCATTCTGGGGACTTTTTCCCGTTATATTGATTATTATGTTTTGACTAATATCCAGGCGTGGGTGACGTGAGTCTTCTGCTGCTCATCAGATAAGGCTGGGGCAGGTGCTGGAGCGCAGGCTGAGCCACCCGTACGCGGCAGAAGGCCGCCAGTGAGGCATTTTCCTTCCTGACTCACTCTGTCTCTGATGCTTCACATCTGATAAGACGCATCGCAGACAGAACCGAGACATGCTTGAATGACAACCTCTTGTTTTTTTCCTCCAAGTACGGCTAAAGACCTGAATGACCTGTAGGTTAGATCCTCTGTACGCGTCTAACGTTTTTCATCAAACGAATCAACGCACGCGTATAAAGAGTGACCCGTTACATAAACTAATCACAGTGAATGATGTAAAGTCAGGGCTGTAACCTCATGCATGGCCGTGAAAAGCTCCCAGTCGTTGTTGGTCAGCTGGCTGGCGATGTCCTTGGAGCACATCTGCTCCAGAGTGTCCATGGTGTTCTGCTCTGGTCCAAGCTGCTCCTTGAGAGGAGTCTGACACACACAAACACACCAGAGAGCGACTCTCACCATGACGCTTCAGCACAAAAGGCGTTAGGCAAACTGAACTTGACAGCAGACCATGGCTTCTCAGAATGTCATCCCTCTGTTATTCGAAGTCTATATTACTTTGGCACAGTAAGACCCCCAGAGTAGCTGGTGTGTCACCTGTCTCTTCTCCTGCTTCTTCCATGTTACTTTTAGTGTTTATTGTTCAGGTGTAGTCCATGGTTCGAATTACAGGGAGTACTGGGGGGTACTGTACCCCCGGCTCAAGACCCAGACCCCCCCAAATGAATGGTGTGGGGTGGGGGGGTTCTTAACAGTGTAAGGAAGGCAGTAGCGCCCGATTATGGAGGGGTATTTCACACTCTGGTGTAGTCTGTGTTGGTTTCTTTGAGTCTAGATGTTTCTGTTTTGTCTTTCATATCTTGTTATATTCTTCTTATTTGTTCGGCTTAGTCTTAGTTCTGTGTGTGTTAGATCCTTAGTGCTTTGTCTTGCTGGTCTTGACATCTCTTGGTCGTTTCCTTTCTTTTTATGTTCATATCTTATTACTGTGTTCTATGGCTTTTGTTTGTAATATCTGGCTGTTTTTACTCGTATAGTGATAGCAATTAGCAATAGCAGTTAGCATTACCGTAGCATAACCATTAGCTTTTAGACTGTTCGTCTTCCTGTTGTCTGGACGAACCCCCCCCCCATTTACTTTAAGGCTCAGCGTGTCTCAGTGTATGTTTCCTCTGTATTATACTCTGTTGTTTGTATATAACAACATTTAATTTTTACTGAATGCACTGTGACAGAACAAGCATGGGCACATTGAGAATAAAATGATCTTGCTTTAGCCAAAGTAACAATTAAAGTGTGTTAAAAATCCTAATTTCTTGCTCAAAAAGTCTCAAGAAGATCACACTGTGTGTTTCACACACTCAATTCAGAACCCCCAATTCAGCTCACACAGGTCTTTGGACTGTGGGAGAAACCGGAGACGCCGGAGTAGAGATGGGTATCGTTAAGGTTTTAACGGTATTACTACTTCTATCGATACCACTTATCGGTTCGGTACTTTAACGGTACT
>JBBPDC010000135.1:338207-348207 GCA_037974485.1 Hemigrammopetersius urotaenia
CAAATCCAAAGCAGAAAAACATTAACACTATAAAGACTAAGTTTTTACTCACTTATCGCATGTGATATCGCCATCGCCAACACTCAACACCATTATCGCATATCGCATGTTTTCCTAATATCGTGCAGCCTTAGTTGGTTACCTTACACCGTACAGCTTTGGATCTCCATTCTGATGTCAAGTTTGAGGACAGTACCGTCCCTACAGCACTAGTTAGTCACAACTTCATCTCTGACTCACACACCACAGCATTAAACTCTACAACAATGAATATATAATATATGATTCTCCTGTTCAAGAAAGACGGCAGCATGATCACTAGAGGTTTTTATTGGTGTTATTATTGATCCAAGAAACATATAAACCTTTAAATCTCACAGCAGCCTCTGCTGGGTTCTCTGCATTTTACTGTAACAGCCATGAACAGCCATTATTTACTGAGTTGATTTAAGTTTTCCAATAATAATAATAATAATAATAATAATAATAATAATAATAATAATAATAATAAATAAATAAATAAATAAATAATAATAATATGTTTTATTATTATTACAGTGAGGTTTTGGTAGTAAGATTTCTGAGATTTCTGTTTTTTGTTTACTTAAATATTACAATTTATGACTTATAACAAACCATTTCTACATTTTAATGAATGCCTCAGCATCCCGAAGAGTGGTCGGGTATGTTGTGCCGTTTATCGGTTCAAGAGACAAAGGAGTCTGGCAGAATTAGAAGCAGCGATGATGTGTGAATTCAAGTTGTGAATCTGTTCAATTCTTTCTTCAGTGAAGAGTTTTGATATTGTTGACCTGAAAGCACTTTTTATTTTTGGTGTTTTTCGTGCATTTGCATTCATTTATGGAGGCATTTCATGGCCCATATTACACACGAATGAGGATGTGAAAGTAAGACGAACCTGGTTTTTTTGGTCATCCTGGTTTATTTCTTCAGTCCTTTGAAGAACTGTAGCTAGATCACATCAAAATAAATGACAACAGCTTTGGAACTCAAAATATTAAAGCAGAAGAGATGATTAACCGCCAGAAATATCCAATTTTGCCTCAGAAAACAAAACATGTTGTCATTTATATGAATTATTCCTAATAGTACATTGAAGCAATCAAAGAAATTCTGTCAGAAGTGCAGTTTTTAAGTCTTTAGTATATAAACATTTGGGGCCACGGTGGTCGGGAGTAGATGACGGGGTTTGATGGGGGTTCATATTTCTACAATGAAAGCTATATGTGATGCTATATGTGACATACAGCTGCAGTGTGCATCAAAATATGACATGACTCTATTTATAACACTTATATGCAGCACAGACTATTACATGGATGTGCTGTCTCTCTCTGAAATGTCCAGTTTTACTCCAGACGAGACCAAAGTCAGGTCCATTTTAATTTTTAAACCGATTAAAAGTTTTCAGTTCCTAACCCCTTGACATCTGGTTCACAACAGTTTGTGGATTTTTAATTATTATTTTAATTATTAATTATTATATTTGAGTCTATAGCACTGGATGTCCAGGCCTAATCATACCCCTGGTTTAATTAAAACCATAGGTGTGATAATATGATTGTAATCTGAGTAAATATGTTTTTTGTCCATTAAAAGCTCAGCAGTGCAGACAAACAGAATGTAAACTGAATACATATGTAATCCCTTACATAATGATTATGTTCTTTATTGCCATTTCGTTATAGTAGAACAACAAAATGATAACTCAGAAGCTGGGATGCTGGTAAGTGGGATCTCTTATAGACTGTTTTGGAATATTGTTGGTATAGGATATTGAGTTAACAAGCTTTAGCGCCTCAGTGTTGACCATTGCCTTCAGCAGAAAGGCCTTTTCATGTAGATCCTCAAGCCCACGTTTCCATTTTGTGACCTTTAGCCCACATGGACTATTCACTTCCAAACCCGCATCAGCATCTTCTAGAGTATCCGGTTCCAGCACTTACGCATCCACACGGTTCCTCTCCTCACCACGCTTCCGCTCCATCATGTTGTTCCTTCCGCTCCTCTCTTCCACGTGTCAGTCCATCTTCCCTTCTTCCCTTGCTCCCCGTTACACCCCTCGCCCCACCCCCTCCTTCCCTCAGGAAGTCCGCACTTCAAAGCAAAAACCACTTCAGCACTTTATGGACCTCAGGATGAGCTTTTATTGATCAGATGCGTGCATTAAGGATTGCGACAAGCGAGCGGGGGGGGGGAAGAAGGGAAAAAGGAACCATTCCTTTACTTATTCAACAGCCAGTCGTCCAAGCTCCCCCCCCCCCCGTCCCGCCCCATCCCTCTCTCTTTCACCGGAGAGACAAGAAATCAATGGGCACCCATAAAGCGCAGCCGGCCCAGATCGCGGTGACAGTGATTTGGTTTGAATACATAATCAGAGAGTATGGCTCATAAATAGTGGAAGGCATGACATGGGTAATACTCACCCGGGTTTTAATAACCCTCAGAGTGTTTAATCATGTTATTAGGGATCATAAAGAGTGGGCTGGAATGTATCAGGCCACTGTTGTGGCTGTATCAGCAAATCCATACAGGCCCACTCCTCAGACAGTCAAGTCCTGTCAGATACGGTCATGATACAAACCCTGAGGAAATGTGTGTGTGTGTGTGTGTGTGTGTGTGCGTGTGTGTGTGCGTGTGCGTGTGCGTGTGTGTGTGTGTGTAGAGTAGATCCCACATCTTCTCCGTCTCTGTCACTGTCCTTTGAGGTGATCAATGCACAGCTACAGCTGGTTGAAGGGGACCAAATCCATAGAACAGTTGATTTGGTTCCATTTTACCAGCTTTAGCAAAGCATTCGAGGAGGAAGGGTGCGGTAGTGTTGTGTTTTTTCCACGGCCCGGTCACTTCCGAACCTGCAAAGACCATCGAAGAAGATCGAATGAGAAGGTTGTGTGTTTGATGTAAAAACAGTGCACTATTGTAAGCTTTATACAATGACTGGCATCACAAGCCCTGTTTGGAACAGAGGCATCCTACTGGCACTACTGACACTGTAGGAGGAGCAAACAAGCAAAGACATGCTGTAGCACACGGTCTTCTCTAGACAAGAGCAAAAAAATACAACAGGTGGGCGTACAGAAAACAACGCAGGACACAGAGACAAAGTGCTGGACAGAGAAGGAGAAAATGTGAACAAACGAAGTGGAAAGAGGGAAGAAAACTAGCAGGAATGCTGAGCAAACCATAATAAAAAAGGCAAACATACAAAAAAAGCTATTCCCTATTTGATATCTTCTACCACATCCTATATGTCTTCTCGAATCACCTCCACAGTTCGCTCAGCTCTGCCCTCAGCAGCTCCGAGAGCGAGTGAGCCTGAGCAGGCTGTTCAGTAAGTGTGTGCGTGCGCTCAGCAGGCCGCTGAGAGCGTCTTTTAGCCGTCTCAGGTTCTTAACAGTCCCCAGCAGAAAGGCAGAGAAACGATGGCTGCCGACGAAGTGGAGAAAACAATGAATTTATCACAGCCCTGTCAATACTGCTAATGAAGCCAGAGGAAACAACACTGGCAGAATTAACTCCCCCTGACCTCCCTCTCCTTCCTCCTCCTCCTCCTCCCTTCTTTTCTGCCGACTTGTCTTTTTTATCTTCGTCGTTTAAAATTTTTTTTGTAAATCTCCCTTTGTCTTTTTTTTACCCTTCTCTTTACTTTTACAAGCAAGACTCTGGCAGCGCGCTGAGCTCATTTTATTTAGCTCTTCATGTTAGCTTTGCCCTTGAGGGCCCCCGACTCAAATTGCTTTTAAATTAGCATTAGCTAATCATTTTGCCACGAGGAGAGTTGGTCACTGTGCTTCCTGGGAAGCCTGAAGATGGTGTGCATGCTGCATGTGTAGAGAGACCTGGAGAGAGTGTGTGTGCTTAAGTGTGTGTTTGAGCTTGCGCTGGGTGTCTGCACTACTTCACTAGTTAATTGGGTTGGATTGAGAACCACACACATACAAAAACACTCACTGGTTCATTAAAAGATGTCAAGAACGTTTTTTCCACCTACTTTGAAAGGTCCCTAACACTGGAAACCCCCCTCCCACTAGTTGGGAGGTGGTGGTGGCCTAGTGGGTAGGACACTTGCCTCTGAACCAAGAGGTCATGGGTTCTAATCCCCCACCTGAGCAAGACCCTTAACCCCGAGCTGCTCCAGGGAGACTGTCCCCTGTAGTTAAGGAATGGAAGTCGCTTTGGATAAAAGTGTCTGCTTAATGCTGTAAATGTAGAGCCGCGGTTTACACACCTGTGCTGAGCCGTACGCTGGCCCCACGTCTTCAAGTGCTTTTAAAATTCTTGAGCGGCTGTGACCTCATCGCTGACCTCCACCCATTACAGCCCCTCTGCTCGCCACCGCTTTTAAAAATAAACACGGTGACGGGGACAGACTGAACACATGCTCACGGACAACGCTGACACCTCCAAACAGCTAACCTTTATTGCTCCATAAGTGTGGGCTCTCACGTGTGAGCGCGTGCGTCTGTCCGTGGCTCTCTGCCAGGTTCACAAAAATCCACTGGAACATGCACTAGAAGGCAAAGTAAAGAGTGTGAGTCTGAAAACACTCCTTAAGAATAGAGATGTGAAGAGTTCTGCTGTAATTTTATGGTTGCAGTTTAAATGATGCAGTAAGATTTATATTGGGTTTATGTTCTGCATTGACAGCTTTGAGTCCATTTCCCTTTTTTTAGTCTGATTCAATGTCAAGACATAAAAAATGCATATTTTCAATGTTTAAAAAAATCATCACTTAAAAAAGCCACAAAGTGCGAATTGATTATTATAAAACGAGACCATGCTTGTCATCTGTCGAGGTTCAACACATGACCCTTAGTGTGATAAAGCAACCGTTTGACCAGCTACTCATTAGCAATCAGTTGACCGGAGCGCAGGGCAGGATCTACGCATGCACTTATGCGTTAGTGACTGAGTGATTACAGAGCGCTGAATCACACCCTGCTCCCCGGCAGCCGCATTAAAGCCACCTTGCCATGGAGGCCTAGCTGTGCTCCTCATTATGTGGAGAGCAGAGTCAACAGCAGCATTAGGGTGCAATTAAACCTGCTGCTCGTTTTCATGTGCAGTTATTGTTTATTTGTTGAATTTACCTTCAATCAAATGTGGCTTGTTTGAATGTTATGGCACATTTTATGTTAGCTATTATTATTAGTAGTAGTAGTAGTTGTTGTATTATTAATGTTATTATTATTTTTATTATTAATTAATTATTATTAATTATGTTATTGGTATTATTAAAATTTATCATTATTATTATTATTATTATTATTATTATTATTAATAATAATATTATTACTACTATTATTGTTGTTATTATTATTAATGTTATTATTTTTGTTATTATTATTATTTATATTATTATTATTATTAAGTTAAGAATATGTAGAACTTTGAATTTGAAGACAAGTGCTGTGTGATTAGTCTCACTGAGCCACAGTACAATAATTTCCCACCTGTGGGACTTATAAAGGTTTATCTTATAAGAGAACAATAGCATATCAGTTGACTAGAGGTGGACCAGGGGGTGTTCAGACTCTCTCAGATGAAATGAGATGCACACCATTAGGTAATCTGTATGAATTTTATCAGATTCTCCAGGTGATTTTCTCTGTAAGAGGCTTCATTATAGCAGTGATGATATTCTCATGAGATCAAGAGCGCCAGGTTTGCGATTAGTGCGTCTGAAAGTCGAGTGTGTGTTCTGGTGTGTGTTTCGTCTCCTCTGTCTGGTATTAGAGAGACAGCATGCCCTGGTCTATTCTGAGCTGGTGTATCCCTCACTTGCATTCCGTTCCTTATCTCGTCAGTCGGGATCCGGGACAGCTGAAGCCCTAAAAGAGTGCGAATGAGTGAACGCCAGCGTCTGTTTGTCCTAGGCTCACATGTACAGGTGCTGTATGGGAGCAGACAGCTGAGAATGGCTTCCTGTGAGAGACTACATGATCAAGCTCTGAACTATTCGGTGACGTCATTCAGCTTTAAAAGTTGAGGCAGACGTTATACTTCTCTTCTCTTTACCTCTCTTCTTTCCATAGTCTCTAGTTCCCATTCTTCTCTCTCTCTCTCTTTCTCTCTCTCTCTCTCTGTCTCTCTCACCTTCTCTCTCTCTCTCACCTTCTCTCTGTGTCTCTCTGTCTTTCTCTATCTCTCTCTCTCTGTGTCTCTCTCACCTTCTCTCTCTGTCTCTCTGTCTTTCTCTATCTCTCTCTTCCTCTCTTTCTCTCTCTCTCTCTCTCTCTCACACACACACTCTCCCTCTCTCTATCTCTCTCACCTTCTCTCACTCACTCTCTCTGTCTCTGTCTCTCCCTCTCTCTCTCCTTATCTGGACAACTCTGCTCTCACTGTGCCTCAGTGGGTGCTTGTGAGTGACACCCCCCGCTGTCCTTCCCCCCCGAAAACACACACACACACGTACGCGCAGGGTAAAAGAGCGACACCTGCTCAACCATGTCAGCCCTGTCCCATCACTGCTTTTAGCCTCTGGCTCCTATCACCGTGCCCCCGTCGCCGTGGCGATACTGTGGAACTGACCCCAGTCTGGGCCACACAGCACTGACAGAGATGTAAGATGTTTTGGGAGCTGCAGCAGGACAGCAGGAGTGCGTTCACAAGGTGAAAAAAACATCTCTGTCCTCTTTAAAGTACTGCAAAGAGGTTCTCCCTTGAACTACATCAATTAAAGAGCCTGGAACTGCTCTTTGAAGCTGAGTTTTTTTCATGATTATGAGTTTTTTTCTGTTATTAAAAGTAAGTTAGGTTGTTGCTATAGAGGCCTGTGATATTGCCATACATTTAAATACAATGTAACTGTCCTTAATAGCAGACAGTATGGGGGATGGAGGGAAACGTAACATAAAGGTAATTTTATTTTAAGAAAGTAAATGAAACAGCCTCTGACAAACGTCTGAATAACCATTTCCTTTCTATTTTTGTGAATGTACCTTCACTCCTGTAACTCCAGTCCAGAGCAAAAACCTGTTTTGTTGATTTTCTATGTGATTATGTGATTGAGTATATAAACATTTGTTCTGCACGTATTAAAGCACACCTTCTACTAATTTACTTAGTTTTTAAAAATGTACTTTAAATGTTTAGATATGACAAGTAATTGCTTTACCTTTAACACTAATTGCGCAACAACTTTCACACAGGCCTCATGTTATATTCCACTGTTAATTTAACTGCATGTTAAATTGTATGGAGGGATGTAAACTAATTTTCCCTTTCAAAAATCAACCAAACCTGTGATTTGTCCAAGGTCTATAATAGTAAATAATTACTAATTAATAGGAGCGATTGCTAATTAAGCCATAAGGAGCTGCAGTGTAGCATCAGTTCATGTTATAAAATGCATGTATTTATCCAATATAAAGGGCTGCTGGTGTTTTTAATCACTGTAAAGAAAGAGCAGTGTGTGTTTCTGAGTGCAGGGACAGATTTCTCCACGTAAAAGATAAAAGCAGTTGACCCAAAAAACACACGTTACAATTCTGACACAACACAGGGCTCCGAGATACATCACTGCACCATAGTGCTGAGCTTTTAGGTTTTATTTTTAACTTTAAGTCTGAATTTTAATGTTTTTTTTTTACCTATAAGTCATACAACATACATAAACTGTTTAATCTCTGAATGAACTGAATGTTATTGAATGTTAATGTAATGATTATCATCTGCTGCTGTTTTATTGCATTAACACTAAGCCACTTTAATTTTATTCCAATATCATTTTGCACTACTGACCTGCTGGCACAGTCTTTGCATGCAGCAATGTCAGGGTTACCCTGTTATTTGTGGCACCGCTGGTCTTGCGGTTGCGTCTTGTAATGAAATCTTTTTATTGTGTTATTTTATTCTTTCACTGAGCATGTTAATAAAGAATTTCCCTCGGGATAAAAAGATAAAAGTTATTTCTTATCTTCTTGTCTTGCAGAGAAGAATAAACCAGTACAATAAACGTGTGTATGTACTACACCCCCCTGACAGCAGCCCTGCTTTAGCGAGCACTGCAGTCTGAGCTAATGACGATTTAGCAGACCCTGACCCCTGTTGGGAGCTCGGTCATTGCAGGCTAACATGAAACCCTCGCTTCAATCAGTCGGCGAGCCTAATTGGGCTAATTCACTCCCAGCTATTCATCACGCTGACTTCTGGCCCGCTCGTAAACTTTCATAAGTGCCTGCTATCAGCTCTCCCTTATTTATTTACTCCAGATTCTTCCTTCCAGGTTCGATCCCTTCGGATGTAGCAAAGGACTGGCGTTGTGCCATGTTCTTCACTACTAGGAAGTTTCTGCTTCTCATCTCACAAACTCCACCCTGTCTGAGGAAAACGACATCAGACATACACAGGTTTGAGCTCCAGCTTTCCAAGTGCCCATTAGGAGTTGAGAAGCTGGTCAAGCTGGTTGTAGAATGACTTCATGCTACATGCGGCACCATGTTGAACTGATATTACAGAATCGAAACGTTCCAGATGGGAATTTTGAGTTGGAAGACCATCCATGGGTCTTTTTTTTCCTGTTCAGAATGTGGAGAGCCTTGCTCTATGAACACCATCAGAGTGAAGTGACGTCAAGAAATTCTCTCTTGAGACGTCAGAAGTTTTTTCCCCGCTTGACGTCCTCCCATAGCTGTGAGTGTGGTGTTATGTCACTGAGGAGTCCTCACACAGGGCCTGGCCCGCACTCCTGGGGCTGAAGTTGTGGGACGGCCCAATTCAGGATTGAGAGCGTGAGGGTAGAGGTGTTAAACGTGCTGCAGTGCGTTTGCAGTGCTGGCTCCACTCCTCCCCTCTCCCCCCCTGCATTCGGACGTGAGCGCCGGTCCCGGCCCTTACTCAGCACTCTTTCAGCCCCTGATCGGCTGATCCTGGCAAAGCGCTACAGTAACAGAAGCCTTTATGTGCGCCCATGTGTCTCTCCTTTACAGCAAGAAAAGAGGCCCAAAAATAGACTGTGAGGAAAGAAAAGAGGAAAGAAAAAAGCGCTTGTTTCAGTTTGTTATGCGCGCACGTTTTTTTTCCCCCTTTCTATTTGTTTTTTTGTTTGAAGGCTTTGTGCCCCACGCCTGCAGACTTGCATTTTATCAAGGAAGTTAATCGCGAGAGCCTGGCCCACATAATTAAGCATCGTTTCATCCTGCGAGGGTTACTCTGTGATTATTGGCAACTCCATTTTGCAGATCTTTGATTTCGCTTCGGAATGATTTAATCCCCGAAAGCAGTTTTATTTCTTAACCTTTTAATCTAAAGGTAACACCCTTTAAGAAAATCAATAGCAATTTAGATAATTAATTTATTTATTTATTTATTTATTTTCTCTACTCTCCCTCTCTTTCTCTTTATCTCTTGCTCTCTCTCTCTCTCTCCCTCTCTTTCTCTTCATTTCTCTCTCTCCCTCTTTCTCTTCCTCTCTCTCTCTCTCTTTATCTCTATGTCTCTCTCTCTTTCTCTTTCTCTCTCACTCTCTCTCTCTACCTCTCTTTCTCTTTATCTCTTGCTCTCTCTCTCTTCCTCTCTTTCTCTTCATCTCTATCTCACTCTCTCTCTCTACACCTCTCTCTCTCGCTCTCTCTCTCTCCCTCTCTTTCTCTTCATCTTTCTCTCTCCCTCTCTCTCTCTCTCTCTGCAGATGCTGGAATTAGAATATGACGCGCTCACATTGCGTCTGACTCGTTGTAATCTTGCTTAATAGCAGTTTACTCAACGCGGCGCGACAGTCTGTAATGTGATTGCTGGAGAACTCCTTTCCTCCCTTCACTGTTACGGCCTTTTTATTTTTTATTTCATCCGCTTTTTTTTCACTGCGATGGGCTGCACGCACGGAGTGCCTTTCCTTTTCTATTTTTTCTTTTATCCACTTTTTCTTACTGCGACCGGCTGTGTGTACGAAGCGGGGTGCTGTGAAAATCTGTGGAACTGGGGAAGACGGAGTGGGCTGTTAAAACTGAATCGCTCAGAAACACACCCTGGA